>JAUIMM010000038.1:6895000-7402500 GCA_031769625.1 Taudactylus pleione
GAGAATGGATAATTTTAAGCTACTCCCTGGTACCAATATGCAGAAATGCAGCTCTGTTACTGGGCCAGTCGCATTCTGGAACACCATTCACATGGCAGTCCATTGGGTCAATGCTTTATCCACATTACATCGCCCCCCCCCCGCTTTGCTCCCCTGGCTGTGTCTGGGGTCCCGTGCATGCGTCAGTGCAGCCGTGATTTCATTAATGAACCTAAAGCCTAGCCTGGAATCACTGCACATGTACTAGTCCCAGGCATGCCCAGAAGGTCGGATTGAGTACTAGGAAGAGGGTGGACAGTAATTTGGCGATCCTGTCTAATACCAGTTGAGAATAATAAGAGATAATCAGAGGAATTGAGGCAGAAAAATGGCCTATGGCAGACTAGCGGGAACTGGGAGTAATATATATATATATATATAAATAAATATATATATTAGGGGTGAGCGGGTTCGGATTTCAGAAATCCGAACCCCCCCAGCCCCCCCGATCCGAGGCTGATCCGAGTCAGGCTCAACTTTTCCCGCCTGACTCGGATCTGAAATCGAGGCAAAATGACATCATCCCACCTTCCGGGTCTCGCGGGTTTTGGATCCTATATAAGGTACCTGCGTCGGTGCCATTTTCTCACTCGGCTATGGACAGTGAAGAGGGAGGGTGGGATTTAGGGCTGGCTGGCCTGTGTAGTGTAGTGTTGTAGTATAGTATAGTGTAGTGCAGTGTAGTGTTGTGCTGTGCTGCGCTGTGCTGCTGTTGTCCATAGGGGCTGTGTCCACTACTTCAAAGTCCATAGGGGCTGGCTGGACTGTGTTGTGCAGTCAGTTGTCCATAGGGGCTGTGTCCACTCCAAAGTCCTGTGCAGTGTCCCAGTCCTAAAGGGGTGCTGTAGTGTTGTCCAAGGGGTGCACTGTCCATCAGGGGTGCTCCCCCCAAGTGCATCAACAAAGTAGTGCCAAGCGTGCGCCTGTGTCCCATAAATAAAGGGCCGGCTGGCTTGACCGTTAAAAGGGTGCTGTAACCCCCAAAGGGCACGCCAAACAAAATAAAATTTTTTTTTCTGTGTTTGTGAATTGTGTGCACTGTGGCTGCACGTGCATCAACGAAGGAGCAGCGCCAAGCGTGCGCCTGTGTACCATAAGTAAAAGGCCGGCTGGCTTGTCCGTTAAAGGGTGCTGTAACCCCCAAAGGGCACTCCAAACAAAATTAAAAAAATATATTTTTTTGTGTTTGTGAATTGTGTGCGCAGTAGCCGCACGTGCATCAACAAAGTAGTGCCAAGCGTGCGCCTGTGTCCCATAAGTAAAGAGCCGGCTGGCTCATTTCTTAAAGGGTGGTGTAACCCACAAAGTGCACTACTCTCCAGCAAAAATAAAAAAATATTTTCTGTGTTTGTGTGTGCCTTAGCCGCACGTATATATCAATTTAACATTAATGGAGGACCAAACTTTCTCCGATAAAAATAAAATAGGGAAAGATCAAGAACCACTTCCTCCTAGTGCTGTTGCTGCTGCTGGGAGTTGTTCATCATCCCAGAGAGGAAGTAGGAACACCACTACTTTTACTAAACAATTGACCCTTCAACAGTCCTTAGCGAGGAGGATGAAGTACGATAGCAGTCATCCTGAAGCAAAACGTATAACTGAGGCCTTGACTGTTATGTTGGTGTTAGACGTGCATCCGGTATCCGCCATTAGTGCAGTGGGATTTAGACAATTGATGGAGGTAGTGTGTCCCCGGTTCCAAATCCCATCTAGATTCCACCTGCATCCTCAAAGCAGCAGCGACAAGCGTGCGTCTGTATGTTAAAGGGTGATGTAACCCTCAAAGTGCGCTCCACAAACAATAAAAAAATTCTTCTTTTTTTTCTGTCTTTGTGAAATGTGTGGGCTGTAGCAGCACCTGCATCCTTAAAGCAGCAGCGACAAGCGTGTGTCTGTCTGTTAAAGGGTGGTGTAACCCACAAAGTGTGCTCCACAAACAATAAAAAAATTCTTCTTTTTTTTCTGTCTTTGTGAAATGTGTGGGCTGTAGCCGCACGTGCATCCTTAAAGCAGCAGCGACAAGCGTGCGTCTGTCTGTTAAAGGACTACATCGGTGACAGCATCCAAGCAGGCATGTCAGACAGTCCGTACATGTACTGGCAGGAAAAAGAGGCAATTTGGAGGCCCCTGTACAAACTGGGTCTATTTTACCTGAGTTGCCCCCCCTCCAGTGTGCACTCTGAAAGAGTGTTTAGTGCAGCCGGGAACCTTGTCAGCAAAAGGCGTAGGAGGTTGCTTCCACAAAATGTGGAGAAGATGATGTTCATAAAAATGAATTATCAACTTTTCCAGGGAGACCAGCCTTCAGAACGTACAGAGGGACCTGTGGTGGGGGATTCCAGCGGGGACGAATTAATACTCTGTGAGGATGAGGATGTACACAACACTGAAGAGGGTGAGGAATCAGTGAATGAGGAGGATGAGGATGACATCTTGCCTCCGTAGAGCCAGTTTGTGCAGGGCCAGATTAATTGCCAGCTTGTTTTGTGGGGGCCCAAACGAAACAATCATTTCAGCCACAGTCATGTGGCAGACCCTGGCGCTGAAATGATTGGTTTGTTAAAGTGTGCATGTCCTGTTTATACAACATAAGGGTGGGTTGGAGGGCCCAAGGACAATTCCATCTTGCACCTCTTTTTTTTCTTTGCATTATTTACTGTTTGGGGCCTAGTTTTTCAAACTGCCATCCTGTCTGCCACTGCAGTGTCACTCCTAGATGGGCCACGTGTTTGTGCCGCCCACTCGTGTCGCTTAGCATAGTCATCCATCTACCTCGGTGCAACCTTTTGGACATAAAAACACTATTGTGAGGTATGAGGTGTTCAGAATAAACTGGAAATGAGTGGAAATTAAGGTTTTTGAGGTTAATAATAGTATAGGAGCAGAAAAATCAACACATTCTGTGATTTTAGCTGTTTTTATGCTTTTAAAAAAAAATACAGATCCAAAACACAAAACCCAGAACACCGAAGGGTGGTTTTGGCAAAACCAATCCAGATCCAAAACACGAAGAGAGATCCAGATCCAAAACCAAAACACAAAACAAGAAAAGTGGCCGGTGCACACCCCTAATATATATATATAATAACAGCAGCCAGTAGAGACAGACAGATATCACCTTATTTTTGGGTGATTTGGTGGAGGGTTATACTTTCAGATTGTATGGGATGCACAATCCCCACTATTGGGATACCAATGAGAATAAGCCAAATGAGCCTGTTTAATCACTCTAGACTGACACTGTTTCAAAAGGACACATTTATTCTAGTACACTTATGATATCACGTATGACAGATGATCCCAAACTCTGCCATTACAGTACAGGTTTTAAGGATATCCATGCTTTAGCACAGGTGACCTAATTAGCACCTCAGTCAATGTGATTTAACCTTCTGGGCTCAAGCATGGATATCCTCAAACCTGGACTGTAATGGCGAGTTTGGGGAACCTCTGACATATAGCGTTTTTTCACTTGTTGTATGTGTATATATAATATATACAAATATTAGACACAGCCTCAAGGATTCTCAACCCTTAGAACCAAGAGTGTTAGGGACAGTGATGTCACAAACTGCTTTGTGATGTCACCTGGCTGCTGGCTCAGAGACTTATCAACATAATTTCCCTCTTTGTACCTTCACCATTTCCAGTGGTAAGGTGCTTTTCTTGTGCTTAGCGAGCTTGTGTTTATATATAATATATAACATGAGAACAAAAAAGAGAAAGCGACCAAAGAAGAACAGGTGCGCTGCAGAGGAGCTAGAGGCTCCTAGCAGGAGGAATAAGGAGGATGTATGCGAGGTGAGAGGAGACCTTCCCAATATCCTAGAGGAAGGAGACACTCAGGTGAGCGAGGAGAACTGGGCAGCTGAGACGGCATTAAAGACTCTCCAAAAGAAGAGTCAGACTAGATCTAAGAAGCCGTCAAATGAGGCCCCAAATAAGAGGAGGAAGGTGGATAAGACCAGCAGTAACAGAGCGGCCATTAAGAGGCCCCTAGACAAGATGGAGGACAGTGGGAGGAATAAAAAAAAGAAAAAGGAGGAGTCAGAAGATCCAGGTGAGGGACCCAGCGCGCCCATCAGTACAGCCATAGCTGTGTCACACCGGAGGGGCAATAAGCGGTCTCACACAACTGAGGGCAATGGCGGTAAAAAGAAATTTAAGACAACAGCAGGTAAATTATTTATATTAAAAAATATGAAATGTATTGTAAATTTTATTACAGAAGTAAGTGAGGTGTCAGCTACAGTAGTACTGATGTCAGGGCTGTTGAGGGTGGAGACTGGGCCGGGTACTGGTGGAGGTGTTGCTACGACCCCTTCCCAACAATTTGTTTACAAAGTACTCTGCACAGTGGGCTGGAAAGGGGGGCTGGATTTGTCCCCATCAGCCAGGGGCAGATCGTCTCCCCCCCGTAACACTTGCAGAGAGAGGAGACAGCAGCTCATCAGCAGCAGCCTGCTCATTCTCCCTGCCCAATGAGCAAATGACATGAGTAACGAGAACCCCTTCTCTCAACGCCACTAATTTGTGTGTGTAAGCACCAAGAACAAGCGCACAAGTCAGTCGTAACTCCAACCCTACATATATGCGCTGCTCGGGGAGGCGCAAGTTATCTTACACTACTGGACTTGCTCATGAAGACTCAGTACCGCCTCACCAAGCACAAGGGGTGCTAAGTGTTTGTTACATGCAGCTCGCAATACTGGCACCGTGTGATACATTGTATGTGACATGATTGTATTTCTCTCCTGTGCAGTAACTCAGGCCCCATGTACACAGCACAAAGATTTATTATTTTATAGGTAAATCTTTATGATCTAGCAGCAAACTGGTGCATTTCTCTGCTAAATCTTCTCTTTCCCTAACTGGGCCTGATTCAGAGTTGTACTCAAACCCAATGGTGAGGGGAGTACACATGTGCAGAACAGGTCCTGCCTCATTGCACGCAGTGCCCCCTAAGCCAAAGCCTGGTTGCGGCCATTTGGGAGTGGGGAGGGGTGGCGCAGCAGCGGATTCTCAAACGCAGCAACGGATCACACAGGCATGACGCTTCCTGCAGCTTTAGTATATTTACACACTGCAGCTGCATCCAAAGACACTGATGCTGCTGTGTGTACTGCGTCCATCTCTAGATCAGGCGTAATGAGCTCTGTTAGATAGCCCCGCTTTTCCTTCTCTCTCTATAAGCAGTATTACCACTATATACTTGTTATAGATATAATGTCTCTATCCCTCTCTCGCCTCTCTTCACATCTTTTCCCTATCACCCAGCTCTATGTAACCTTTTTATTATATAATAATTACTATTCTACAGCACCTGTGACTTTGTTGTTCTATTGTCCTATCCAATGTTGTAGTCAGGATGAGTTACCCCTTATTAATCTGTTTCATCTCTGTCACACCCCAAGAACATATGATAAAGCCAAGTAATAATATACTGACTGGGTACTACAGAAAACCAGCATTAATACTGTACCTAATGGTTCATAACACATGACCCCAGTTGTATACTTCTCTCTTTCTGGGCAGGATATATCATGCATCGCATTTTGGATGTCATACATTGCACCACTAGTCGCATACAGTAGTGCGGTATGTATGTACAACTGTGATTATAAATGTAAAGGACAGCTCTTCCAATAAGAGCCGGTGTGCGGACTTCCAGGTTTATGACCCAGGAGTCCTTCAGCGCATGCACGTCTGTCGGCCAGCACAAGTTGTGGGGGACACTGGGAAAGATCCTATTGGATCCCTGTCTGGGAATTATGCGGTAAGAAGACAATAAGCTCCTATTAGGCTATGGGGTACAAGCTCCACAAAGTTTCGCTTTTCTGAGCTTGGGGCATATGGGGAATGTGATCAAACCTCAGAAAACAGCAGTTGTCGGGATTTTGACTGCATTTTGGGCTTGATGAATCCCGCCCCCTATGCTATAATTATCCTTAACATTTAAAAAGTTACATTAGCAGAAAAAAACCCAGAGCCGTAACTAGACTTTTTGGTGCCCTGTGCCAGAAAAAGCATAGGTGCCCCCCCCTTCATTTTTCAAATTGGGACATAAGAAAGTGTAGCCAAAAAAGGGCCATGGCCTCATGGGGATGGACCAGGAAAGAGATAGGGGAAGCCAGGAGATGCTGGGGATAAAAGAAGAGGAAGCTACAAGTGAGAATTATAATAAACAGGGAAATTGACAGGCTCAAGCAGCGCCCCCTGTCCTGCGGTGCCCTGTGCCATGGCACTGGTCACACTACCCTAGTTACAGCCCTGAAAAAAATGCAAAGTTAATTTCAATAAAAATTGCTTATTTCTATTTATATCACAAGGTGGAAGTAAGAACCCCCCAGCCAGCTCCCCTGAGACATCGGCTGCCTCTCACCTGATGGAAAGTTTAACCTTCCATGGAAAGATCGGAGAGGGCAGTTTCGGGAAGGTAAGTGATCAGTAGGGATTTTCCTGACTTCCCTGAAAACACTGCAGCAAACAGAACAGACCGTCTGATGACATAAGAACTTTACTTGCTGCATCATATTATTTATCAGCCATTATATACACAATGGGCGCTCTCCATTAAAAATACAATGGGGTCCATTTGAAAAGGCAACTTTGAAGGAAACAGCAGCGTATTCCTTGCTCTTCCTCCATATTTGCTTTTGGACTGCTCCTGCATGGCTGGATTAAGGTTTGTAGGGGCCCCAGGGCAGCTAACCTGTGGGGGCCCCTACCCAATAAAATGATGAATAAAATATGTTGGTGATGTTATTAAAAAGTATAATGTGAAAATACTCACAGCACCACAAATGTGTTAAGTCCACTGTAGTGCCCCAGTTCCCATTATGCCACACAGAAACCTCAGTTCACATATGCCATAGTGCTCCCCCATGCTATCGCTATGTGTAGGGGGTCCCCAGTGTGGGGGAGTGGTCTCTTGCAGTGACAGGCAGCACTTCCTGATGTTAGTGTATGTGGGGTGCGGTGACTGACAGTCAGATTACAGATGGCACAGGGGGGGTGGGGGTGTGTTCTCACCTTGTTCTGAAGAACGCTGTGGTCACTTTGTCTTGTCACCTTCTGTTTGTACAATGATCTCTGGGAGTGTTGGCTCTGCAGGCTCCGCAGCTGAGGACACTGAGCCTGATTCAGGTTGGATTGCAATGCTGCCTTCGCACGCAGCCGGCTGATGTTTGCATTCTGCGCATGCGTATAAGACACAGTGCGTGTGCGAACCAGGAGCTGCGATATGGAAGCGATCACAGTTAGCACGCAGTTCCATCGCACATTGATTGACAGCAAGTGACTGTATGGGGGTGGTCGGTGGAAAGCAGGCATGCCTGTGCGTTTGAATGCCGTTAGGGGCATGCATAATGAAGCCCCTGCAATAGAATACGGGAGGTCAAGATGGCGACAGGAAGTTTAGCAGTCTGTGAGGTATGGTCAGGTCAATCACAACTGTGCGTATGGGTTCGATGTTACCGATGTTTGTGCTGAATTGTGGATTTATGTAATGGGAAGTGGGTGGCTTAATACAGCGGTTGGCATCTTGGTATAGTGTTGCAGTTGCCGTGTGATCGCATTCATTAGTATATTTTCGCAGCGAATGGGTACTTGCGAACACAGCCTTGCATTCCATGCTAAATCAGGCCCACTGTGCATTGCTTCTGTCCCTTAGTACCAGTGATGTAACGTCGCCCCCAGCCTGCATTACATACTGCACTGCTCCCTGGGGTCCCAGTCCTCACTCTCTGTCTCATCCAGGTGTTGCTGGCTTCCCATACCATCACCAGACAGCGGCTGGCTGTGAAAATGGTACAAAAGAGGACATTAGTGAGCAGCTTTAGGAACTCCATGTTCATAGAGAGAGACATCCTGGAAATAACTGGGGAGAGCGCGTTCTTCACGCATGGATATGCCGCGCTCCAGACACCGGTAAGACTCTCTGTCACAATGATGACTAACGTCTTATTACACCGAGTAACAGTTTTGCTTAATAAAAATAAAATATTTATTTTATCTCATCGGTTCATTATAATAGTTCTTGTTCTCAGACACTTGTATGTATCACCTTCCTCCTATAGGTCACAGCCAGACTATCCAATGCCATAGCTTGCTGGCTATGTTATTGCAAATCTAAATTATGTAAATTAACTGAATAATGTGTATGAGGAACAAGGTAATAACACATAACACAACCGTTCTTGCTGTGGTAACGGTAACACTTTTCCTATCAGGTTACCGTTCCACCAGAGTACGCTGCGCCCCTCCCCCTTTACCTGTCAGCAGCAGCAGTCTGTGTGTCCCCAGCCCAGCAGACCCTGATGTATTCTGGGCTGTGGTGGGACCAGGGAGGCTGACCAGCAGCAGCAGTCTTCTCTGGATCAGTGGAGGGAAGAGGAGCGATTACACTGATTGTACGCCCCCCTGGATTTGCCTGGCTGAGGGGCACATGACTTTGCCCTGCGCCGCAAATATTTTTTGCTTTTCATTTTTTTTGTTAGGGTGTGTGGCCATGGTCGGCATAGCGGGGGGCGTGGTGTGGCATAGGAAAAGGAGTGGCTGGGACATGATGAGGCATTGGAGTGAAGAAGTGATCACATCATCATGACCCGGCCCTTCGCTACACAATGCTGGGGACTGGAGATTACACAAATTGGCAGCCCCCCCCCCCCCCCCAGACCAACCTCAAGTAGATGGCTGCAGATAGGGTGCAGGGGTGTTGGGGTGGCATCTGGCCCGGGAGTCTCACCCACTTTTCCAGGTGGACGGGAGCGCCACCCGATTTCTGGAGTCTGCCTTCCATTTCGGGATAGTAGGCAAGCATGGTGACATACCTCCCAACTGTCCCGCATTCAGCGGGACAGTCCCATTTTTCTGGGACTGTCCCGCTGTCCCACCCACGGGCCGCAGTGTCCCACGGTGGGGGGGGGGGAGTTTGGGGGAAGCATACACTGCAGCTCTGCAGAGCAGCGAGTATGCAGAGCGAGAATAGTTGATGTGCGCATGCGCACAGCATCTATTCACAGTATGGGGGGGAAGCCCGGGGGCAGCCCAGCATCTCAGAGGTGCTGGGCACGCTCCTTAGTGATGCAAAGAGAGGGTTGTCATCTGGCCACGCCCACTTTGGCGTGCAGAAGTCCCGATTCACCTGGGACAAATGTTGGGAGGTATGTGGGGAGTATTGTCTGCTGTGTGTCAGAGTAATGCCCATAATGTAACTGATGCCATGCTCTCTGTCTCTTACACAGGACCATGTCGTTTTCATCATGGAGTACCTGAGTGGGGGAGACCTGACCCAATTCATAAATTGCAGAGCCCCTTTTGACATCAGTACTACAAGGTAAGAGTGACAATGGGTACATTCGGTGCTGAGGCCGGTGTCTGGCTGTGGTGTAAGATTAGACCCAAATTTCCATTGTTTCTCCCACTAGGCTCCTTTCATTGTTGCCCCATAGCCGCTCCCCTATCTCCACATCTTGGTGCCCATCCCCCATAGCATCCTATCAGTATAACTGCAATACATGGAAATAATTCAGCCTATCTGGCCCAACGTTTATAATATGTAAATATCATTATTAATATGAGAGATAGTAACAGCACCTCTGTACATCTAATGCAGTAGGGCACAGCCAATACAGCCTAAAGCTGGTTACACACTAGCCAATGTGTACCAGGACGATATGTCGGCCAACCAGATGATATCTCATGCAACCGTGGGAGCACCCAGAAAGTCAGTACACACTATGCGATCCACACTAACTGTTATTCCGTTGTGTTGTAACAATAGAGCGTTCAATGGATCTCATAGTGTGCACCCAGCATAACAAATCCAGGCCGGACCATTATAGGTTTCCATGGTGACAGGTCTGTGTATAATAAAGAGTCTCCTGGACTTAGGGCTCCAGTGTGTTACTTAGCCGTACAGGAAGCCTGTGTGACAATGTTTCCCGTGACGATATCAGGGGGAATGTGCCATCTCATTATTATCAGTCATCTCACTTTCACAATATTTCTACTGATAATTATTTTCTTTCTTCCCCATCAGATTTATAGCAGCAGAACTTGTATGTGGGCTGCGCTTCCTGCACACGAGGGGAATCATTCACAGGTAATGTATTATTTCTAATGATCACATATAGTAACCCCCTCATAGAGTTACAGTGTAGCTGTTATGTCCTTGTCATTCATTTCTGGGTATTATCATGATATTTGGGGTAAGACTGTTATGACCGCTCCACGCACCATCTTATCTCCCCCTTCCCACCCCATGGATAGTGACTGTATGCAGCTGTTCTCCGCAGCGACTGTCATCCTAGTGACCACATCTCATGTTACAGGTCCCTTCATCGCACTGTGGGTAGGATGCAGAGGGCGGGACGCAGAACGCAGTGCATGCGATGCATCCCGCCACTCACCACAAGCATAACATTATTTATTAACGCCGTATGCTTGAAAAAAAATCAAAGTACAGCTCTCCCGGTAAGGGCTGTCTTTTGCGATAGAAGAACCCCGGGTTTATTACCCAGAAGTCCTTCTGCGCATGCGTTGAGTGACGCACGCACCGCGGGGAGTTTAGGAAGGTATCCCTCTCAGGGGGAGTTCCGAATACAAGCCCATAGGCTTCTATTGCACAAAGCCATCTAAAGATGGCGTTACCCACTACATCCAAGCCCCGTAATGTATGGAATTCCGGAGCTTGGTGCATACACGGTGAGCTGCACTCTGCATTGCTGCATCCAGCACTGTGACACTCTAATGGTTTTTATTATGTCACTCTGGGGACCTTTCTCCACAACAATCCAAGTTCTGCAGCTGGTAGTTCTCTGACAAACAGAACTTACACTCACTCTCCTCACAGGGACATGAAACCAGACAACATTCTCCTGGATGCAGCCGGCCATGTGAAGATTGCCGATTTCGGCCTGGCAGTGAAGAATATCCATGGCCATAGAAAGATCAGCGAGTGTGTGGGGACCCCAGGTTATATGGCCCCAGAGGTAAGAAACACAGTCTTCCCTTACAGGCTCCCCATGTCGCCATTTCCATATTTATCCCACCATATCCTGGTCCCAGTGGCGTCACAAGGGGGGTGCAGGGGGTGTGGGCCACACCCGGGTGTCACCCGCCGAGGGGTGACACCACAGGTGTCTTTAGAGAGGAGGGGGCCCATATGCATCCCCCATCACAGGCCCCCTCCTCTCACTCCGGCAGCTGGCAACTAACTGACGTGGCTGGCTGGCCACCACAGAATCAATAGACTCTGGGCACTAGTTTGTGCCCAGTCTATTGCGCATGCGCAGATCGCCGAGGAAATGGTGCAGCCGCCATTTTTCCAAGAATTTCCTCACAGCATATGTGCAAAACACCAGAAAAATGGCTGCGGCTTTCGCAGCAGCGTGCACGTTAGGAACAGTATGTACAAATAACAGCCTAACTCGGTGCCTCCTGCCAGGATGGACAATGTACTAACTGTTTGTTTCTCCGTGTTATCACAGATACTTTGTGATTTACCATATAACAGCATGGTGGACATCTTTTCATTTGGGGTCATTTTCTATCAGATGGCCACTGGGTCCTACCCATTTTATGCCGGTGAGGAGACCATTAAGATTGAGTATTCTGTTATGTATGACGCCCCGACGTATCCAAAGAACCTTGATCCAGAGATCCGGAACATCCTTCATAGAGTGAGTATAAACACGCGTATAGTTGGGTCCGGAGAACATGGAGTCACAGAGGAAATAAGACCTAGATTATAACTAAGCACATACTAAATCAGGGGTGAGGAACCTTTTTGCTGCCGAGGGCCATTTTGATATATATAACATTATTTGCGGGCCTGGTACAGGCCACGCCCACTCCGTGTAAAGTCACACAGGGGCGCGGGTCAAAAATGCCGGTGATTACAACAACGGGCAGCTGTAAGGGCAGTGGTGTGACTGTCTTAAGTGTCCTAAGGATGCTCCAGGCGGCACTGCTGCATAGATTATGGCTGCAGGGTGCCATTCTAGCAGAAAAAAGCTACAAGGGCCAGACCAAATGATTCCGCTGGCCTTATATGGCCCCCAGGCCTGAGGTTCCCCATCCCTGCACTAAATGCATAGGCTATAAGGGGTATAATTAATTACTAAAGTGCATGGTTTTAGAAGTGGAGATGTTGTCCATAGCCACCAATCAGAATTTAGCTATTATTTTCTATAGGGTGCTAGATAAATGTTAAGTAGGATCTGATTGGATGCTGTGGGTAAAATTTCCACTTCTAAAAACCCGCACCTTAGTAAATATACCCCTAAGTGTCTGCAGTCACAGTATTCCCACCTAGTTATAGCCATACCCCTCAAATGTAACTACAGCAGCAAGGCAGCAATGTGTAATACCACTTTTCCACCAAAAACCCGTCTCCAACCTGTGACACTGAGCACGGCTCACAGCCAGGTTTTATCCCTTTTACACTGGCAGCTGGACCTGGGTTATTTTCTGGGTCTAGATGTTCACAACGGACTCGGCTCTTCCGTGACCCAGGTCTTCCAATGCTATAGTGGATGCTTGTAGATGATGTCAACTCCAAGCGCTACTGAAGCCAACCAATTTGCTGGATTGAGGCATGCCCCTGGTCACCGTGACCCGGGTCACGCTGTTTACACTGCACCAAAACCCGGGTCCTTCAGTGACCAGGGTTGGATTCCCGGGTCACACGACCTGGGTTATTGTTCAAGGACCCTTTTACACCGAGCGGTGACCCCTGACACATCCAGCAATAACCCAGGTTTTTGTGCCAGTAGAGAAAGGGTATTCGAGGGCCGGGTGAGAAGTTTGCTCTGAGAAGACTGCCCCATTTACAGGGCAGCTATCATGAAGCTTCAGTTGGAATAGGCTTTGGATAATATTATTACATACCTTCTATTTGTCATTATTAGCTAGGCATAAAGTAAGGCATATAGGAGACCTGGCTGCATTGGCTTCTGATTAGCAATGGCAGGAAAAGGGTTTTATGTCACTGATCAGATCTTTAGTTATACATATTACTTCCCATATTGTGTCCTCTTTTGGAGGACTCACTTTCTGACAAATACTAGTAAAATACAATATAGAATAATGATACAGTCACGGCCATAACAGGGCAAGAATTCGCACTTTGCCAGCCTTGACACCCAAACATGTGCTGTCATGACATCATGAAGAGGGGGCAGGACAACTGGTACCAGGATAAAGCTAAATGCCGGGAATGTCCTAACTAAGGAAGATCCAGGCGGCTCGGTAGCAGCTCTACGGCTGCTGGGTGCTGTTCCACAGACAATTAACGTCACAAATATTATTTTACTAGAAGAATAGCATTTACGTTGAATAAGCCTCTAGCTAATGTAGTTGAAAAACAAAGGTAAAGAATTTTATACACTGCGTCCTGAGAATAAAGTGCCATAAGGAATAAGGATGAAATTGGTCTAATGGTGCTTGTCTGCCATTAACAGCCTATATGTTTCTGTTTATCTCTACGATAGCTTCTAAGCAAGTCCCCAAAGAAGAGACAGGTGATGTGCAGCAATCTGAGAGGTCATCCATTTTTCTGCCCAATCAACTGGGAGGAATTGGAGGCTGGAAGAACAACTCCCCCATTTATTTTGCAGCCTGTAAGTATATGAATAAGATGGGAATTTATGCCATGTGTGCGCTATCATGCAGTCACATTATCCCATAGACTACTGCGTGCAGTGATGGATGATGATGAGGAGAGATAAGTGACTTTGTAGGAAATTGTCACACAAAAGCGAATCTTCTGGCAGAATATTCTGTGTCACAGATTTGCAAAGTCCTGCTGATACAATGGCGTTCCTCACTTTATTGGTAAATTCAGATTAGATGAATACCTACGAACATATTTATCAATTATTGGTTATCGTCAAAAAGGGATTAACATTCCCTGCGATGTGTTATGAGTGAAGTGCATACACGGGGGCGGTGATTTGATGCATTGTGATGTTGAATAGCGCTGGAAGGGAGCTCCTGGAACTATTCAATTCACAGCAATACTTAACTTTGTTGGGAAGCAGTTAAGTCGGAGAATGCCAGTTACCACGACTTAACCTGGATGTTTAGCCGCAAGAACCGTCATTCTTCGACTAAAGTGCCGGCCACGAGGCTGTTAGCACCGTGCTAAGCCAGATAACAGCCTTGTGGCTGGCACTTTAGTCGGATATCTCCTCGCACCCTCAAGAGGGTGCGAGAAGACTAAACAGACTGGTGAGTTGAATAGCTCAGGAAGCTCCCTCCTGGGGCTGTTCAGCACCCGATACCATGCACATGCTGCCGATTACATGGAAGCTTGTGCAGCAAAGGGGTCTATTCAGATCCCTCCAGCTTGTTACTTACCTCTGGTAGCTCTGGGCTGTCACAGGCTTCCTCCTCAGGTCCTCTTGTGCTCGCCTGCAGGGGGAAGCTTGTGCAGCTACAGAACAGTGGCGGCCACGGGGGAGCTGGATTACACATGGGGTGGGGGTGGGGGGGGGTCAGCAGGATAAGAATCTAAAGGCCGTGGGGGTGGGAGGGGTGAGCGCTGGTTTGAACATGGGCTGGGAAGGGGGGCAACCCAGATCAGACACTGGCATCCGCTGTGAGGGGAGAGCCGGATCGGACTCCAGCAGGGGGTGTGGGGGGGACTGACACCACCGGCCCCCATGGGGAGGGGGGGTTTGGAGGAGAGAGAGCCGGATTGCACACCGGCACTTGATGTAGGGAGAGAGGCGGATCTGACACCGGCAGGGGGTGGGAGCATGCTTGACCACAGTCAAAGCTCCTAGTCTTGGTTGCTGCTAGCGGCGGGGTGGGGGTGGAGCCAGATAAGATACTGACTGCCGCGAGGCTGGAAGGGGTGAGCTGCTGTGAGGGGAGAGTCGGATCAGCCATAGGCAGGGGGGTGGAAGTGTGCAAGACCACTGTCTCAGCTCACTGTACCGGCTGGGATGGGCGGGCGGCGACATTCAGCAGTGAGGAAATCCTTATGGATACTTCAGCTGCCGGGGAAAAGGATCACTTTTCCGAAAAGCTGACTTCGCAGAAAGCTCAGCTTTTCGGAAGTGATACTTTTGATAGGGAGGCATGATGAATGCCTCCAAAATATTTTTTAAACTTGCATCGAGTTTAAAACATAATTATTACTAGTGATAATTATGTAATGATGAATAGGCCCCTTAGTCTTTTGTGGCCAAATGCAAATTGAGGAGAATATTTTATGGAATGTTTTTGAAAATTCCATTAAACTCTATCGATTGGGCATTCGCTCTTCCACCTCTCCCCTGTTGACCAACATCAGGAATTGCAGAGCCGTGACAGGCTGCAAGCACACTGTTTTTTTCAATGATTCTCAGAGGACTTATATAACCTCTCATAGCTAGTACTTCAATTACAAAAAAACAGACACATTATTACTTTATTTGTTATTGTTACTTTCTACAAATTTACTGTAATTTTTTTCTTTCAAATGTATTTATAATGTATAAAGAAAAACCAGCCCTACAATGTAATAACCCGAAAATCAGCCAGGTATCTCGTCAATTCGGTTACATATCTCTGTCACGTCATTTTCTCATTTCTGGTAGCAGCTCTGTATTAATATATTGATGTGTTATGTTATCATGCAGCAAATAGGATACCATAACATAGAATAGCGGGAAGAGCTTGCACACTATCTAGTTATTATTCTCCGTTATGACACATACAATGACAAATTGCCCAATTAGCTCGGCATTTACCTGTCTATTATGTGACCAATCTGATTGATCTTCTTCGTAGACTCCAGTTACAATCAGGGAAAATGTACCCCTGGATGAGCTGCTGTCACCACCAGAAGCACAGGAGCCACCGATGTCTATAAAGGAGAACCGCCTGTTCCGTGGGTTCTCATTTACAAGTGACAGGTGGAAGACAATACAGACTCCATAATGCACTGCAGGTAACATCTCACCCAGTACATCACATCAGAGGACATCGGCTCCATCCTCATTCAGCTACCAACTATCTCAGCTGTAACATCTGCTGTGTCCTCAACATGTCATCAGTGTGTCATCTGCTGTGCCCTCCACGTGTCATCTGCTGTGCCCTCCACATGTCATCTGCTGGGCCCTCCAGTGTGTCATCTGCTGTGTCCTCCATATCATCAGTGTGTCATCTGCTGTGTCCTCCACATGTCATCAGTGTGTCATCTGCTGTGTCCTCCACATGTCATCAGTGTCATCTGCTGTGCCCTCCACATGTCATCTGCTGTGTAATCAGTGTGTCATCTGCTGTGTAATCAGTGTGTCATCTGCTGTGTCATCAGTATGTCATCTGCTATGTCCTCCACGTGTCATCAGTGTGTCATCTGCTGTGCCCTCCACATGTCATCTGCTGTGTCATCTGCTGTGCCCTCCAGTGTGTCATCTGCTGTGTCCTCCACATCAGTGTGTCATCTGCTGTGCCCTCCACATGTCATCAATATGTCATCTACTGTGCCCACCAGTGTGTCATCTGCTGTGTCCTCCACATCATCAGTGTGTCATCTGCTGTGCCCTCCACATGGCATCAGTGTGTCATCTGCTGTGCCCTCCACATGTCATCTGCTGTGCCCTCCACATGTCAATTGCTGTGCCCTCCACATCATCAGTGTATCACCTGCTGTGCCCTCCACATGTCATCTGCTGTGCCCTCCATATGTCATCTGCTCTGTCCTCCTAGTGTTAGTAATAACATCTTCTGGATCCTCAAGTCAGCAATATCATCAGTAAAGTGCTGCAGAATGTGTATGAGGTATAACTATTAATAAAATAATATATTTTCCTACCTCTGTGTATGAGAAACCTGATTGACTCACTTATTCCTTTAATGCATATAAGAAAAACCATCCCCCGGAAATGTTCACGACACGCCTGTGTTTGAGTCACCACCTCCCTTATTGCCGCCCAAACTATCCCTGCCTGTCAGTCACTTTGCGAATAGATTTTCACTGCGAGTGACAATGCAAATTACGCACGTGCAGCGCGACTCAGACACATGCACAGATTACCGATAATCATTAAAACTATGGAAGTAGCGGCGTTGCGTCCATCTCTAAATCAGGCCCATGGTCTCATCACCATTCCGCCCTGCTGGCATTTTAGATGGGGCAGGCGGCTCCTCTACAAACTCATGGGTCACCAAAGTTACTATTTGTTCCCATGATCTGTAGCCTCTTACAGTATATGCTGAATAATAACTGAAATTTACATTAACATTGTAGAATCATTTGCTGGGCACACAATTCTTATTTGCTGGGGTCAGGGCCGGTGCAAGGTTTCTTGGAACCCTAGGCATAGCTTTAGCCTAGCACCACCCCCCTTCCCTCAGATAGCTACACAAGCCCTTATACAGTGCCCCCAGTAGTGGTCCCCCCTATGCAGTGCCCCCAGTAGTGGTCTTCCCTATGCCCTGCCCCCAATAGTGGTACTTATAAAGTGCCCCCAGTAGTGGTCCCCCTATGCTGTGCACCTTATACAGTGGCCCCAGTAGTGCCCATTATACAGTGCCCTCAGTAGTGCCACTAGTAGTGGTCCCCCTATGCTGTGCACCTTATACAGTGCCCCTCAGTAGTGCACCTTGTACAGTGCCCCCAGAAGTGGTCCCCCTATGCTGTGCCCACAGTAGTGGTTTCCCTATGCAGTACCCCTTATACAGTGCCCCCAGTAGTGCCCCTTATACAGTGCCCTTAGTAGTGCCCCTGATAACGTGCCCTCAGTAGTCCCCCTATGCTGTGCCACCCTATGCAGTGCCCCTTATACAGTGCCCTTAGTAATGCCCCTTATACAGTGCCCCCAGTAGTGGCCCCCCTATGCAGTGTCCCCAGTAGTGGTCCCCCATATGGAGAGCCCCCAGTAGTGGTCCCCCTATGCAGTGCCCCTTATACAGTGCCCCCAGTAGTTGGCACCACCTATGCAGGGTCCCTTATATAGTGCCCCTCAGTGCTGGCCCCCCTATGCAGTGCCCCATAGAAATAAAACAGAAACACAGACAGACATTAAACATTATACTTACCTGAATCCCCGCTCCTGTGCCCGCCGCCATCAGCTCCTCTGTTCTCCTGCTCTGCACAGTGGGAGAGACGTCATGACATCTCTCCCTTCACCCACTGTGGGAGCCGGTTGGCAGAGCTCATGAGTGAGCTCCAGACGGCTCCGGCAGTAGGCGTAGCAGCCAATAAGTGTCTGACTGACTCTCACCGGCTGCTAAAACAAACACACAGCCGGCGGCGGTTTGTTTGTTACTGTGTAGTGTGGACCGCACTACACTTAATGAAACCAGCAGTGCTCTCCAGTTGCCAGCGCTCCAGGCGGCTGCCTAATAGTAGCGCCGGCCCTGGTTGGGGTCCCCACCTTCCCATCCTCTCCAGTGCCCCATACCGCCTGCACGTCTGTTATCACACCCTCTGGTTCTACCACCATTACCATGTTATTTATGTGTGTAATGTGTAGGGATGTGCTCCAGACCATTTTTGCTGGATTTGGATTTGGCTCTGATTCGTCATCTGGTTTTGGATTTGCCAAACCTGCCGTGACTGGTTTTGGATTTGGATTTTTTACAAAAATTTACAAAAAGAAGCTAAAATCACATAATTTGAGCTTTTTTAATTAATTAATTTACAGTCAGTTTAGACCACCTCACAGCTTATAAGGAGTCCATAACTTTATTGCAATTAAAGACACTATAACAACTTACAACTAACTTATACTAAAATAAAGACACCTTCCCGCCAAGGCCAGGTTCAAAGAAGCACAGCCTGTCACCCAAACCAAAACACTAGCTCGCATCCAAAAAGAAAAACAATACCCAAAAACACACCTACCATAATCAACCATAACTCTGACAAATGCACCCCATCAGAGATGAAAAATGTAACTTGTTCCAACCGCAATCTTGGGTGCCACACCAACAAACCACCAGACCCAGAGGCAAAAACAAGAAACAGCCCTATTAATCTTCTGGCGAGGAGTATCCAAGGCCAAAAGGTGTCCAGAAACCGTTCATACATGGTGAGGGACAACATCCGACCACACCAAGCATACCTCAGGGCGGCCAAGTCAGCCTTCATCCACAAGATCAGCTTAATACTCCCGACTGTCCAATAACATTGCCTCCAAGGTGAATCGCAAACCATGACAGGCCCCCACAGCGCTTCTCATGATAAAACAGAAGGTACAAAGAGCCGACCAATGCATAACTCGGACCCCAAGACCACCGAATCTGAATCCTTCTTGCCATCCCATGCTCCTCAGCCCAATAAATAAATGAATGGCCCACAAGCCACACTTGCACAGAAGACACGGGCAAAGTTATAAAAGAACAAACAGAACTAAAACGCTGCAGTGATAGAACTTATATAAGAAAAACGATAGAGTGGTAACCTAGAAGGAGAATGTTAGAAGCAATACCCAAGCGAATGAGAAAATCTAAAAAACCTCCCGTGAGCCGTGAATAATAAGAAAAATTGAATTGCGGGCCTATTGGAGGAAGAATTAAAAAATCCCTTCACCCCCTCAATTTTTGAATGCTAGCCATTCAAAAACTGGCGGGTAAACAACATTTCTGGGTAGGAAAAAACACAACTTTTAAGCTTATCACATCTAAGATATGACTTAAAGGCAGATGACCTCCAGCTACCAATACCTTGTACCGGCGATTGAGTCAACCCGCTGGCCACTGCGCAAGAAGCTGCGCCAGTACAGAAAAAGTACCACATTGTGCAACATTCAAACCCAACAGTCCCAAACAGCGCTTACACACAGCAGCAAACTAACTTAGACAAAGGGGAGGAGTCAGCATGAAATAACCATTGCGAGCCAGCTGACAGGCGCAGACCCGCATATAAACCAGCTTTCAGACCGGGGGCTTTTGCACAGGACAGCCCCGATCTGAAGTACTACATGCTTAAACAATAGCCCAGAGTCAGCAAACCTCTTATTAGATGCAAAAAGCTCCCTAATCTGCAATGCGCCAAAGTATGCCAGCGCAAATGCTAATTGGAACAAAACAGAATCAAAGTCAGAAAAAGCAATTAACGAAATTACCCCAACCAGACACTGCAGCAGTGCAGCATCAATTGGGCGCCGAGAAACACCCACCATGGGGCTTTCTTTAGCCCAACCTTTAAAGGCCTTAGACAGCACAAATGACTGTGGGGTTGTTCCATGAAAGCGAGAGAAAAAGCAATACCCATTAGGGTGGAAGCCATGGCCGTCTGATATCGGCCCCTCTAATAATGACCCCACACAAACCCAACCAAGTGCTGATCTAAAGACTTACCAGCAGAAGGATACCTACCAGATAAGTGTCCCAGTCGAGCCATGCTGCCTCGCAAAGTAGACAGAGCCAGGGACCTCCGAACCTGGCTGACTAACCCAGTTAGGCAATCAACCAGGCAGAAGACAGACAGAAGACAGACAAGCCTTCCCAATCGGATTAGCCTCAGTGGCCAACATTCAAAATCAATCAAAGTGAAAATGGGGCAGGGAATCTCTATCCCGTCCTCAATGACCAACACATGTCGTGCCCTAAAAACAAATAATCGCCTGCAAATACTTCAAAACCAACAACCTCAACAGACGCAGCGCCATAGAAGAAGAAAGCTAATAATTAACAGAATGCACCACTCTCACCTTGCCCCACCAAAAATTATATTCCGGTTAGACAATTTTTCATCCCACAAAATCCACAGCCACTATAACTGGAAATATTCCAATAACAGCAGTTGGACCAAACTTGGAACCCTGGACCTACTTGGGCACAACACCGACAGGGGAAATGCACAGGTCCGGCAAAGGAGGGGAGGTAAATGGCCCGGCATACTGCCAAAAGCCACTTCAGCAAAGACTTTCTGTCGCACCACATGGGGAAGCTCTCTGGCCGAACGCAAATTCCGGGAGGAGACCACATGCAAAGCTCCAGGTACAGGTAACCAGCAAAAATTGGGAATCATTCCGCAAGGATACCAGCCCAACCATTTAGCTAACTCATCTAGTGCCACCGAGAATAGGCCTTACTTGTCAACTCCGGCAATGTCAGACCTGCCCCCTGAAACGCCCTTCGAATCTTGACTTACAGTCCTTGGCGGGGTGACTGCCATTACAGATGCGGCAGGAGTGACGAAAATGACACCCAGACCGAGAATCATTATAGGCAAAACACTTCCCCTTACCGAGCACATAACCACCGGCACGCGAAGAGAGGGTAGCCTTCCTACTCTGCACCCCTTCCGCAGGCGCCTTAGCTTCCTGGGTAACTGCTAACCAGACCTCAATATACTTACGGCCCAGAGGCATAACCAGCTGATCATCTTGCTTCCTACGAAATTGTTCGTCACAATCTCTCCGAACAAAGCCCTTGGATTTAATGAAAATATTGTGCACCAAATGAATATATTTAATGATATTAAGGTGATCCAAGGGGCGCGTTTTGAGGCAGCAGGCCTAAAACAACAGTATGCCTCTAAGCCAATAGTGAAAGCCACAGCAAGAATCCTCCCCACTCTCCCCAGGTTTCTTGGCTTTATCGAAAGCTTTCTTCATTTCATTGGTTAGAGAAAAAACATCCACAAACTTGCAACACACAATAGTGCCGCTTTTTTACACAATGCCACAGTAGTACCCCATATTCACATTATGCCACAGTAGTGCCCCTTATACAAATTATGCCACAGTAGTCCCCTTATACATATTATGTCACAGTAGTGCAACTGATTGACATGTGATATCAGAGCAGTAAGGCATGACCTCATCAGGCTCACCCCTCAGGCTCCTCCAAGTCACAGGTGCTGTGACCTGGACTCTCAACAGAATCATCGGGCTAGACCTCCACTCTGCAGCAGGGACAAAACTGCCATGTTTTCTCCTCCTGTGGGACCCAGCTCAGAGGAGGCAGAGAAAGGAGACTGCTGACAGTTTTGCCCCAGTTGGGGTGTACAGCATGCGCACAGAATACAGTTATTAAGCGGCATGGTAGAAGGGGGCGCTTAGTGCCGAAAGGAGAGCACAGAGTGTCGCTGCTATATCTACTCAGCGGTGATTCAGACTCTCAGCTGAGCAGGAGCCTGTGGAGCACCCAACCTAGGCCATGGTGTTGGGAGCATGAGCTCTAGTTGTTCTGTCCTTGCTACACCCTGCATGTTGATATTTGAATAATAATATTCAAGTGTAATAAAAATATTAATAATAATAATATTTAGCCATGGCCAAAAATTTTGAGAATGACACAAGTATTGGTTTTCACAAATTTTGCTGCTTCAGTGTTTTTAGTCATTTTTGTCAAATGTTACTATGGTATACTGAAGTAAAATTACAAGCATTTCATAAGTGTCAAAGGCTTTTATTGACAATTACATTAAGTTTATGCAAAGAGTCAATATTTGCAGTGTTGACCCTTCCTATTAAGACCTCTGCAATTCGCCCTGGCACGCTGTCAATCAACTTCTGGGCCACATGCTGACTGATAGCCGCCCATTCTTGCCTAAATCAATGCTTGGAGTTTGTCAGAATTTGTTGGTTTTTGTTTGTCCACCCACCTCTTGAGGACTGACCACAAGTTCTCAATGGGATTAAGGTCTGGGGAGTTTCCTGGCCATGGACCCAAAATTTTGATGTTTTTTTCCCCAAGCCACTTAGTTATCACTTTTACATTATGGCAAGATGCTCCATCATGCTGGAAAAGGCATTGTTTGTCACCAAACTGTTCTTAGATGGTTGGGAGAAGTTACTCTTGGAGGGTGTTTTGGTACCATTCTTTATTCATGGCTGTGTCCTTAGGCAAAATTGTGAGTGAGCCCACTCCCTTGGCTGAGAAGCAACCCCACACATGAATGGTCTCAGGATGCTTTACTGTTTGCATGACACAGGACTGATAGTAGCGCTCACCTTTCCTTCTCTGGACAAGTGTTTTTCCAGATGCCCCAAACAATCTGAAAGAGGATTCATCAGAGAAAATAACTTTACCCCACTCCTCAGCAGTCCAATCCCTGTACCTTTTGCAGAATATTAGTCTGACCCTGATGTTTTTCCTGGAGAGAAGTGGCTTCTTTGCTGCCCTTCTTGACACCAGGCCATCCTCCAAAAGTCTTTTCCTCACTGTGCGTGAAGACACACTCACACCTGCCTGCTGCCATTCCTGAGCAAGCTCTCCACTGGTGGTGCCCCAATCCCGCAGCTGAATCAACTTTAGGAGATGGGGCTGGCACTTGCTGGATGTTCTTGGGGGCCCTGAAGCCTTCTTCACAACTATTGAACGTCTCTCCTTGAAGTTCTTCAATTATCCGATAAATGGTTGATTTAGGTGCAATCTTACTAGCAGCAATGTTCTTGCCTGTGAAGCCATTTTTTGTGCAAAGCAATGATGGCTGCACGTTTCCTTGCAGGTAATCATGGTTAACAGAGGAAGAACACTGATTTCAAGCTCCACCCTCCTTTTAAAGCTTCCAGTCTGTTATTCTAACTCAATCAGCATGACAGAGTGATCTCCAGCCTTGGCCTTGTAAACTCACCTGTGTTAACTAAAGAATCACTGACATGTCAGCTGGTCCTTTTGTGGCAGGGCTGAAATGCAGTGGAAATTTTGTTTTTGGGATCAAGGACCTCAATCAGACCCACTCGCAAGATGCGTACGCTCGCTAGATGCGTATGCAATTTCAGCTAAGTGACGGCAAGGCAGACAAATTCACAGCAAGACATAAGCACGCCCACTATATCTTGGCGTGCGATCGTTCTGTGTATGGAGACACCCACCAGCCTTTCTTAAGATGCCCACTTGCGCACATCATCTCCTGTGTATGTGTATACAACCATCGGTACATCGAGTGCCATCGGGAGCGAACATAGCGCTTGTGACTGACCATACCCTAACACAAGTACTGCAAGTGCTTCAGTGTGAAATACAACCAAGTGACGTGTACTATGACGCTGTTTCTTAATTAAGCATGCCTCTTGAATGGCGTCAAGATGCTCAGGCACGACTGCGTTTGCACCTCCACTCCCCCGTTTCTAGTGGCCAGGCTCTGTAACCACCCACAAACTGCTTCTCCCATCACTCCCTCAGCTGGGCCGTCTATGCGCAGCGACCATATGCTTCCCCATCGCTCTCACTGGTTCGCACACGTGCATTGCGATGCGTATGCATGCGCAGATTGCAAACAATCGGCTGGCTGCATGCGCACGCATCCTAGAGAGCGGGTCTGAATTGGGCCCTAAGTTCATTGTCATGGCAAAGAGGGACTTTGCAATTAATTGCAATTCATCTGATCACTCTTCATGACATTCTGGAGTATATGCAAATTGCCATCATAAACACTGAAGCAGCAGACTTTGTAAAAACCAATACTTGTGTCATTCTCAAAACTTTTGCCCATGGCTGTATATATTTGTTAAAATTTCACATTTCATGCCATTTTCAAAAGAAACTGTGATTGCTAATTTAAAAGTTTCCAAGAAGTTTTTAGGTATTTCCTATACAGAGACGTGCAGTAAGGTCAATGGCTGGGGAGGCACTGGCTAGTATCAGTGACAGATTTACCCGCACATATATACTGTAGCACAGATTTCCCCCACACACATCTCCCCATTGCACAAATCCCCCCCTCACACACATTTCCCACTAGCACAGATTTCCCCTAGCACAAAAGATTTCCCCCACAAACACACATAGATCTCCCCTTAGCAGTGTAACTCCCCCATCCATTACACAGAAGGTGCCGGTCCCTGCATAGTGATGAGGTGCCAGCTAAGGGGTCTGCAGGAAAAACCCCTATCCTGTCACAATGTGATTTACAAGCCCCCAGACAGTGTTCTGTTGTCTAAAGTGGACTCTCCTCACCTTTTTCTTCTTGTGTGTTTCCTGTACAATCCATCTCCTTCCCTGCTGCTAAATAGTCTGAGTACTTCCTGGACTGGTCACCGAATCGTCTGTGGTGTCCATCAGAGCTCAAGGCACCCCCCCCCCCCACAGTATACTTCCCTACCCTCCCAATTTGGCCGGGAGCCTCCAGACGGCTGACAACCCTCCCCCCCCCGTGATTACATGAGGATCCCCGGCAGGGGGGGCCTGGTCATTTTGGCCCTGTCTCCTGCTTTACAATGCCGGGATTATTGGCAATGTGTAGCGGGGAGGGGCCAAAATGACGCAGTCGTGTAGCCATGCCCTTATCTTATGCCTGATCTTCCTTAACAACTTTCTCTTACAATAACTAAATGAAAAAACACACCTGGCCAAATCATATTGTATATTACAGTTGGGTATGGGATGCCGGCGCTTGGGATCCCGGCGGTCAGAATCTCGATGCCGGCATTCCGACAGGGTTATGATTAGAGATGTGCGTTGCACCATTTTTGCTGGTTTTGGATCTGTATCACCTTCGTATTTTGGATCTGGATTTGGTTTTGCTAAACCCCCCTTCTGTGTTTTGGTTTTAAATCGGTATTTTTTATTTTATTTTAAATGATAAAAACAGCTAAATTCACATCATTTTGGCCTGTTTTTGCTCCTACAGTAATATTAACCTTAATAACAATAATTTTCAGACATTTCTAGTCAATTTTAACCACTTCACAATAATGTTTTCACTACTATTCACTAGGGATGTGCGCCGGACCATTTTTGCCGGATTTGAATTTGGATTTGGTTCTAATTCATCGTCCAGCTTTGGATTTGCCAAACTGTGGTGACTGGCTTTGGATTTGGATTTTTTTACAAAAATTAACAAAAAAAAAGCTAAAATCACATAAATTGGGCTTTTGTTTCTTTCTAGAGTATTATTAACCTCAATAACCTTAATTTCCAGTCATTTACAGTCAATTTAGACCACCTCACAGTTTAAATTATAGTTTTCACCATTATTGGCCAAGGGTTGGAGTGAGCCGACTGGTTACCAAGCGACAAAGCAGCGCCACAGACACCACAGTTTAAAGCACATCAATGACACATTGCCACACAGCAGTGGCAGAAATTAAAAGTAGTGCACCTACCCAGTGGGGTATGGCCAGCAGAGTCACAGTACTTGTTTACAAAGTGGGCTACCGCCCTAGGAGTCACAGTGCACAAACTTATTCACATTACACCGCACATAGTGTCCCTGATTCACATTACACCATAAAGTAGTGTCTCTTATTTATGTTACGACACACAGTAGTGCCCCATTTACACAATGCCCACAGTAGTGACCCTTTTAAACAATGCCCACAGTAGTGACCCTTATACACAAAGCCCACAGTAGTAATGCCCCTTATACAATGCCCACAGTAGTAGTGCCACTTATACAATGCCCCCAGCAGTGGTGTCCCTTACACAATGCCCCCAGTAGTGGTGCCCCCTATGCAGTCCCCTTAGTAGTAGGGCCCCCTATGCAGTGCCCCCAGTAGTAGTATGCCCCCCAGTAGTATGCCGCCCATAGCAGGGCCCCAGTAGTAATGCCCCCATTAGCATGCCCCCAGTAGCAGTGCCCCCATTAGTATGCCACCCAGTAGCAGTGCCCCCCAGTAGTATGCCCCCCATTAGCATGCCCCACAGTAGCAGTGCCCCCATTAGCATGCCCCCAGTAGTATACCCCCCAGTAGCAGTGCCCCCATTAGTATGTCCCCCAGTAGCAGTGCCCCCCAGTAATATGCCCCCCATTAGCATGCCCCCAGTAGCAGTGCCCCATTAGCATGCCCCCAGTATTATGCCCCCCAGTAGCAGTGCCCCCAGTAGTAGTGCCCCCCAGTAGCAGTGCCCAGTAGTAGTTCCCCATTAGAATGCCCCACAGTAGTATGCCCCCCAGTAGTATTCCCCCCAGTAGCAGTGCCCCCAGTAGTATGCCCCCCAGTAGTATGCCCCCATTAGCATGCCCCACAGTAGCGCCCCTTAAAAACACACACACATAAAAAAAAAAAACTTACCTATATCCCCGATCCTGCCGCCATCCGTCCCGCTCTGCTGCTCTATTATGCGTGGAGGGAGCCGGAAGATGGAGCTCATGAGTGAGCTCCAACCGGCTCCCTTAGTGCAGCAGCCACTGAAAGTCTGCCTGACTTTCATTGGCTGCTATTACAAACACACAGCTGCCACTGGCGGCTGTGTGTTTGTTCTATGCAGGGCATTCTCTCGTGAGAATCCGACATCAGGAGGCCGCCGTTCGGCCCCGAACGGGAATCCAAGTCAGACGGGGAACACCCGAACAGGGTTCGGGTGGACTCGGATCCCCTATGTTCGGAGCGGTTCGGATTCCACAGAAGCTGAACCACTCATCTCTACTATTCACCAATATAGGCCAAAGGCTGCAGCAAGCTGGCTGGCTAAAGTAAGCAACAGAGCAGTGGCACAAACGCACGGCAGTTGGACATCTATGAAACATTGCCACACAGCAGTAGCAGACAGGATGGCAGTTTAATAAACTATAATAATGTCAGTCGGCAATGCCTCAAATTGTGCAAAATGTGAAGAAAAGAGGTGCAAGATGGAGTTGTCCTTGGGCCCTCCCACACACTCTTATGTGGGATATTAAAATGGACATGCACAGTTTAACAAACCAAACACTTTAGCGACAAGGACTGACACTATCGTGGCTGAAGTACTTGGTTTCTTTGGGTCCCCACAAAACAATTTTTTGGAAGGACTACCACAAATCATTAAGGAGAAGGTTGATGATGAGTGTGTTGGTGGTGGAGATTGCATGTGCTGGTCCAAACTGCTGGTAGCTGATACTGGACTGCTTGTTATTAATTTACAAATTATTATAATTTTGTTAAATAAATTGCATGAACTTGCTGCAAAGGTAACAGGGAGAAGGTGTCTAGGTGGTTAACCTCTACTAACTTTGGCTTCACAAATGGTACAGCTACCTTCACAACTGTTGTCAGGATTTGGGTTAAAATAATTCAACACCAAAGACGTGGCTTTTAAGGTCTTATGCCTGACAATGTTGTTCTTTTTATCACGAGCAAGAAATGCTGCCACTGGTGGCTGATTTACACCAAAAACATCCTCATCATCAACATCCACATTAGCGTCAGATAGGACATAAATATCCCCCTCATCCTCCTTTTGCACTTCCACCACACTATCATCCTCAATTTTTATTATTTCACCATCTAATATTAGCACAGCCTTCATGGCATCAGTGATCCTCTGTGCAACTGGATGACAGCTTTTATACTTGCTTCCTCTATCAAAGGATTGTTTAACAGTCAATTGTTCTTTTAAACTTCTACTAGTAGTAGTAGTCTTCTTGGTCCCTTTCTGGGATGAAGATCCACCCCCAGCAGCAACAGGCCTAGTGTTCAAGGATTCTTCTGAAGAATCCTGGATAAGGGAGAAGTCACTTAGCCTTATCCTGGATGCAGAACTAACTCCTATCATTATTGAGGATATTGATGATGAAGGTCTTGGCGGTGGAAATTGCTGGTGCTGGGATGTAGCTGAGGGAAGGGAGCTAACTGATGGTGGACTGTCTGTTGGTATTTCTTAGCACCGGTTTCTGATTTTCCCAAAAATGTTCCATGAACTTGCTGCAAATTACAAAACAGGGAGGAGGTACCCTACCTCTTCTTACTGGTTAAGGTCCCTACGTCTTCTTACTGGGGCTTTGCAATCGCTACAGATGGCTTGACAATTGTTGTCCAGATTTGGTCAGAAATTGATTTTTTGTCTTATGCCCAGGCATAACAATTGCGTTATTCTTATCATGGGCAAGAACTGCTAACATTGGTGCCTCACTTATACAAAGAACATCCTCATCATCAATATCCTCACTAGAGCCTGCATCAGCTACACAAATATCCCCCTCATCCTGTTGCACTTCTACCATAGTGTCCTCAATATCAAGGTCAGCAACTTCTAGACTTGTGCTGCTCATCCCCACATTGGCAGAGGGTGCAGAAATTGAGAAAGGAGGCTTCTCTACTAGTTCAGAAAGGTCAGGCCTACACATAGCAGACTTTCCTCGGGGATTTGTGACATTTCTGTTTCTCAACACATAGATTGTTCTACTGCCTTAGTGGTTTTCATTTTATTGACACCTCTTCTAGAATAGGAATGAAATGGTCTTGCATCCTCATGAGCGGCAGAAGAAGATGCTTGACTGACAGTTGCAGAATCACCACTCATAAATGAGACTTTTTTTTTCCATTGTGTGTGGTGAATGCCATGATGACAATTTTTTTTTTTTTCTGCACTAAACTTTCCCTTTGTTAGAGGTGTTTTTTTCTTTAGCACTGTAAAATATTGTTTTTTGGATTTTAGATGTCCTAGATGATGAAGCAGTATCGTCATGATGACTGAAGGTGACAGCAGCTGCAGCGGAAGTGCTTGGTTGCTGCTCCTACTGTTCTTTTGATTGATTGTCATGTTCCATATGGACGCTTAAATTTTTTTTTTTTCAGAAAAAAAACCCTGGGCCTGATTCAGACCCGCTCGCGAGCGCTGAGTGCTCGCAAGTGGGTCAATGGTGCCCTAGTGCGCATGCGCACGACGGAGGGAGCTCCATCATGCACATGCGCGAGACCCGCATAGCGACGGCCAATGGGGGCGTGCTGTCGATGGTGAGTGACAGCACGCCCCCTTTGGTGGGCATGCCGGGGGCGTTGCTGCCCAGATGGAGGCGTTCTCATGGGAACGCCTACCGTCTGGGGCCGGCCCCACTGACATCACTAGTGATGTCAGTGGGAGTGCTTTTGGCTCTGATAGAGCCAATAGCACTCCTGGGCTTGCGGCAGTGAGATCCTACCGCAGGGTCTCGTCGCAAGCCCGATGGTCGCGATGGTCTTGACCATCACGGCCATCTTTTTGGCCACTCGCATAAGCTGTGGGTGGTCACCCACAGCTATGCGAGCGGCCAGGAGGCCACTCCAAAAATAGGTAGGAGGGCCCAGATTCAGAGCGAGCGCTCTTGTCAGAGTGTCCGGCTCTGAATCATGCCCCCTGTGCCCACCGACTGCAACACACTATGTGGTAGTCCTTGATCTACTGACCATTACTGACTGTTATGTCTCACACAAGAGAGTATTACGGCCTGAATTTTAACAACTAAATAATTTATTTTAATAAAACAAAGAAAGTGGCCACTGACTGCGACACACTGCGTTGTAGCCCTTGATCTACTGACCATTACTGACTGTTACGTCTCACACAGACACACAGACAGTATCACGGCCTGAATTTTATCATACACAAAATATTTTTATTTTATAAAACAAAGAAAGTGCCCCCCAACTGTGACACACTGCATAGTGGCCTTTGATCTGTTGACGGTTACTGACTGTTATATCTCACACAGATAGTATCACGTCCTGAATTTTATCACAAGCAAAATATTTTTTTTTTGTCGAAGAAGAAAGTGCCCAATGACTGCAACACACTGCGCAGTGGCCCTTGACCTACTGACCGCTACTGACTGACATACGTTATTACGGCACCAAATAAAAAATAAATTTTTTAAGCCACACATACAACAATATTATTATTATATTAAATGATGTTCCTGCACTATAAAAAAAAAAACAATGATTTGCTAACTGCCTATCCACAAAACTAGCTCGGCCAGTATTATCTAAGGGACTTTAGGTGGCACCAGAGCCAGATTTAGAGCTCATGGGGCCCAAGGCAAGATACCAATTTGGGGCCCCCCACCCTCAAACCATCTTGTGCATATAGTACAGTAGGTGTCTCTGGAGCAAGATACACTCAACAAATTATATACACACATCATAATTATATAATATATGGCATGTAGTTATTATACCAACATGCGGCATCCAGGCTGAAGAAATCCCGGCCCTGGAATGCCACTACCCCACTACAAGACAGGCATCAGGATCCCGACAGTAGGTGACATCCCTAATCCGGACAGCCAGGATGCCGAATGTAAGTATAATGGGCTGGTTAGGATTTAGCCGCGGGGGAGGGGGGTGTTAGGGTTAGGCGCCATGGGGGGAGGGTTAGGTTTAGGCACTAACGGGGAGGGTTAGGATTAGGATGGAGTGGGGGGAGGGTTAGTGTTGGCATGTAGAAACAGAGGGTTATGGTGTGGGTGGAGGGCTAGGGTGACAAGGGGGGAGAGGGTAAGAATATTTACCCGACAGCAGGCATCCCGATACCTATTCCTAATATATATATATATTATATATATACACTGCTGTTCAAAAGTTCGGGGGTCACTTAGAAATCTCCTTATTTTTGAAAGAAAAGCACTGTTTTTTTCAATGAGGATAACATTGAGCTAATCAGAAATACACTCTATACATTGTTAATGTATATATCCACATATCCAGAACCTTTCACAGTCCTGTCGTTCTCATCTCAAAAATATTTCTAAGATCAGACCCTATCTCACCCAGGATGCTACAAAAACCCTCATAAACTCACTGGTCATCTCCAGATTGGACTACTGTAACCTCCTTCCTTCTGGCCTCCCCAAATCCCATCTCTCTCCTCTCCAGTCTATCCTTAATGCTGCTGCATGGCTTATATTCCTTTCCAAACGCTCTACATCTGCCTCCCCTCTCCTACAAGCCCTCCACTGGCTCCCCTTCCCTTTTAGAACCCAATTTAAGGTTCTCACGCTCACTTACAAAGCCCTCACCCAATTTTCCCCATATACATCTCTGATCTCATCTCCCTTCACTCTCCTCTCTGCTCTCTTCGTTCAACTAATGCACGCCGCCTTTCATGCCAGCTGATTACTTCCTCCCACTCCCGCCTCCAAGATTTTGCCCGCACTGCTCCCCACCTCTGGAACGCTCTCCCACTCCCCATCAGACTCTCCACCTCTTTGCAATCCTTCAAACGGGCTCTCAAGACCCATTATTTCATCAAAGCCTTCCAACTCCCTGATACATATATCTTCCTCCCATCTGTGTCACCCCTATTTGTCTTCCCCTCCCCTTTTAGAATGTAAGCTCTTATGAGCAGGGCCCTCTAACCTCTTGTACTTCTCCCTACTTTAGTTTCATCTACTTCTTACTCACCACTAGGGCACCTAACACTTGGCTGCTTACGTTCTGTTGCTTATCTGGGTGTTATGGTCACTAATGTAGCAATATATATTATCCATGTCCTGGTCCTGTATTGTATTGTTCTGTAAGTCGCTTGTCTACAACTTGTTTATGTGCTTTGTAAGGCGCTGCGGAACATTTGTGGCGCCATATAAATAAATGATAATAATAATAATAATAAATGTGGTAAATGACTATACTAGCTGCAAACATCTGGTTTTTAAAGGAATATCTACATAGGTGTATAGAGGCCATTTCCAGCAACCATCACTCCAGTGTTCTAATGGTACATTGTGTTTGCTAAGCGCATTAGAAGACTAATGGATGATTAGAAAACCCTTGTGTAATTATGTTAGCACAGCTGAAAAAGGGGTTTGCTCGTTTGAGAAGCTATAAAACTGACCTTCTCTTCAGCTAGTTGAGTATCTGGATCATCACATTTGAGGGTTTGATTATAGTCTCCAAATGGCCAGAAAAAGAGAACTTTCATGTGAAACTCGACAGTCTATTCTTGTTCTTAGAAATGAAGGCTGTTCCATGACAGAAATTGCCAAAAAACTGAACATTTCCTACAATGGTGTGTACTACTCCCTTCAGAGAACAGCACAAACAGCCTCTAACCAGAGTAAAAAGAGAAGTGGGAGGCCCCAATGCACAACTGTGGAAGAAGACAAGTACATTATAGTCTCTAGTTTGAGAAATAGACGCCTCCCAAGTCCTCAACTGGTAGCTTCTTTAAATGGTACCCACAAAACGCTAGTGTCAACGTCTACAGTGAAGAGACGACTCCGGGATGCTTGTCTTCTAAGCAGAGTGGCAAAGAAAAAGCCATATCTGAGACTGGCCAATAAAGGAAAAAGATTAATATGGGCAAAAGAACACAGACATTGGACAGAGGAAGATTGGAAAAAAGTGTTATGGACAGACGAATGGAAGTTTGAGGTGTTTGGATCACACAGAAGAACATTTGTGAGACGCATAACAAGTGAAAAGATGCTGGAAGAGTGGCTGACGCCATCTGTCAAGCATGGTGGAGGTAATGTGATGGTCTGCAGTGGCAAACGCAGGATTTCTAGAGGGGGGTTTCCAAATGCCTGATTTTAGAGCGAGTGTGGCCAGTCCATAAAGAGAGCAGAATTACCGTATATACTCGAGTATAAGTCGACCCGAATATAAGCAGAGGTACCTAATTTTACCACAAAAACTGGGAAAACTTATTGACTTGAGTATAAGCCTAGGGTGGGAAATGCACCAGCTACTGGTAGTAATCCCCCCCTTGTACTGCCCCCAGTAGTAATCCCCCCTGGTAGTGCCCCCAGTAGTAATCCCCCCCTGGTAGTGCCCCCAGTAGTAACCCCCCTGGTAGTGCACCCAGTAGTAACATCCCCCCCTGGTATTGCCCCCAGTAGTAGCCACCCCCAAGTAGAGCGAGAGACGTAATAAAAAAAAAAAAACATTTACCACTCCTGGTCCCAACGCTGCTACCAACTCCTTCTGCCACTTTGCATTATGGGAGAGACATCATGACGTCTCTCCCATTACCCACCGCGGGAGCCGGAAGATGGCTCCCGCAGTGGGAGCAGCGCAGCAGCAGCCGATGAGAGTTTGATAGACTCTCATTGGCTGCTAATTACAACAAACACACAGCTGCCATTGCCGGCGGCTGTGTGTTTGGCACTGTGTAGTGCTGACCAAACTCTGTCCGGTCAGCAGTACACATGCGGTGCAGCTGTGTCACAGAGACACAGTCTGCACCGTGGCCCGCATGGTACGCAGCTGAGTGAGGCACCCTCCAATATGTGGCGCCCTACTCAGCTGCGTAACGGGAGAACCGGCCCTGGTCCTGGAGCATCACTCGAGTATAAGCCGAGGGGGGGCTTTTTCAGCACAAAAAATGTGCTGAAAAACTCGGCTTATACTCGAGTATATACGGTAGTACATATCCAGCTTTAATATGTTACATACAAAGTATATTGTGTTGCATAATTCCAGCATATACAGGACCAGCGATCACAGTAACCCATTAGATGCGGCAGTAGGTCCATCCAGTATGAGCAGAATGTTTTTCTTCAGATGTGGGCACCATTCCTGAGCACTGGAGAAAGTCCGTAAGTCTGGGGGAGTGGCAGAAGAACCTAGCACTGCCCTGGACATATATATGTACTAGGGGTGTGCACCGGCCACTTTTCGTGTTTTGTGTTTTGGTTTTGGATCTGGATCTTTCTTCGTGTTTTGGATCTGGATTGGTTTTGCCAAAACCACCCTTCCGTGTTTTGGGTTCTGGGTTTTGTGTTTTGGATCTGTATTTTTTTAAAAAAAAGCATAAAAACAGCTAAAATCACAGAATTTGTTGGTTTCTCTGCTCCTATGCTATTATTAACCTCAATAACCTTAATTTCCACTCATTTCCAGTCTATTCTGAACACCTCACACCTCACAATAGTGTTTTCATGTCCAAAAGGTTGCACCGAGGTAGCTGGATGACTATGCTAAGCGACACGAGTGGGCGGCACAAACACGTGACCCATCTAGGAGTGACACTGCAGTGGCAGACAGGATGGCAGTTAGAAAAACTAGGCCCCAAACTGTACATAATGCAAAGAAAAAAAAAGAAGTGCAAGATGGAATTGTCCTTGGGCCCTCCCACCCACCCTTATGTTGTATAAACAGGACATGCACACTTTAACAAATCAATCATTTCAGCGCCAGGGTCTGCCACACAACTGTGGCTGAAATGATTGGTTCGTTTGGGCCCCCACAAAACAAGCTGGCAATTAATCTGGCCCTGCACAAACTGGCTCTACGGAGGCAAGATGTCATCCTCATCCTCCTCATCCACCGATTCCTCACCCTCTTCAGTGTGTACATCCTCATCCTCACAGAGTATTAATTCATCCCTGCTGGAACCACAGGTCCCTCTGTACGTTCTGGAGGTGTGTCTCCCTGGAAGAGTTGATAATTCATTTTATGAACATCATCTTCTCCACATTTTGTGGAAGCAACCTCCTACGCCTTTCGCTGACAAGGTTCCCGGCTGCACTAAACACTCTTTCGGAGTACACACTGGAGGGGGGGCAACTCAGGTAAAATAGAGCCAGTTTGTACAGGGACCTCCAAATTGCTTCTTTTTCCTGCCAGTACAGGTACGGACTGTCTGACATGCCTACTTGGATGCTGTCACCGATGTAATCCTTTAACAGACAGACGCACGCTTGTCGCTGCTGCTTTGAGGATTCAAGTGCGGCTACAGCCCACACAATTCACAAAGACAGTAAAAAGAACAATATTTTAATTGTTTGTGTAGCACACTTTGAGGGTGTCACCACCCTTTAACAGACAGACGCACGCTTGTCGCTGCTGCTTTAAGGATGCAGGTGCGGCTACAGCCCACACAATTCACAAAGACAGAAAAAAGAACAATATTTTAATTGTTTGTGTAGCACACTTTGAGGGTGTCACCACCCTTTAACAGACAGACGCACGCTTGTCGTTGCTGCTTTAAGGATGCAGGTGCGGCTACAGCCCACACAATTCACAAAGACAGAAAAAAGAACAATATTTTAATTGTTTGTGTAGCACACTTTGAGGGTGTCACCACCCTTTAACAGACAGACGCACGCTTGTCGCTGCTGCTTTAAGGATGCAGGTGCGGCTACAGCCCACACAATTCACAAAGACAGAAAAAAGAAGAAGAATATTTTTATTGTTTGTGTAGCACACTTTGAGGGTGTCACCACCCTTTAACAGACAGACGCACGCTTGTCGTTGCTGCTTTAAGGATGCAGGTGCGGCTACAGCCCACACAATTCACAAAGACAGAAAAAAGAACAATATTTTAATTGTTTGTGTAGCACACTTTGAGGGTGTCACCACCCTTTAACAGACAGACGCACGCTTGTCGCTGCTGCTTTAAGGATGCAGGTGCGGCTACAGCCCACACAATTCACAAAGACAGAAAAAAGAAGAAGAATATTTTTATTGTTTGTGTAGCACACTTTGAGGGTGTCACCACCCTTTAACAGACAGACGCACGCTTGTCGCTGCTGCTTTGAGGATGCAAGTGTGGCTACATCGCACACAAGTCACAAACACATTTAAAATTTTTTTTTGATTTTTTGGAGCACTTTGAGAGTTACACCACCCTTTAACAGACAGACGCACGCTTGTCGCTGCTGCTTTGAGGATGCAAGTGCGGTTACAGCCCACACAATTCACAAAGACAGAAAAAAAAGAACAATATTTTAATTGTTTGTGTAGCACACTTTGAGGGTGTCACCACCCTTTAACAGACAGACGCACGCTTGTCGCTGCTGCTTTGAGGATGCAGGTGGAATCTAGACGGGATTTGGAACCGAGGACACACTACCTCCATCAATTGTCTAAATCCCACTGCACTAATGTCGGATACCGGACGCACGTCTAACACCAACATAGCAGTCAAGGCCTCAGTTATATGTTTTGCTTCATGATGACTGCTGTCGTACTTCATCCTCATCGCTAGGGACTGTTGGAGGGTCAATTGTTTAGTAAAAGTAGTGATGTTCCTACTTCCTCTCTGGGATGATGAACAACTCCCAGCAGCAGCAACAGCACTAGGAGGAAGTGGTTCTTGATCTTTCCCTATTTTATTTTTATCGGAGAAAGTTTGGTCCTCCATTTATGTTATATTGATATATAATATACGTGCGGCTAAAGCGCACACAAACACAGGAAATTTTTTTTTATATTTTTGCTGGAGAGTAGTGCACTTGGTGGGTTACACCACCCTTTAAGAAATGAGCCAGCCGGCTCTTTACTTATGGGACACAGGCGCACGCTTGGCGCTGCTCCTTTGTTGATGCACGTGCAGCCACAGTGCACACAAGTCACAAACACAGAAAATATATATTTTTTTGGTTTGGAGTGTACTTTGGGGGTTACAGCACCCTTTAACGGTCAAGCCAGCCGGCCCTTTACTTATGACACAGGCGCACGCTTGGCACTACTTTGTTGATGCACGTGCGGCTACTGCGCACACAATTCACAAACACAGAAAATAATTTTTTTTTTGGTTTGGACTGGAGTGTACTTTCGGGGGTTACAGCACCCTTTAACGGTCAAGCCAGCCGGCCCATTACTTATGACACAGGCGCACGCTTGGCAGTACTTTGTTGATGCACGTGCGGCTACTGCGCACACAATTCACAAACACAGAAAATATATTATTTTTTTAGCACTTGGGGGAAGCACCCCTGATGGACAGAGCACCCCCTGGACAACACTACAGCACCCCTTTAGGACTGAGACACTGCACAGGACTTTGGAGTGGACACAGCCCCTATGGAGAACTGACTGCACAACACAGTCCAGCCAGCCCCTATGGACTTTGAAGTAGTGGACACAGCCCCTATTAACAACAGCAGCACAGCACAACACAGCCAGCCCCTATGGACTTTGAAGTAGTGGACAACAGCAGCACTACACTACACTACACTACACAGCCCAGCCAGCCCTAACTCCCACCCTCCCTCTTCACTGTCCACAGCCGAGTGAGAAAATGGCGCCGACGCGGGTACCTTATATAGGATCCAAAACCCGCGAGACTCGGAAGGCGGGATGATGACGTTTTGCCTCGATTTCAGATCCGAGTCAGGCGGGAAAAGTCGAGCCTGATTCGGATCGGACTCGGATCGGGGGGGCTCGGGGGGGTTCGGATTTCAGAAATCCGAACCCGCTCACCCCTAATATGTACATATTGGACTCCTTATGTACTGGATAGTGTATTATACAGTATTAATAATTTACCTTATTGATGGTCTATAGCAGTGCACCCCTAACAGTGCATATTTTCCACATGTCCTAGTTGGTGCACAGGTATATTTATTACTAGCTGACACATTTTAAAAGATCCACAGGTGGTGCTAATCATTTCATTTGTGATACTGAGAAGAACATGCAGCACTAGTAACATGCTCTTATATTACTATTTATATTGTGGTCATGGTGTGTGCTGGGGAGGGGGGTTTACAGGCAAACGGAACCCCCCCCGGCATTTGCCTATTGTCTGGGGCTGCTTTGGTGCTGGCAAAGTGGGAGATTTGTACAAGTTAAAAGGGATTTTGAATAAGGAAGGCTATCACTCCATTTTGCAATGCCATGCCATACCCTGTGGACAGCGCTTGATTGGAGCCAATTTCCTCCTCCAACAGGACAATGACCCAAAGCACACCTCCAAATTATGCAAGAACTATTTAGGGAAGAAGCAGGCAGCTGGTATTCTGTCTGTAATGGAGTGGCCAGCGCAGTCACCAGATCTCAACCCCACTGAGCTGTTGTGGGAGCAGCTTGACCGTATGGTACGCAAGAAGTGCCTATCACGCCAATCCCACTTGTGGGAGGTGCTTCACGAAGCGTAGGGTGACATTTCTTCAGATTACATCAACAAATTAACAGATAGAATGCCAAAGGTCTGCAATGCTGTAATTGCTGCAAAAAGAGCATTCTTTGATGAAAGCAAAGTTTGAAGGACAAAATTATTATTTAAAAAAAAAAATCATTATTTCTAATGCTGCCCATCCACTTAACGATTCGGGGGACGATGGCACAATTACGATGGGCAGCTTAACATGGCCAATGTCTTGACTATATGTTCTACTCATTTTGCAACTCATGTGATAAATAAAAATGTTCATGCAAAACACAAAATAGTCTGGGTGACTACAAACTTTTGAACGGTAGTGCATGTATGTATATATATATATATATATATATTATATCTATATATATATATATATATATATATATATATATATATTATATATATATATTGTGATAGGATCACTGGTAAAGTGGTCTGTGGCAGGTACATTTGTCCCAGATTGCTATCTTTTGTGTTTTAAACCCCCAGGAGAAAGTCTGCAGTGAAGCAGGCTTGAGTCTTGGCTTTTTGAAAAGCTGGTTTGGGACCTGGGGGTTGTGGGTGAGAGGAGAGGGAGGGCTCCACCCACGGCCACTCCAGGTTTTGGTTCTCTTAGCCTGGTAACAGGCTTGATTGGGTTCCCACCTGAGGGTGGCCAATATAAGCCTAGTGTGTTGAGGGCTGATTGCTCACCTGGGAGAGCAGACAGGGAGTTTGCTCAGAGACACTTGGAAAACCTGTGAGTACTGTGCTGTGCTTTGTTGCTGGCGAGGGCATTAGGCCCTGCCAGGTTCTGGTAGTGTGGGAACTACCTGTGAAGTTAGTGCCCCGACAGGGCTAGGATTTTTGTTGATGTTTTCTTTATGTTTTCTGACATTGTACAATAAAGACTGGCGCCGACCAGCTTGTACTTGCATCCAGACTGGTGTGCTGCTTCCCTGCTGCTGTGTGTGTGTGTAAGGAAGGAGTCCTCTACCCAGGAGAGGGACCCCCTAACCTAACTGTGTCACAATATGGTGGAGAATGCGGGCACCCACACACACTGAAGTTGCAGCAAGAGGAAAACTTTCCGTTTAAAAATTAAAGGGACAGACACCCAATTTGTGAGTGTGGAAATAACACTGTGTCCTTGGAGTCCCATAGAGGAGGCGTCAGCCCATGCTCAGAGAGGCAAGGTTCAGCTTCCAACCTACACCCCAGGACAAAATGGAGGACATTATTAAAGCCCTGCTCCAAGCTACAGCAGCTCAGCAGGAATCTACCAGAGCTCAGCAGGAATCTATCAGGGCTCTGCAGGAATCCACCAGGGTGCAACTGTTGGCCTTGGAGACAGCCCAGGGGCAACAACAGGTTGCCATCGAGGAAACCCGCCGGGCCTTAGCGGAAAACAGCCAGGCCATAAAAGAGGTGGTACAGCACCTGATCGCCCGGCCCAGAGATGTTGGTACTGGTCCTCCCACCACCACTCACTCCGTACGAGCCAGTCACTTCCTCCAGAAGATGACTTCGGGCGATGATGTGGAGGCCTATCTCACCGCGTTTGAAAGAACGGCCGAAAAGGAGAGTTGGCCCAAGGAGCAGTGGGCAAGTCTGGTGGCACCTTTTTTGTCTGGGGAGCCACAAAAGGCCTATTTTGACTTATGCCTGGCTGATGCCAAGGACTATAAAAAACTAAAACAGGAGATCCTAACTCGCTTGAGAGTCACCACCTTTGTTCGTGACCAACGGGTCCACCGCTGGGAGTTCCATATGGACAAGCCTCCACGTTCACAGATGCATGACCTCGTCCATCTGTCCTCAAAATGGCTACAGCCCGAGACACTGACGGGACCACAGATCGTGGAAAGGGTCGTGATGGACCGGTACCTGCGATAATTACCTGCGACTCTGCGCAAGTGGGTGAGCCATGCAGACCCTAAGTCCGCGGACCAGTTGGTCGAGCTGGTGGAGAGGTACGTGGCGGCTGAGGAGCTGATGAGTATGCCCCACCGAGCCCCGATGGCGCACCGGCGAACTCCCACAGACACTGGTAAGACTGTTCCAGGGGAGAAGGGTGCTGGGCTGTGGAATGTACCTAAGACTGAGGGTGTAGAACCTGGAGACAGGCCTGCCAGGCCGGGAAGGTTCTTGCCCCATAAACGACTACACATTAATATGACTCAGTGTTTCCGATGTGGTGGCTTCGGCCATATTGCCGCTAATTGTGCACTTACAACTGAACCTATGCAATGTGATACTGCTCATGTCTACCGCAGGGGGTCTTTCTTTGCACAGACAGCCTGTACGGCTGACAGGCAGGCTGTGACTGATAAGCACATGTGTGTACTCACTGTAGATGGCAACCGAGTAGAGGCACTGTTAGACTCTGGTAGCTTGGTGACACTTATAAAAGCTGAGCTGGTGAACCCCTTGCGGCGTGAGGGGAAAACTGTTGGTGTGACCTGCATACATGGGGATACTCGATATTATGTTACTGCTGAGGTGAACATCGAGACACCATGTGGTTCTGCTATAGTGTCTGTAGGTTTGGTACATGGTCTGATGTACGATGCAATATTGGGGAGAGACTTTGCTCACTTCTGGAAGTTGTGGGAAAGCCGTTTTGTTCCAGAGGTGAACAACCCCGATCCATTTGAGAAGGTTGTCGATGTAGTGGAGAAGGGAGTTTCTTCTGAGTCAGAGTTATTCCCTTTTTCTACAATGATTGGCGAACTAGAGAATGCGGAGCGTGACGGTGGCCCGCCAACTGATGTGCCTCCCATTGAGGTGGGAAGTGTTGTTGGGCCAGGTGATCATCTGCCTGATTTAGAGGTCAGAAGAGAGGTCTTTGCCGTGGAGCAGTTGAATGACCCTACTTTGGTAAAAGCCAGGGAGAATGTAAAAGTAGTTGATGGTAAACCCGTAGACCCTGATAGTTCTTTGTCCTATCCCCACATGGCAATGTGACAGGATTTGTTATATCAGGTGACTAAGAAGGGGGAAGATGTTGTGGAACAACTAATAGTTCCCAAACCTACAGAAGAACAGTGTTGGATCTGGCCCATGGTCATATAACGGCAGGCCATCTAGGGGTAGAGAAAACCACTGAGCGAATAATGCAGAGGTTTTTCTGGCCTGGGCTTCATAAAGAGGTATCTGACTTTTGCGCATCCTGCCCTGAGTGTCAGTATCATGCTCCCAGGCCACATTTTAAGGGTCCACTAGTTCCATTGCCTATTATAGAGGTGCCGTTTGAAAGAATAGCGATGGATTTGGTTGGACCCTTAATGAAGTCTGCCAGGGGACACCAGTGTATTCTGGTCATAATGGATTACGCTACCAGGTACCCGGAAGCGATTCCGTTGCGCAATACGTCAACCAAGACCATTGCCAGAGAGCTAGTTCATGTCTTTAGCAGGCTGGGTATACCTAAGGAGATACTAACTGACCAGGGTACACCGTTTATGTCCAGAGTCATGAAAGAGTTATGCCGCCTGTTCAAAATCGAACAGTTAAGAACTTCGGTTCATCACCCCCAAACCGATGGGCTGGTCGAGAGGTTTAACAAGACGTTAAAACACATGCTTAGGAAAGTGGTCGACAAGGATGGTAGGGATTGGGACTACTTATTGCCGTATTTATTGTTGGCCATAAGAGAAGTTCCCCAGTCCTCCACCGGGTTTTCACCCTTCGACTTGTTGTATGGGAGACACCCAAGGGGGTTACTAGACATTGCCAAAGAGACATGGGAGGGGCAGTCTAGTCCTTACAAAAAGGTGATTGAGTATGTTTCTCAAATGCAGGAGAGAATTGCTGCGGTAGTGCCGATAGTGAGAGAGCACCTGGAACAGGCTCAACAGGCACAGCAGAGGGTATACAACCGCAATGCTCGGTTACGCAGCTTTGCTCCTGGGGACAGAGTGTTAGTATTTGTTCCCACTGTGGAAAAGAAACTTTTGGCTAAATGGCAAGGGCCCTTTGAAATCTTAGAAAGAGTGGGGCAGGTCAATTACAAAGTTTACCAGCCGGGGAAAAGAAAGCCGGAACAGATATACCATATAAATCTGTTAAAGCCCTGGAAAGATAGAACGGTACTGTCGGCCGTCCGAGACCCTCCAGTAAGTCCAGGGCCCTTAGTTCCCGAAGTGACAGTGGCAAAAACCCTGTCGGCAATTCAACAACAAGAGGTCAAGGAGTTTCTTATTAGAAATAGGGTGCTGTTCTCTGACGTACCTGGGAAAACCTCGGTCATTAAACATGACATCATCACTGACCCAGGGGTTAAAGTTAATCTAAATCCTTATAGGTTACCAGAAGCACAAAGAGAATCGGTGTCGAAAGAAATTAAAAATATGCTAGAGTTAGGGGTTATTGAAGAATCACAGTGTATGGTCAAGTCCCATTGTGTTGATTCCAAAGCCCGACGGGAGTGTGCGTTTCTGCAATGACTTCCGAAAGTTGAACAGTGTTTCAAAATTCGATGCCTACCCGATGCCAAGAGTGGATGAACTGATTGAGAGACTAGGGATGGCAAGGTATTTAACCACTCTTGACCTAACCAAAGGGTATTGGCAAGTACCGTTAACCGAGAGCGCCAAACAAAAGACAGCTTTTTCAGCGCCAGAGGGCTTGTTTCAGTACAAGATGTTGCCCTTCTGGCTACATGGGGCACCTGCTACCTTCCAAAGAATGATGGACAGGATTCTAAGGCCCCATAGACGGTATGCGGCTGCTTATCTGGATGACGTGGTCGTTCATAGTCCTGATTGGCAGTCTCACTTACCCAGGGTACAAGCACTGTTGGACTCCATCTATAAGGCAGGTTTGACAGCCAACCCAAAAAAGTGTTGTCTAGGCATGGAGGAAGTAAAATATCTGGGATACACCATTGGCAGAGGCCTGATAAAGCCTCAGCTCAATAAGGTTGATGCCATACAAAACTGGCCACGGCCTCTGAATAAGAAGCAGGTGAGAGCCTTCTTGGGAATTACGGGGTACTACAGGAGGTTTATACCCAACTTTGCCACCATGGCAGTCCCACTGACTGACCTGACCAAAGGCAAACAAAAAGTCATGGTAGAATGGAGTCCTGAGGCAGAGAAAGCTTTTCAGGAGTTGAAAGTAGCGTTGTGTTCCCAACCAGTCCTGATGACTCCTAATTTTGAAAGGGAATTCATAGTACAAACCGATGCATCAGAAGTAGGTATAGGAGCGGTCCTGTCCCAGAACAAGGAGGGTGAGGAACACCCTATTTTCTATCTTAGCAGAAAGTTGAATGTACATGAGAGAAACTATGCCACAGTGGAGAAGGAGGCGTTGGCCATAAAGTGGGCGTTAGAGGCTCTCAGGTACTACTTGGTGGGAAGAAAGTTCAAATTGATCACTGACCATGCCCCTCTGAAGTGGATGTCTGAAAATAAGGACAGTAATGCGAGAATTACAAGATGGTTCTTGGCGTTACAAACTTTTACATTTTCAGTGGAACACAGGCCAGGAAGCCAGCTGGCCAATGCTGACGCATTGCCCCACAGGTCGAAACAAAGGGGGGGGATATGTGATAGGATCACTGGTAAAGTGGTCTGTGGCAGGTACATTTGTCCCAGATTCCTATCTTTTGTGTTTTAAACCCCCAGGAGAAAGTCTGCAGTGAAGCAGGCTTGAGTCTTGGCTTTTTGAAAAGCCGGTTTGGGACCTGGGGGTTGTGGGTGAGAGGAGAGGGAGGGCTCCACCCACGGCCACTCCAGGTTTTGTTGATGTTTTCTTTATGTTTGTTTCTGACATTGTACGATAAAGACTGGCGCCGACCAGCTTGTACTTGCATCCAGACTGGTGTGCTGCTTCCCTGCTGCTGTGTGTGTGTGTGTAAGGAAGGAGTCCTCTACCCAGGAGAGGGACCCCCTAACCTAACTGTCACTATATATATATATATATATATATATATATATATATGTCCAACACAAACAAGCTGCGGCACTCGGAGATTTAGTGAAAAAAAGTATTTTAGTTTAAGTTACATTGTATCCACATACCACCATACATATATATATATATATATATATATATATATATATATATATATATATATATATATTATGCTCAACTTGCTCCAGTGACACTACTGTAATATATGCAGTTATTACTGTAAGCAGATGCACATTAGAACACATGAGAGCAAGGCAAAACATACCAATATAACACAGAATAATACCACTTGCGCGTGTACACACAGAGACACACACACTTGTAGAATGGAAATTTTAAAAGACGACCAAGGCCTTCCTTTTGCAAACCTGCAATTTAGAACTGGAGGAATGGAGAACAAACATTGGAAGACAGGAGGAGAGGGGAACAAACAGAGGTAGAGGGGAGGAATGGGGGACAAAACACAGGGAGACGGGAGTAAAGGGGAGCAAACAGGGAGGCGGGAGTAAAGGGGGATAAAAACAAAGGAAGACGGGAGTAATGCGGGGAAAAACAGAGAGACGGGGGTAAAGGGGGACAAACAGAGGGAGACGGGAGTAAGGGGGGACAAACAGAGGGAGACGGGAGTAAAGGGGAACAAACAGGGAGACGGGAGTAAAGGGGGACAAACAGGGAGATGGGAGTAAAAGGGGACAAACAGGTAGATGGGAGTCAAGGGGGACAAACAGAGGGAGACGGGAGTCAAGGGGGACAAACAGAGGGAGACGGGAGTAAAGGAGGGACATACAGAGGGAAGCGGAGGGAAACTAGAGTAAAGTGGGAACAAACAGGGAGACGGGAGTAAAGGGGGAACAAACAGGTAGATGGGAGTAAATGGGGACAAACGGAGGGAGAAGGAATAGGGAAAAACATGGTGAGACAGAAGGAAAAGGGGGAAGAACAGAGGTAGACAGCGAAATTATATATATATATATATATATATATATATACACATACATACATACATACATATACACACAATATATACATGTACGATATATATGTAGAACACAGGTAGAAAGAGCTGGGCTATTTAACACTATAGAATTATTTTTTTTTTTTCAGATAAACTTACCCAACTCTCTTGTGTCTTAGCTTGGTCATTGAGTCGGTGGAGAGGATGTCTCCCGCGGTTCCCACATCCAGGGGGAGGGAGAGTTGGTGGAGGCTGCCTGCTACACCATGGTGGAGTAGGTGGTCGGGAGCTGGAGGCAGCTGTCTACACTCCAGGGGGAAGGGTGTTAATGCCAGAGGAGGCTGTCTTCTACACTACGGGGGGCAGGGACAGGAGGCGGCTTGCTACACTGTGGGGGGGCGAGGAGAGGAGGTGGCTTGCTACACTGTGGGGGGGTCAAGAAGAGGAGGCGGCTTGCTACACTGTCGGGGCGGGGTTAGAGGCGGCATGCTATACTGCAGGGGGGGTCGAGCAGAGGAGGTGGATTGCTACACTGTGGGGGGGGTGCAAGGAGAGGAGGCTTGCTACACTGCTGAGGGGAGGGGTTAGAGGGGGCATGCTACACTGTGGGGGCACGAGGAGAGGAGGTGGCATGCTACACTGCGGGGGGTGAGGAGAGGAGGTGTCTTGCTACACTGCCTGGGGGGTGGGGTTGGAGTAGCATGCTACACTTCGGGGGGGGGCGAGGAGAGGAAGTGGCTTGCTACACTGCTGGGGGGGCTGTCTACTACACCACGGGAGGTGGATGGTTGCACTCACTGTGTGACTGCGCGGGGTGGAGAGAAGAAGGGCTGGCTACAGCAGCACAGGCTGCTTGTGGCTTGGTTGGAAGGGAAGGGGCTGGCTAGATGCTAGGGGTAGGGCCTTGGACCATGCTGCTGCTGTGTGATTGTGTGTGCCAGCAGCAGTTTAACTTGATCAAACACAGCTCGGCAGGTTCACTACAGGGCGGGATTTTGAAGGGTGGGGGGCCCGGCCACGGGCTCCTTTGAACCCGATGGGCCCAAGGCGGCTGCCTAGGTTGCCTAATGATAAATCCGGCCCTGGGTGGCACTGCCCATCAAGGACAGTGACTCAGGAGATCCGACTCCTGGAAATTGACTTCACGCCTCATTTTGGGATCCGAAAATGGCACGGGGATCTACCCCTAATCCTAACTCTCTCTCCCTAGTGCCTAACCCTACCCCCTAGTGCCTAACCCTAACCACCCCCCCAACCACAATACTTACCATCGCAATGCCGGCAGGAGGGATGCTGGCACTGGGATTCTGACTAGTGTCATGATTCCGGCACCTGCATTATAAGCGCCAGCATCCCAACAGCTGGGATTTCAACTATGTGTCACAGTTATAGGGCTAAGCAGAAACGAGTCATGACTTCCCACAGAAGGTGGCTCATGGGTGGAATGTCATGTAACTGGCTCCTATCCACTCTTGTGATTAATCAGGGTGTAGTACCCATCACCTTTGTGTAACCAACACATACTGCAGTCATGTCTGTTTACGCAACATAATGGCTAGACACCTACTTCTCTGTACAGAAACTAGATTAATAAGCCGAGCATGAACAGGAATATTTTATTAATGATAAACAAATTATCAGATAGTTATATAAAACAGCAAGGCTTGTTTGATAGTCCTTGGTGATACATCCTCTGAAGAAAAAGTCTAAGGACTTTGAAACGTCGATGATGCCCTTATAATTACTGTAATGTTTTGAATACAACTTTTTTTCTACATTGTTAATTGGAGTGCCGCCTGGTTCTTTACTGGAGGACTTTTGGATTATTGTGTATATATATATATATAGATAGATAGATAGATATAAATAATGTTCAGTAGAGGTCAGCACTCACTTAAAGCAACAGGCAATACTGCCCAGGGTGACCATTCATTGGTACACATAAGGTACCAATAAACATTTTCAGCCGTATAAAGAATGCACTCACCAGGACTTCTGATTTCTGGTTTTTAAAAATTTGGAAAAAAAACCCTCTTTAATGATCACATCATAATCAGATGTCACAGGTTGACATTTCGACAGTACAAACGCGGTCTTCCTCAGGACACCATCAGTGGAACACAGGACAACAGATTAAGACTCAGATATACAAATTAGTCAGTGCAGTCTCCTGGTGCATCATAGGCATATCACATTGCACTAAGATGCATTTTCGGGTGCAAATGACGCAAAATAAGATTCCCAGCACAAGCAGAGTCATAATGGGACCTGGAGTACCAAGAGGGGATGTTTGGTGTGACTGCAGCAACAATGTATGAGGACATTCCTGCATATAGAATTAGCCAGATGTGGAAATAGAAGTCCATGCAGTCCTTTAGAAACAAATCTTTGCAGTCTTTGGCTCAGAACTTTGAGTCTGGCATAAAGGGTCCTTCTGTAAATGAACTGTCTGGGTAGAGTGTGGTTCAAATAGGTGGTGCAAGGCAATCACCTCACAGCTTCCTCAGTAGCATATGCAAACTAGGGATGTGCACCGGACCATTTTTGCTGGATTTGGATTTGGCTCTAATTCGTCATTCTGCCGTGACCATTAAAAAAATGAAAAAAATAACCTAAGTGCTCTTCTGCATCACTTCTTCAATGTCGGAAAAAAAACATCTGCCGCGGCTATTTAAAACCCCGACTTTCATTTGCAGACTAAAACGGGGGTACACATAGTGATCCCCCATGTTTTGACAACTTCAGGGGAGTCCTACAATTTATTCCAGGAAAATCACGTTTTTTTTCGCTGATCTTGTCTCGCCGGCTCCCATTTTCGTAGATTTTTAATTGAATACGGGGATAAAGCGGGCGCGCACCCAATACTTTATCCTAGGAAAAGCTCCGATGTGGAGCAAAAAGTCCAGCATGGACTTTTCACTCCCATATTGAATACCCCTCATTGTCACATAGCAGTGGCAGAAATGAAAGGTAGTGCAAGATGGAATTGTCCTTGGGCCCTCCCACCCACCCAGTGGAGTATGGCCAACAGAGTTACAGTACTTGTATATACAGTGGGCTACGGCCCAAGGAGTCACAGTGATTGTATACACATTGCGGTATGGCCAGCAGAGTCACAGTACTTGTATATACAGTGGGCTACGGCCCAAGGAGTCACAGTACATGTATACACATTGTGGTATGGCCAGTAGAGTCACAGTACTTGTATAAACAGTGGGCTACGGCCCAAGGAGTCACACTGCTTGTATACACAGAGGGATAAGGCGCAAGGAGTCGTGGTGTTTTTATACACAGAGGGCTACTGCCCAAGGAGTCACGCTGCTTATACACACACAGGTCTACTACCCAAAGAGTCACAGTGCTTATACACACAGAGGGCTATTGCCCAAGGAGTCACAGTACTTATACACACAGAGGGCTATTGCCCAAGGAGTCACGGTGCTTTTACACACAGAGGACTATTGCCCAAGGAGTCACGGTTCTTATACACAAAGAGGGCTATTGCCAAAGGAGTCAGGGTGCTTGTATACATAGTGGGCTACTGCCTGCAGAGTCACAGTACTTGTTTACACAGTGGGGTAAGGCATATAAAAGTCCTGGACTGTAGACCCTGAATATATATAATGGGAGGTGCTACCTGTTGAGACTTATTGTAGGCACAGAAACAGACAGATCACAGGTGCACAAATACAAATTACTGATATATATATATATATATACATTATGCAATAAAATTTAGCAATAAATAGAGGTTTTTAGCATAATCATGGCCAAGGTTATGGGCTTACCCACCATATCCAGGTAACCTCTGTAGGGTAGGTCCCTAAAATACTAGAGTTCAAATCCAGAGCGCAGGATACCCCCAAACCAGCCCAGTCGAGCCACCCCAGGGCATCACTCTAATGAGAAAAGTGAAGTGTGAAGTAAGAAAGGTAAGAGCAGCTGCGGCTGCATACATAGGATAGACGGGAAAATACAAATATAATAAAAACAAACAGTTAAGTGTTAAAAATCAGTCATTTGGAGTTGAGCACCTGTGATCTGTCTGTTACAGTGGGGTAAGGCCCAAGGAGTCACGGTGCTTGTATATACAGAGGGATAAGACCCAAGGAGTCATGGTGCTTGTATACACAGAGGGATAAGGCCTATGGAGTCATGGCATTTTTATACACAGAGGGCTACTGCCCAAGGGGTCACGCTGCTTATACACACAGAGGTCTACTACCCAAAGAGTCAGGGTGCTTATACACATAGATGGCTATTGCTCATGGAGTCACGGTGCTAATACACAAAGAGGACTATTGCCCAAGGAGTCACGATTCTTATACACACAGAGGGCTATTGCCCAAGGAGTCATGATGCTTATTCACACAGAGGGCTACTGCCAAAGGAGTCATGGTGCTTATACATTCAGATGGCTACTGCCGAAGGAGTCACAGTGCTTATACACACAGAGGGCTATTGCCCAAGGAGTCACGATGCTTATACACACAGATGGCTATTGTCCAAGGCGTCACGGTTCTTATTCACAAACGGCTAATGCTCATGGAGTCATGATGCTTATACACACAGAGGGATATTGCTCAAGGAGTCACGGTGCTTATACACAGATGGCTATTGCCCAAGGAGTCACGGTGCTAGTACACACAGAGGGCTATTGCTCATGGAGTCACGATTCTTATACACAAAGAGGGCTATTGCCCAAGGAGTCGCAGTGCATATACACACAGAGGTCTACTACCCAAAGAGTCACGATGCTTATACACACAGATGGCTATTGCCCAAGGAGTCACGGTGCTAATACACAAAGAGAGCTATTGTCCAAGGAGTCATGGTGCTTATACACACAGATGGCTATTGCCCAAGATGTCATGGTGCTAGTACACACAGAGGGCTATTGCTCATGGAGTCACGGTGCTAATACACACAGAGGGCTATTGCCCAAGGAGTCACAGTTCTAATACACAAAGAGGGCTATTGCCCAAGGAGTCACAATGCTTATACATACAGAGGGCTATTGCCCAAGAAGTCACAGTGCATATACACACAGAGGTCTACTACCCAAAGAGTCATGATGCTTATACACACACAGAGGGCTACTGCCCAAGGAGTCATGCTGCTTATACATTCAGATGGCTATTGCCAAAGTAGTCACAGTGCTAATATGCACAAAGGGCTAATGCTCATGGAGTCATGGTGCTACTACACACAGAGGGCAATTGCTCATGAAGTCACGGTGCTAATACACACAGAGGGCTATTGCCCAAGGAGTCACAGTTCTTATACACAAAGAGGGCTATTGCTCATGGACTCACGGCGCTAATACACACAGAGGGCTATTGCCCAAGGAGTCACGGTGCTTATACACACAGAGGGCAATTGCCCTAGGAGTCATGGTGCTTATACAAACACAGATGGCTATTGCCCAAGGAGTCATGATGCTTATTCACACAGAGGGCTACTGCCAAAGGAGTGATGGTGCTTATACATTCAGATGGCTATTGCCAAAGGAGTCACAGTGCTAATACGCACAAAGGGCTATTGCCCAAGGAGTCACAGTTCTTATACACAAAGAGGGCTATTGCCCAAGGAGTCACGATGCTTATACAGACAGAGGGCTATTGCCCAAGGAGTCATGGTGCTACTGCTTATTCACACAGAGGGCTATTGCCCAAGGAGTCACAGTGCTTATACACACACAGGGCTATTGCCCAAGGAGTCATGGTGCTTATACACACAGAGGGCTGTTGCTCATGGACGCACGGTGCTAATACGCACAGAGGGCTATTGCCCAAGGAGTCACGGTGCTTATACACAGAGAGGGCTATTGCCCTAGGAGTCATGGTGCTTATACACACAGATGGCTATTGCCCAAGGAGTCACGGTGCTACTGCTTAAACACAAAGAGGGCTATTGCCCAAGGAGTCACGATGCTTATACAGACAGAGGGCTATTGCCCAAAGAATCACAGCTCTAATACACAAAGAGGACTATTGCCCAAGGAGTCAAGGTTCTTATACACAAAGCAAGCTATTGGCTAAAGAGTCATGGTGCTTATACACACAGAGGGCTACTGCCAAAGGAGTGATGGTGCTTATACATTCAGATGGCCATTTCCAAAGGAGTCACAGTGCTAATACACACAAAGGGCTATTGCCAAAGGAGTCACAGTGCTAACACACAGAGAGGGCTATTGCCCAAGGAGTCACAGTTCTTATACACAAAGCAAGCTATTGGCTAAAGAGTCATGGTGCTTATTCACACAGATGGCTACTGCCCAAGGAGTCCCAGTGCTTATACACACAGAGGGCTATTGCCCAAGGAGTCCCAGTGCTTATACACAAAGAGGGCTATTGCTCATGGACTCACGGCGCTAAAACACACAGAGGGCTATTGCCCAAGGAGTCACGGTGCTAAAACACACAAAGGGCTATTGCCCAAGGAGTCACGATGCTTATACACAGAGATGGCTATTGCCAAAAGAGTCACGGTGCTAGTACACACAGAGGGCTATTGCTCATGGACTCACGGCGCTAATACACAAAGAGGGCTATTGCTCATGGACTCATGGCGCTAATACACACAGAGAGCTATTGCCCAAGGAGTCACGGTACTTATACACACATACTGTACACACAGAGGGCTATTGCCCAAGGAGTCACGGTGCTTATACACACAGAGGGCTATTGCCCTAGGAGTCATGGTGCTTATACACACAGAGGGCTATTGCCCTAGGAGTCATGGTGCTTATACACACAGATGGCTATTGCCCAAGGAGTCACGGTTCTTATACACAAAGAGGGCTATTGCCCAAGGAGTCATAATGCTTATAGATTCAGATGGCTATTGCCAAAGGAGTCACAGTGCTAATACGCACAAAGGGCTAATGCTCATGGAGTCACGGTGCTATTACACACAGAGGGCTATTGCCCAAAAGTCACGATGCTTGTACAGACAAAGGGCTATTGCCCAAGGAGTCATGGTGCTACTGCTTATTCACACAGAGGGCTATTTCCCAGGGAGTCATTGTGTTTATACACACAGAGGGCTATTGCCCAAGGAGTCACAGTGCTTATACACACAGAGGGCTATTGCTCATGGAGTCACGGTGCTAATACACATAGAGGGCTATTGCTCATTGACTCACGGTGCTGGTACACACAGAGGGCTATTGCCCAAGGAGTCACGGTGCTTATACACACATACTGTACACACAGAGGGCTATTGCCCAAGGAGTCACGGTGCTTATACACACAGATGGCTATTGCCCAAGGAGTCACGGTGCTAGTACACACAGAGGGCTATTGCTCATGGAGTCACAGTGCTAACACACAGAGAGGGCAATTGCCCAAGGAGTCACAGTTCTTGTATACAAACAGGACTATTGCCCAAGGAGTCACGGTTCTTATACACAAAGCAAGCTATTGGCTAAAGAGTCATGATGCTTATACACACAGAGGGCTATTGCCCAAGGAGTCATGGTGCTTATTGATTCAGATGGCTATTGCCAAAGGAGTCACAGTGCTAATACGCACAAAGGGCTAATGCTCATGGAGTCACGGTGCTATTACACACAGAGGGCTATTGCCCAAGGAGTCACAGTTCTTTTACACAAAGAGGGCTATTGCCCAAAAGTCATGATGCTTGTACAGACAGAGGGCTATTGCCCAAGGAGTCATGGTGCTACTGCTTATTCACACAGAGGGCTATTGCCCAAGGAGTCACAGTGCTTTTACACACACAGGGCTATTGCCCAAGGAGTCATGGTGCTTATACACACAGAGGGCTGTTGCTCATGGACGCACGGTGCTAATACGCACAGAGGGCTATTGCCCAAGGAGTCACGGTGCTTATACACACATACTGTACACACAGAGGGCTATTGCCCAAGGAGTCACGGTGCTTATACACAGAGAGGGCTATTGCCCTAGGAGTCATGGTGCTTATACACACAGATGGCTATTGCACAAGGAGTCACGGTGCTACTGCTTAAACACACAGAGGGCTATTGCCCAGGGAGTCATTGTGCTTATACACACACAGAGGGCTATTGCCCAAGGAGTCGCGGTGCTAATACACACAGAGGGCTATTGCTCATGGACTCACGGCGCTAGTACACACAGAGGGCTATTGCCCAAGGAGTCACAGTTGTTATACACCTAGAGGGCTATTGCCCAAGGAGTCATGATGCTTATACACACACTGGGGGCTACTGCCCAAGGAGTCATGGTGTCACAATTTGTGCTCGAGGGTTACCTGTATCAGATGATGAACAGGAAACACTGGAGGCCGGCTGGCCTGGAACCATGGGGGACATGAATAGCTCTTTTAATAAAAGAAGTGGGTAGCAGTGAGAACTGCCTTGGGTGATTGACTGGAACTGGAAACTTGAGAGGTTGGAATGAGACCAGAAGGAACTTGGAGGGACCGGACTGGGACCGGCAGGTAGGCAGACTGAGCTGGTTGGGGTACCAGTAGATGAGCTTGCAGTTCGGGTGGTAGCGTGGAAGCTACTTGTTGTGGCTTGGGAAGCCGTGGGTAGACGTGGTAGCGTGGAAGCTACTTGGAGCGGCCTGGGAGCCGTGGGCCAGAGGTGGTAGCGTGGAAGCTACTTGGAGCGGCCTGGGAGCCGTGTGGAGAAGCTGGTAGCATGGAAGCTACTTGGAGAAGCTGGTACTGTGGAAGCTAATTGGAGCGGCCTGGGAACCGTAGGCGAGAAGTGGTAGCGTGGAAGCTACTTGGCGCGGCCTGGGAGCCGTAGGCGAGAAGTGGTAGCGTGGAAGCTACTTGGCGCGGCCTGGGAGCCGTGTGGAGAAGCGGGTAGCGTGGATAGTCACTTGGAGCGGCCTGGGAGCCGTGTGGATAACTGAACGTAGCAGGCTTTACAGATAGCACTGGTCTAGGAACTAGCAGGAGCCTGGGACACACTGGAACTCAGGTACAGTTACAGCACAAGTTGTACACCACGGAACGTAATGAGATGTTCAAGCACTGAGTGCTATTAGAGGAGGATCTATATACCAAGAGTCTGGCAGCAATTGGTGGATGCAGACAGGGGGTCTGGCATTGGCATTCAGAGTGGAGCAAGACACAGCATGCAAAAGGAGTATTTATCTCTGCAGCTCTGAGAATCAGGACCACACCTGTGATTCCAATTAAGACTAGCAATGCTCACAGACAGAGCAGGGTCCAGGAGATTAATCAGTTTGGCTAGGAAAGCAGTCTGCACACACAGATATCACAGCCAGCATGATTCAGACAGAGCAGATGTCCCGGGAGAATTGCAAACACAGATCCATGGAGCAGCTGACAGAGGTAAGTCTCAAGGCAAAAGGTGACAACTAGACAGGATCGTGACACATGGTGCTTATACATTCAGATGGCCATTGCCAAAGGAGTCACAGTGCTAATACGCACAAAGGGCTAATGCTCATGGAGTCACAGTGCTAATACACACAGAGGGCTATTGCCAAAGGAGTCAGAGTTCTAATACACAACGAGAACTATTGCCCAAGGAGTCACGATGCTTATACAGACAGAGGGCTATTGCCCAAGGAGTCACAGCTCATATACACAAAGAGGACTATTGCCCAAGGAGTCACGGTTCTTATACACAAAGAGAGCTATTGCCTAAGGAGTCATGGTGCTTATACAAACAGATGGCTAATGCCCAAGGAGTCACAGTGCTTATACACACAGAGGGCTATTGCCCAAGGAGTCACAGTGCTTATACACACAGAGGGCTATTACCCAAGGAGTCATGGTGCTTATACACACAGAGGGCTATTGCCCAAGGAGTCACGGTGCTAATACATACAGAGGGCTATTGCCAAAGGAGTCACAGTGCTAATACGCACAAGCGGCTAAAGCTCATGGAGTCATGGTGCTTATACACACAGAAGGATATTGCTCAAGGAGTCACGGTGCTTATATACACAGATGGCTATTGCCCAAGGAGTCACGGTGCTAGTACACACAGAGGGCTATTGCTCATGGAGTCACGGTGCTAACACACAGAGAGGGCTATTGCCCAAGGAGTCACAGTTCTTATATAGAAAGAGGGCTATTGCCCAAGGAGTCACGATGCTTATACAGACAGAGGGCTATTGCCCAAGGAGTCACAGTTCTTATACACAAAGTGGACTATTGCCCAAGGAGTCACGGTTCTTATACACAAAGCAAGCTATTGGCTAAAGAGTCATGGTGCTTATACACACAGATGGCTACTGCCAAAGGAGTCACAGTGCTTATACACACAGAGGGTTATTGCCCAAGGAGTCACAGTGCTTATACACATAGAGGGCTATTGCCCAAGGAGTCATGGTGCTTATACACACAGAGGGCTATTGCCCAAGGAGTCACAGTGCTAATACACACAGAGGGCTATTGCTAATGGAGTCACGGTGCTAAAACATACAGAGGGCTATTGCTCATGGAGTCACAGTGCTAATACATACAGAGGGCTATTGCTCATGGACTCACGGCGCTAATACACACAGAGGGCTATTGCCCAAGGAGTCACGGTGCTTATACACACATACTGTACACACAGAGGGCTATTGCCCAAGGAGTCACAGTGCTTATAAAAACAGAGGGATATTGCTCAAGGACTCACGGTGCTTATACACAGAGAGGGATATTGCCCTAGGAGTCATGGTGCTTATACACACAGATGGCTATTGCCCAAGGAGTCACGGTGCTACTGCTTATACACACAGAGGGCTATTGCCCAAGGAGTCACAGTGCTAATACACACAGAGGGCTATTGCTCATGGAGTCACGGTGCTAATACACACAGAGGGCTATTGCTCATTGACTCACGGTGCTGGTACACACCGAGGGCTATTGCCCAAGGAGTCACGGTGCTTATACACACAAAGTGATATTGCTCAAGGAGTCACGGTGCTTATACACACAGATGGCTATTGCCCAAGGAGTCACGGTGCTAGTACACACAGAGGGCTATTGCTCATGGAGTCACAGTGCTAACACACAGAGAGGGCAATTGCCCAAGGAGTCACAGTTCTTATATACAAACAGGACTATTGCCCAAGGAGTCACGGTTCTTATACACAAAGCAAGCTATTGGCTAAAGAGTCATGATGCTTATACACACAGAGGGCTATTGCCCAAGGAGTCATGGTGCTTATTGATTCAGATGGCTATTGCCAAAGGAGTCACAGTGCTAATACGCACAAAGGGCTAATGCTCATGGAGTCACGGTGCTATTACACACAGAGGGCTATTGCCCAAGGAGTCACAGTTCTTTTACACAAAGAGAGCTATTGCCTAAGGAGTCACAGTGCTTATACACACAGAGGGCTATTGCCCAAGGAGTCACAGTGCTTATACACACAGAGGGCTATTACCCAAGGAGTCATGGTGCTTATACACACAGAGGGCTATTGCCCAAGGAGTCACGGTGCTAATACATACAGAGGGCTATTGCCAAAGGAGTCACAGTGCTAATACGCACAAACGGCTAAAGCTCATGGAGTCATAGTGCTTATACACACAGAAGGATATTGCTCAAGGAGTCACGGTGCTTATATACACAGATGGCTATTGCCCAAGGAGTCACGGTGCTAGTACACACAGAGGGCTATTGCTCATGGAGTCACGGTGCTAATACATACAGAGGGCTATTGCCCAAGGAGTCACGGTTCTTATACACAAAGCAAGCTATTGGCTAAAGAGTCATGGTGCTTATACACACAGATGGCTACTGCCAAAGGAGTCACAGTGCTTATACACACAGAGGGCTATTGCCCAAGGAGTCACAGTGCTTATACACACAGAGGGCTATTGCCCAAGGAGTCATGGTGCTTATACACACAGAGGGCTATTGCCCAAGGAGTCACGGTGCTAAAACATACAGAGGGCTATTGCTCAAGGAGTCACGGTGCTAATACATACAGAGAGCTATTGCTCATGGACTCACGGCGCTAATACACACAGAGGGCTATTGCCCAAGGAGTCACGGTGCTTATACACACATACTGTACACACAGAGGGCTATTGCCCAAGGAGTCACAGTGCTTATAAAAACAGAGGGATATTGCTCAAGGACTCACGGTGCTTATACACAGAGAGGGCTATTGCCCTAGGAGTCATGGTGCTTATACACACAGATGGCTATTGCCCAAGGAGTCACGGTGCTACTGCTTATACACACAGAGGGCTATTGCCCAGGGAGTCATTGTGCTTATACACACAGAGGGAGATTGCTCAAGGTGTCACAGTGCTTATACACACAGAGGGCTATTGCCGAAGGAGTCACAGTGCTTATACACACAGAGGGTTATTACCCAAGGAGTCACGGTGCTAATATACACTGAGGGCTATTACTCATGGAGTCGCGGTGCTAATACACACAGAGGGCTATTGCTCATGGACTCACGGCGTGAGTACACATAGAGGGCTATTGTCAAGGAGTCATGGTGCTTATACACACAGAGCGCTATTGCCCAAGGAGTCACAGTGCTTATACACAATGAGGGCTATTGCCCAAGGAGTCATGATGCTTATACACACAGAGGGCTACTGCCCAAGGAGTCATGGTGCTTATACATTCAGATGGCTATTGCCAAAGGAGTCACAGTGGTAATACGCACAAAGGGCTAATGCTCATGGAGTCATGGTGCTTATACACACAGATGGCTATTACCCATTGAGTCACGGTGCTATTACACACAGAGGGCTAATGCTCATGGATTCACAGTGCTAATACACACAGAGGGCTATTGCCCAAGGAGTCACAGTTCTTATACACAAAGAGGGCTATTGCCCAAGGAGTCACGATGCTTATACACACAGAGGGCTACTGCCCAAGGAGTCACAGCTCTTACACACAAAGAGGACTATTGCCCAAGGAGTCACGGTTCTTATACACAAAGCAAGCTATTGCCTAAAGAGTCATGGTGCTTATACACACAGATGGCTATTGCCCAAGGAGTCACAGTGCTTATACACACATAGGGCTATTGCCCAAGGAGTCACAGTGCTTATACACACAGAGGGCTATTGCCCAAGGAGTCACGGTGCTAATACACACAGAGGGCTGTTGCTTATGGACGCACGGCGCTAATACACACAGAGGGCTGTTGCTCATGGAGACACGGTGCTAATACACACAGAGGGCTATTGCTTATGGACGCACGGCGCTAATACACACAGAGGGCTGTTGCTCATGGAGTCACGGCGCTAGTACACACATACTGTACACACAGAGGGCTATTGCCCAAGGAGTCACGGTGCTTATACACCCAGAGGGATACTGCTCAAGCAGTCACGGTGCTTATACACACACAGAGGGTTATTGCCCTAGGAGTCACGGTTCTTATACACAAAGCAAGCTATTGGCTAAAGAGTCATGGTGCTTATACACACAGATGGCTACTGCCCAAGGAATCACAGTGCTAATACACACAGAGGGCTATTGCTCATGGAGTCACGGTGCTAATACATACAGAGGGCTATCGCTCATGGAGTCACGGTGCTTATACACACAGAAGGCTATTGCCCAAGGAGTCTCAGTGCTTATACACACAGAGGGCTATTGCCCAAGGAGTCACAGTGCTAATACACACAGAGGGCTATTGCTCATGGAGTCACGGTGCTAATACATACAGAAGGCTATCGCTCATGGAGTCACGGTGCTAATACATACAGAGGGCTATTGCTCATGGACTCATGGGGCTAATACACACAGAGGGCTATTGGCCTAGGAGTCATGGTGCTTATACACACAGATGGCTATTGCCAAAGGAGTCACAGTGCTAATACGCACAAAGGGCTAATGCTCATGGAGTCATGGTGCTTATACACACAGATGGCTATTGCCCAAGGAGTCACGGTGCTAATACCCACAGAGGGCTATTGCCCAAGTAGTCACAGTTCTTATATACAAAGAGGGCTATTTCCGAAGGAGTCACGATGCTTATACAGACAGAGGGCTATTGCCCAAGGAGTCACAGTGCTTATACACATAGAGGGCTATTGCCCAAGGAGTCACGGTGCTAATACACACAGAGGGCTGTTGCTCATGGAGTCACGGAGCTAATACACACAGAGGGCTCTTGCTCATGGAGTCATTGTGCTTATACACACAGAGGGAGATTGCTCAAGGAGTCACGGTGCTTATACACAGATGGCTATTGCCCTAAGGAGTCACGATGCCTATACACACAGATGGCTATTGCCCTAGGAGTCATGGTGCTTATACACACAGAGGGCTATTGCCCTAGGAGTCATGGTGCTTATACACACAGATGGCTATTGCCCAAGGAGTCACGGTGCTACTGCTTATTCACAAAGAGGCTATTGCCCAGGGAGTCATTGTGCTTATACACACAGCGGGAGATTGCTCAAGGAGTCACAGTGCTTATACACACAGAGGGCTATTGCCCAAGGAGTCACGGTGCTAATACACACAGAGGGCTATTGCTCATGGAGTCACGGTGCTAATACACACAGAGGGCTATTGCTCATGGAGTCACGGTGCTAATACACACAGAGGGCTATTGCTCATGGACTCACGGTGCTAGTACACACAGAGGGCTATTGTCCAAGGAGTCACGGTGCTTATACACACATACTGTACACACAAAGGGCTATTGCCCAAGGAGTCACGGTGCTTATACACACAGAGGGATATTGCTCAAGGAGTCACAGTGCTTATACACACAGAGGGCTATTGCCCAAGGAGTCACGGTGCTAATACACACAGAGGGCTATTGCTCATGGAGTCACGGTGCTAATACACACAGAGGGCTATTGCTCATGGACTCACGGTGCTAGTACACACAGAGGGCTATTGTCCAAGGAGTCACGGTGCTTATACACACATACTGTACACACAAAGGGCTATTGCCCAAGGAGTCACGGTGCTTATACACACAGAGGGATATTGCTCAAGGAGTCACGGTGCTAATACATACAGAGGGCTATCGCTCATGGAGTCACAGTGCTTATACACACAGAAGGCTATTGCCCAAGGAGTCATGGTGCTTATACACACAGATGGCTATTGCCAAAGGAGTCACAGTGCTAATACGCACAAAGGGCTAATGCTCATGGAGTCATGGTGCTTATACACACAGATGGCTATTGCCCAAGGAGTCACGGTGCTAATACCCACAGAGGGCTATTGCCCAAGTAGTCACAGTTCTTATATACAAAGAGGGCTATTTCCGAAGGAGTCACGATGCTTATACAGACAGAGGGCTATTGCCCAAGGAGTCACAGTGCTTATACACATAGAGGGCTATTGCCCAAGGAGTCACGGTGCTAATACACACAGAGGGCTGTTGCTCATGGAGTCACGGAGCTAATACACACAGAGGGCTCTTGCTCATGGAGTCATTGTGCTTATACACACAGAGGGAGATTGCTCAAGGAGTCACGGTGCTTATACACACAGATGGCTATTGCCCAAGGAGTCACGGTGCTAGTACACACAGAGGGCTATTGCTCATGGAGTCACAGTGCTAACACACAGAGCGGGCAATTGCCCAAGGAGTCACAGTTCTTATATACAAACAGGACTATTGCCCAAGGAGTCACGGTTCTTATACACAAAGCAAGCTATTGGCTAAAGAGTCATGATGCTTATACACACAGAGGGCTATTGCCCAAGGAGTCATGGTGCTTATTGATTCAGATGGCTATTGCCAATGGAGTCACAGTGCTAATACGCACAAAGGGCTAATGCTCATGGAGTCACGGTGCTATTACACACAGAGGGCTATTGCCCAAGGAGTCACAGTTCTTTTACACAAAGAGGGCTATTGCCCAAAAGTCATGATGCTTGTACAGACAGAGGGCTATTGCCCAAGGAGTCATGGTGCTACTGCTTATTCACACAGAGGGCTATTGCCCAAGGAGTCATGGTGCTTATACACACATACTGTACACACAGAAGGCTATTGCCCAAGAAGTCACGGTGCTTATACACAGAGAGGGCTATTGCCCTAGGAGTCATGGTGCTTATACACACAGTTGGCTATTGCCCAAGGAGTCACGGTGCTTATACACACAGAGGGATATTGCTCAAAGAGTCACGGTGCTAATACATACAGAGGGCTATCGCTCATGGAGTCACGGTGCTTATACACACAGAAGGCTATTGCCCAAGGAGTCATGGTGCTTATACACACAGATGGCTATTGCCAAAGGAGTCACAGTGCTAATACGCACAAAGGGCTAATGCTCATGGAGTCATGGTGCTTATACACACAGATGGCTATTGCCCAAGGAGTCACGGTGCTAATACCCACAGAGGGCTATTGCCCAAGTAGTCACAGTTCTTATATACAAAGAGGGCTATTTCCGAAGGAGTCACGATGCTTATACAGACAGAGGGCTATTGCCCAAGGAGTCACAGTGCTTATACACATAGAGGGCTATTGCCCAAGGAGTCACGGTGCTAATACACACAGAGGGCTGTTGCTCATGGAGTCACGGAGCTAATACACACAGAGGGCTCTTGCTCATGGAGTCATTGTGCTTATACACACAGAGGGAGATTGCTCAAGGAGTCACGGTGCTTATACACACAGATGGCTATTGCCCAAGGAGTCACGGTGCTAGTACACACAGAGGGCTATTGCTCATGGAGTCACAGTGCTAACACACAGAGCGGGCAATTGCCCAAGGAGTCACAGTTCTTATATACAAACAGGACTATTGCCCAAGGAGTCACGGTTCTTATACACAAAGCAAGCTATTGGCTAAAGAGTCATGATGCTTATACACACAGAGGGCTATTGCCCAAGGAGTCATGGTGCTTATTGATTCAGATGGCTATTGCCAATGGAGTCACAGTGCTAATACGCACAAAGGGCTAATGCTCATGGAGTCACGGTGCTATTACACACAGAGGGCTATTGCCCAAGGAGTCACAGTTCTTTTACACAAAGAGGGCTATTGCCCAAAAGTCATGATGCTTGTACAGACAGAGGGCTATTGCCCAAGGAGTCATGGTGCTACTGCTTATTCACACAGAGGGCTATTGCCCAAGGAGTCATGGTGCTTATACACACATACTGTACACACAGAGGGCTATTGCCCAAGAAGTCACGGTGCTTATACACAGAGAGGGCTATTGCCCAGGGAGTCATTGTGCTTATACACACAGAGGGCTATTGCCCAAGGAGTCGCGGTGCTAATACACACAGAGGGCTATTGCTCATGGACTCACGGCGCTAGTACACACAGAGGGCTATTGCCCAAGGAGTCACAGTGCTTATACACACAGAGGGCTATTGCCCAAGGAGTCACAGTGCTTATACACACACACAGAGGGCTATTGCCCAAGGAGTCACAGTTGTTATACACCTAGAGGGCTATTGCCCAAGGAGTCATGATGCTTATACACACACCGGGGGCTACTGCCCAAGGAGTCATGGTGTCACAATTGGTGCTCGAGGGTTACCTGTATCAGATGATGAACAGGAAACACTGGAGGCCGGCTGGCCTGGAACCATGGGGGACATGAATAGATCTTTTAATAAAAGAAGTGGGTAGCAGTGAGAACTGCCTTGGGTGATTGACTGGAACTGGAAACTTGAGAGGTTGGAATGAGACCAGAAGGAACTTGGAGGGACCGGAATGGGACCGGCAGGTAGGCAGACTGAGCTGGTTGGGGTACCAGTAGATGAGCTTGCAGTCCGGGTGGTAGCGTGGAAGCTACTTGTTGTGGCTTGGAAAGCCGTGGGTAGACGTGGTAGCGTGGAAGCTACTTGGAGCGGCCTGGGAGCCGTGGGCCAGAGGTGGTAGCGTGGAAGCTACTTGGAGCGGCCTGGGAGCCGTGTGGAGAAGCTGGTAGCATGGAAGCTACTTGGAGAAGCTGGTACTGTGGAAGCTAATTGGAGCGGCCTGGGAACCGTAGGTGAGAAGTGGTAGCGTGGAAGCTACTTAGTGCGGCCTGGGAGCCGTAGGCGAGAAGTGGTAGCGTGGAAGCTACTTGGTGCGGCCTGGGAGCCGTGTGGAGAAGCGGGTAGCGTGGATAGTCACTTGGAGCGGCCTGGGAGCCGTAGGCGAGAAGTGGTAGCGTGGAAGCTACTTTGTGCAGCCTGGGAGCCGTGTGGAGAAGCGGGTAGCGTGGATAGTCACTTGGAGCGGCCTGGGAGCCGTGTGGATAACTGAACGTAGCAGGCTTTACAGATAGCACTGGTCTAGGAACTAGCAGGAGCCTGGGACACACTGGAACTCAGGTACAGTTACAGCACAAGTTGTACACCACGGAACGTAATGAGATGTTCAAGCACTGAGTGCTATTAGAGGAGGATCTATATACCAAGAGTCTGGCAGCAATTGGTGGATGCAGACAGGGGGTCTGGCATTGGCATTCAGAGTGGAGCAAGACACAGCATGCAAAAGGAGTATTCATCTCTGCAGCTCTGAGAATCAGGACCACACCTGTGATTCCAATTAAGACTAGCAATGCTCACAAACAGAGCAGGGTCCAGGTGATTAATCAGTTTGGCTAGGAGAGCAGTCTGCACACACAGATATCACAGCCAGCATGATTCAGACAGAGCAGATGTCCCGGGAGAATTGCAAACACAGATCCATGGAGCAGCTGACAGAGGTAAGTCTCAAGGCAAAAGGTGACAACTAGACAGGATCATGACACATGGTGCTTATACATTCAGATGGCTATTGCCAAAGGAGTCACAGTGCTAATACGCACAAAGGGCTAATGCTCATGGAGTCACAGTGCTAAAACACACAGAGGGCTACTGCCCAAGGAGTCAGAGTTCTAATACACAACGAGAACTATTGCCCAAGGAGTCACGAGACAGAGGGCTATTGCCCAAGGAGTCACAGCTCATATACACAAAGAGGACTATTGCCCAAGGAGTCACGGTTCTTATACACAAAGCAAGCTATTGGCTAAAGAGTCATGGTGCTTATACACACAGATGGCTACTGCCAAAGGAGTCACAGTGCTTATACACACAGAGGGCTATTGCCCAAGGAGTCACAGTGCTTATACACACAGAGGGCTATTGCCCAAGGAGTCATGGTGCTTATACACACAGAGGGCTATTGCCCAAGGAGTCACGGTGCTAATACACACAGAGGGCTATTGCTCATGGAGTCACGGTGCTAAAACATACAGAGGGCTATTGCTCATGGAGTCACGGTGCTAATACATACAGAGGGCTATTGCTCATGGACTCACGGCGCTAATACACACAGAGGGCTATTGCCCAAGGAGTCACGGTGCTTATACACACATACTGTACACACCGAGGGCTATTGCCCAAGGAGTCACAGTGCTTATAAAAACAGAGGGATATTGCTCAAGGACTCACGGTGCGGTGCTTATACACACAGATGGCTATTGCCCAAGGAGTCACGGTGCTACTGCTTATACACACAGAGGGCTATTGCCCAGGGAGTCATTGTGCTTATACACACAGAGGGAGATTGCTCAAGGTGTCACAGTGCTTGTACACACAGAGGGCTATTGCCGAAGGAGTCACAGTGCTTATACACACAGAGGGTTATTACCCAAGGAGTCACGGTGCTAATATACACAGAGGGCTATTGCTCATGGAGTCACGGTGCTAATACACACAGAGGGCTATTGCTCATGGACTCACGGCGCGAGTACACACAGAGGGCTATTGTCAAGGAGTCATGGTGCTTATACACACAGAGGGCTATTGCCCAAGGAGTCACAGTGCTTATACACAATGAGGGCTATTGCCCAAGGATTCATGATGCTTATACACACAGAGGGCTACTGCCCAAGGAGTCATGGTGCTTATACATTCAGATGGCTATTGCCAAAGGAGTCACAGTGCTAATACGCACAAAGGGCTAATGCTCATGGAGTCATGGTGCTTATACACACAGAGGGCTATTGCCCAAGGAGTCACAGTTCTTATACACAAAGAGGACTATTCCCCAAGGAGTAACGGTTCTTATACACAAAGCAAGCTATTGGCTAAAGAGTCATGGTGCTTATACACACAGATGGCTACTTCCCAAGGATTTACAGTGCTTATACACACAGAGGGCTATTGCCCAAGGAGTCACAGTGCTTATACACATAGAGGGCTATTGCCCAAGGAGTCACGGTGCTAATACACACAGAGGGCTGTTGCTCATGGAGTCACGGAGCTAATACACACAGAGGGCTCTTGCTCATGGAGTCATTGTGCTTATACACACAGAGGGAGATTGCTCAAGGAGTCACAGTGCTTATACACACAGAGGGCTATTGCACAAGGAGTCACAGTGCTTATACACACAGAGGGCTATTGCCCAAGGAGTCATGGTGCTTATACACAGAGAGGGCTATTACCCAAGGAGTCACGGTGCTAATACACACAGAGGGCTAATGCTCATGGAGTCGCAGTGCTAATACACACAGAGGGCTATTGCTCATGGACTCACGGCGCTAGTACACACAGAGGGCTATTTCCCAAGGAGTCACAGTGCTTATACACACATACTGTACACACAGAGGGCTATTGCCCAAGGAGTCACGGTGCTTATACACACAGAGGGATATTGCTCAAGCAGTCACGGTGCTTATACACACAGAGGGTTTAACCCTAGGAGTCAGGGTGCTTATACACACAGATGGTTATTGCCCAAGGAGTCATGGTGCTACTGCTTATACACACAGAGGGCTATTGCCCAGGGAGTCATTGTGCCAATACACACAGAGGGCTATTGCTCATGGAATCACGGCGCTAATACACACAGAGGGCTATTGCTCATGGAATCATGGCGCTAGTACACACAGAGGGCTATTGCCCAAGTTGTCACGGTGCTTAGACACACATCCTGAACACACAGAGGGCTATTGCTCATGGAGTCATGGTGCTTATACACACAGAGGGCTATTGCCCAAGGAGTCACAGTGCTTATACACACAGAGGGCTATTGCCCAAGGAGTCATGGTGCTTATCCACACAGATGGCTATTGCCCAAGGAGTCACGGTTCTTATACACAAATAGGGCTATTGCCCAAGGAGTCATGATGCTTATACACAAAGCAAGCTATTGGCTAAAGAGTCATGGTGCTTATACACACAGATGGCTACTTCCCAAGGATTTACAGTGCTTATACACACAGAGGGCTATTGCCCAAGGAGTCACGGTGCTTATACACACAGATGGCTATTACCCAAGGAGTCACGGTGCTACTGCTTATACACACAGAGGGCTATTGCCCAGGGAGTCATTGTGCTTATACACACAGAGGGCTATTGCCCAAAGAGTCACGGTGCTTATACACACAGAGGGCTATTGCTCATGGAGTCACGGTGCTTATACACACAGAGGGCTATTGCTCATGGAGTCACGGTGCTAATACACACAGAGGACTATTGCTCATGGAGTCATTGTGCTTATACACACAGAGGGAGATTGCTCAAGGAGTAACAGTGCTTATACACACAGATGGCTATTGCCCAAGTAGTCAAGGTGCTTATACACACAGAGGGCTATTGCCCAAGGAGTCATGGTGCTTATACACAGAGAGGGCTATTACCCAAGGAGTCACGGTGCTAATACACACAGAGGGCTATTGATCATGGAGTCGCGGTGCTAATACACACAGAGGGCTATTGCTCATGGACTCACGGCGCTAGTACACACAGAGGGCTATTGCCCAAGGAGTCACGGTGCTTATACACACATACTGTACACACAGAGGGCTATTGCCCAAGGAGTCACGGTGTTTATACACACAGAGGGATATTGCTCAAGGAGTCAAAGTGCTTATACACACAGATGGCTATTGCCCAAGGAGTCATGGTGCTACTGCTTAAACACACAGAGGGCTATTGCCCAGGGAGTCATTGTGCTTATACACACAGAGGGAGATTGCTCAAGGAGTCATTGTGCTTATACACACAGAGGGCTATTGCCCAAAGAGTCACAGTGCTTATACACACAGAGGGCTATTGCCCAAGGAGTCACAGTGCTAATACACACAGAGGGCTATTGCCCAAGGAGTCATGGTCCTAACACACAGAGGGCTATTACCCAAGGAGTCACGGTGCTAATATACACAGAGGGCTATTGCTCATGGAGTCGCGGTGCTAATACTCACAGAGGGCTATAGATCATGGACTCACGGCGCTAGTACACACAGAGGGCTATTGCTCAAGGAGTCACGGAGCTTATACACACATACTGTACACACAGAGGGCTATTGCCCAAGGAGTCACGGTGCTTATACACACAGAGGGATATTGCTCAAGCAGTCACGGTGCTTATACACACTGAGGGTTATTGCCCTGGGAGTCATGGTGCTTATACACACAGATGGCTATTACCCAAGGAGTCACGGTGCTACTGCTTATACACACAGAGGGCTATTGCCCAGGGAGTCATTGTGCTTATACACACAGAGGGCTATTGCCCAAAGAGTCACGGTGCTTATACACACAGAGGGCTATTGCTCATGGAGTCACGGTGCTAATACACACAAAGGGCTATTGCTCATGGAATCACGGCGCTAGTACACACAGAGGGCTATTGCCCAAGGAGTCACGGTGCTTATACACACAGAGGGCTATTGCTCATGGAGTCACGGTGCTAATACACACAGAGGGCTATTGCTCATGATATCACGGCGCTAGTACACACAGAGGGCTATTGCCCAAGGAGTCACGGTGCTAGTACACACAGAGGGCTATTGCTCATGGAGTCACGGTGCTAATACACACATAGGGCTATTGCTCATGGACTCACGGCGCTAGTACACACAGAGGGCTATTGCCCAAGGAGTCACGGTGCTTATACACACAGAGGGATATTGCTCAAGGAGTCACGGTGCTTATACACACAGAGGGCTATTGCCCTAGGAGTCATGGTGCTTATACACACAGACGGCTATTGCCAAAGGAGTCACAGTGCTAATACGCACAAAGGGCTAATGCTCATGGAGTCATGCTGCTTATACACACAGAAGGATATTGCTCAAGGAGTCACGGTGCTTATACACACAGATGGCTATTGCCTAAGGAGTCACGGTGCTAGTACACACAGTGCTCATGGAGTCACGGTGCTAATACACACAGAGGGCTATTGTCCAAGGAGTCACAGTTCTTATATACAAAGAGGGCTTTTGCCCATGGAGTCACGATGCTTATACAGACAGAGGGCTATTGCCCAAGGAGTCACAGTTCTTATACACAAGAGGACTATTGACCAAGGAGTCACGGTTCTTATACACAAAGCAAGCTATTGCCTAAAGAGTCATGCTGCTTATACACACAAATGGCTACTGCCCAAGGAGTCACAGTGCTTATACACACAGAGGGCTATTGCCCAAGGAGTCACGGTGCTTATACACACAGAGGGCTATTGCTGAAGGAGTCATTGTGCTTATACACACAGAGGGAGATTGCTGAAGGAGTCACAGTGCTTATACACACAGAGGGCTATTGCCCAAGGAGTCATGGTGCTTATACACAGAGAGGGCTAATGCCCAAGGAGTCACGGTGCTAATACACACAGAGGGCTATTGCTCATGGAGTCGCGGTGCTAATACACACAGAGGGCTATTTCTCATGGACTCACGGCGCTAGTACACACAGAGGGCTATTGCCCAAGGAGTCACGGTGCTTATACACACATACTGTACACACAGAGGGCTATTGCCCAAGGAGTCACGGTGCTTATACACACAGAGGGATATTGCTCAAGCAGTCACGGTGCTTATACACACCGAGGGTTATTGCCCTAGGAGTCATGGTGCTTATACACACAGATGGCTATTGCCCAAGGAGTCACTGTGCTACTGCTTATACACACAGAGGGCTATTGCCCAGGGAGTCATTGTGCCTATACACACAGAGGGCTATTGCTCATGGAATCAAGGCGCTAATACACACAGAGGGCTATTGCTCATGGAATCACGGCGCTAGTACACACAGAGGGCTATTGCCCAAGGAGTCACGGTGCTTATACACACATACTGAACACACAGAGGGCTATTGCTCATGGAGTCATGGTGCTTATACACACAGAGGGCTATTGCCCAAGGAGTCATGGTGCTTATCCACACAGATGGCTATTGCCCAAGGAGTCACGGTTCTAATACACAAGGAGGGCTATTGCCAAAGGAGTCATGATGCTTATACACACAGAGGGCTACTGCCCAAGGAGTCATGGTGCTTATACATTTAGATGGCTATTGCCAAAGGAGTCACAGTGCTAATACGCACAAAGGGCTAATGCTCATGGAGTCATGGTGCTTGTACACACAGATGGATATTGCCCAAGGAGTAATGGTGCTACTGCTTATACACACAGAGGGCTATTGCCCAGGGAGTCATTGTGCTTATACACACAGAGGGAGATTGCTCAAGGAGTCACAGTGCTTATACACACAGAGGGCTATTGCCCAAGGAGTCATAGTGCTTATAAACACAGAGGGCTATTGCCCAAGGAGTCATGATGCTTATACACACAGAGGGAGATTGCTCAAGGAGTCACAGAGCTTATACACACAGAGGGCTATTGCCCAAGGAGTCACAGTGCTAATACACACAGAGGGCTATTGCCCAAGGAATCATGGGGCTAATATACACAGAGGGCTATTACCTAAGGAGTCACGATGCTTATACAGACAGAGGGCTATTGCCAAAGGAGTCACAGTTCTTATACACAAAGAGGGCTATTGCCCAAGGAGTCACAGTGCTTATACACACAGAGGGATATTGCCCAAGGAGTCAAGGTGCTAATACACACACAGGGCTATTGCTCATGGAGTCGCGGTGCTAATACACACAGAGGGCTATTGCTCATGGACTCACGGCGCTAGTACACACAGAGGGCTATTGCTCATGGACTCACGGCGCTAGTACACACAGAGGGCTATTGCCCAAGGAGTCACGGTGCTTATACACACATACTGTACACACAGAGGGCTATTGCCCAAGGAGTCACGGTGCTTATACACACAGGGATATTGCTCAAGCAGTCACGGTGCTTATACACACAGAGGGTTATTGCCCTAGGAGTCATGGTGCTTATACACACAGATGGCTATTGCCCAAGGTGTCACGGTGCTACTGCTTATACACACAGAGGGCTATTGCCCAGGGAGTCATTGTGCTTATACACACAGAGGGCTATTGCTCATGGAATCACGGCGCTAATACACACAGAGGGTTATTGCTCATGTAATCACGGTGCTAGTACACACAGAGGGCTATTGCCCACGGAGTCACGGTGCTTATACACACATACTGAACACACACAGGGCTATTGCTCATGGAGTCATGGTGCTTATACAGACAGAGGGCTATTGCCCAAGCAGTCACAGTGCTTATACACACAGAGGGCTACTGCCCAAGGAGTCACGGTGCTTATATACAAAGATGGCTATTGCCCAAGGAGTCACGGTTCTTATACACAAAGAGGGCTATTGCCCAAGGAGTCATGATGCTTATACACACAAATGGCTACTGCCCAAGGAGTCACAGTGCTTATACAAATAGAGCGCTATTGCCCAAGGAGTCACAGTGCTTATACACACAGAGGGCTATTGCCCAAGGAGTCACGGTGCTTATACACACAGAGGGCTATTGCTCATGGAGTCATTGTGCTTATACACAAAGAGGGAGATTGCTCAAGGAGTCACAGTGCTTATACACACAGAGGGCTATTGCCCAAGGAGTCACGGTGCTAATACACACAGAGGGCTATTGCTCATGGAGTCGCGGTGCTAATACACACAGAGGGCTATTGCTCATGGACTCATGGCGCTAGTACACACAGAGGGCTATTGCCCAAGCAGTCACGGTGCTTATACACACAGAGGGTTATTGCCCTAGGAGTCATGGTGCTTATACACACAGATGGCTATTGCCCAAGGAGTCACGGTGCTACTGCTTATACACACAGAGGGCTATTGCTCAGGGAGTCATGGTGCTACAGAGGGCTATTGCCCATGGAGTCATGGTACTTATCCACACAGATGGCTATTGCCCAAGGAGTCACGGTTCTTATACACAAAGAGGGCTATTGCCAAAGGAGTCAAGATGCTTATACACACAGAGGGCTACTGCCCAAGGAGTCATGGTGCTTATACATTCAGATGGCTATTGCCAAAGGAGTCACAGTGCTAATACGCACAAAGGGCTAATGCTCATGGAGTCATGGTGTTTGTACACACAGATGGCTATTGCCCAAGGAGTCATGGTGCTACTGCTTATACACACAGAGGGCTATTGCTCAGGGAGTCAATGTGCTTATACACACAGAGGGAGATTGCTCAAGGAGTCACAGTGCTTATACACACAGAGGACTATTGCCCAAGGAGTCACAGTGCTTATACACACAGAGGGCTATTGCCCAAGGAGTCATGGTGCTTATACACACAGAGGGAGATTGCTCAAGGAGTCACAGTGCTTATACACACAGAGGGCTATTGCCCAAGGAGTCACAGTGCTAATACACACAGAGGGCTATTGCCCAAGGAGTCACAGTTCTTATACACAAAGAGGGAGATTGCTCAAGGAGTCACAGTGCTTATACACACAGAGGGCTATTGCCCAAGGAGTCATGGTGCTTAAACACAGAGAGGGCTATTACCCAAGGAGTCACGGTGCTAATACACACAGAGGGCTAGTGCTCATGGAGTCACGGTGCTAATACACACAGAGGTCTATTGCTCATAGACTCATGATGCTAGTACACACAGAGGGCTATTGCCCAAGGAGTCACGGTGTTTATACACACATACTGTACACACAGAGGGCTATTGCCCAAGGGGTCACGGTGCTTTTACACACAGAGGGATATTGCTCAAGCAGTCACGGTGCTTATACACACAGAGGGCTATTGACCTAGGAGTCATGGTGCTTATACACACAGACGGCTATTGCCAAAGGAGTCACGGTGCTTATACACACAGAGGGCTGTTGCTCATGGAGTCACGGTGCTAATACACACAGAGGGCTATTGCTCATGGAGTCATTGTACTTATACACACAGAGGGAGATTGCTCAAGGAGTCACAGTGCTTATACACACAGAGGGCTATTGCCCAAGGAGTCATGGTGCTTAAACACAGAGAGGGCTATTACCCAAGGAGTCACGGTGCTAATACACACAGAGGGCTATTGCTCATGGAGTCGCGGTGCTAATACACACAGAGGGCTATTGCTCATGGACTCATGGCGCTAGTACACACAGAGGGCTATTGCCCAAGCAGTCACGGTGCTTATACACACAGAGGGTTATTGCCCTAGGAGTCATGGTGCTTATACACACAGATGGCTATTGCCCAAGGAGTCACGGTGCTACTGCTTATACACACAGAGGGCTATTGCTCAGGGAGTCATGGTGCTACAGAGGGCTATTGCCCATGGAGTCATGGTACTTATCCACACAGATGTCTATTGCCCAAGGAGTCACGGTTCTTATACACAAAGAGGGCTATTGCCACAGGAGTCAAGATGCTTATACACACAGAGGGCTACTGCCCAAGGAGTCATGGTGCTTATACATTCAGATGGCTATTGCCAAAGGAGTCACAGTGCTAATACGCACAAAGGGCTAATGCTCATGGAGTCATGGTGTTTGTACACACAGATGGCTATTGCCCAAGGAGTCATGGTGCTACTGCTTATACACACAGAGGGCTATTGCTCAGGGAGTCAATGTGCTTATACACACAGAGGGAGATTGCTCAAGGAGTCACAGTGCTTATACACACAGTGGGCTATTGCCCAAGGAGTCACAGTGCTAATACACACAGAGGGCTATTGCCCAAGGAGTCATGGTGCTTAGAACAGAGTGCTATTACCTAAGGAGTCACGATGCTTATACAGACAGAGGGCTATTGCCCAAGGAGTCATGGTGCTTATACACACAGAGGGCTATTGCCCAAGGTGTCACGGTGCTACTGCTTACACACACAGAGGGCTATTGCCCAGGGTGTCATTGTGCTTATACACACAGAGAGCTATTGCTCATGGAATCACGGCGCTAATACACACAGAGGGCTATTGCTCATGGAATCACGGTGTTAGTACACACAGAGGGTTATTGCCCAAGGAGTCACGGTGCTTATACACACATACTGTACACACAGAGGGCTATTGCCCAAGGAGTCATGGTGCTTATACACACAGAGGGCTATTGCCCAAGGAGTCATGGTGCTTATACACACAGAGGGCTATTATCCAAGGAGTCACGGTGCTAATACACACAGAGGGCTATTGCTAATGGAGTCACGGTGCTAATACACACAGAGGGCTATTGCTCATGGACTCACGGCGCTATTACACACAGAGGGCTATTGCCCAAGGAGTCACGGTGCTTCTACACACATACTGTACACACAGAGGGCTATTGCCCAAGGAGTCACGGTGCTTATACACACAGAGGGATATTGCTCAAGCAGTCACGGTGCTTATACACACAGAGGGATATTGCCCTAGGAGTCATGGTGCTTATACACACAGATGGCTATTGCCCAAGGTGTCACGGTGCTACTGCTTATACACACAGAGGGCTATTGCCCAAGGAGTCACGGTGCTTATACACACATACTGAACACACAGAGGGCTATTGCCCAAGGAGTCATGGTGCTTATACACAAAGATGGCTATTGCCCAAGGAGTCACGGTTCTTATACACAAAGAGGGCTATTGCCCAAGGAGTCATGATGCTTATACACACAGAGGGCTACTGCCCAAGGATTCATGGTGCTTATACATTCAGATGGCTATTGCCAAAGGAGTCACAGTGCTAATACGCACAAAGGGCTAATGCTCAAGGAGTCACAGTGCTTATACACACAGAGCGCTATTGCCCAAGGAGTCACTGTGCTTATACACACAGAGGGCTATTGCCCAAGGAGTCATGGTGCTAATACACACAGAGGGCTATTGCTCATGGAATCACGGCGCTACTACACACAGAGGGCTATTGCCCAAGGAGTCACGGTGCTTAGACACACATACTGTACACACAGAGGGCTATTGCCCAAGGAGTCATGGTGCTTATACACACAGATGGCTATTGCCCAAGGAGTCACGGTTCTTATACACAAAGAGGGATATTGCCCAAGGAGTCATGGTGCTTATACACACAGAGGGATATTGCTCAAGGATTCACAGTGCTTATACACACAGATGGCTATTGCCCAAGGAGTCATGGTGCTACTGCTTATTCACACAGAGGGCTATTGCCCAGGGAGTCATTGTGCTTATACACACAGAGGGAGATTGCCCAAGGAGTCACAGTGCTTACACACACAGAGGGCTATTGCCCAAGGAGTAATGGTGCCTATACACACAGAGGGCTATTGCCCAAGGAGTCACGGTGCTAATACACACAGAGGGCTATTGCTCATGGAGTCACGGTGCTAATACACACAGAGGGCTATTGCTCATGGAATCACGATGCTAGTACACACAGAGGGCTATTGCCCAAGGAGTCACGGTGCTACTGCTTATACACACAGAGGGCTATTGCCCAGGGAGTCAATGTGCCGATACACACAGAGGGCTATTGCTCATGGAATCACGGCGCTAATACACACAGAGGGCTATTGCTCATGGAATCACGGCGCTAGTACACACAGAGGGCTATTGCCCAAGGAGTCATGGTGCTTATACACACATACTGAACACACAGAGGGCTATTGCTCATGGAGTCGCGGTGCTAATACACACAGAGGGCTATTGCTCATGGACTGATGGTGCTAGTACACACAGAGGGCTATTGCCCGAGGAGTCACGGTGCTTATACACACATACTGTACACACAGAGGGCTATTGCCCAAGGAGTCATGGTGCTTATACACAGAGAGGGCTAATGCCCAAGGAGTCATGGTGCTTATACACAGAGAGGGCTAATGCCCAAGGAGTCACGGTGCTAATACACACAGAGGGCTATTGCTCATGGAGTCGCGGTGCTAATACACACAGAGGGCTATTTCTCATGGACTCACGGCGCTAGTACACACAGAGGGCTATTGCCCAAGGAGTCACGGTGCTTATACACACATACTGTACACACAGAGGGCTATTGCCCAAGGAGTCACGGTGCTTATACACACAGAGGGATATTGCTCAAGCAGTCACGGTGCTTATACACACCGAGGGTTATTGCCCTAGGAGTCATGGTGCTTATACACACAGATGGCTATTGCCCAAGGAGTCACTGTGCTACTGCTTATACACACAGAGGGCTATTGCCCAGGGAGTCATTGTGCCTATACACACAGAGGGCTATTGCTCATGGAATCAAGGCGCTAATACACACAGAGGGCTATTGCTCATGGAATCACGGCGCTAGTACACACAGAGGGCTATTGCCCAAGGAGTCACGGTGCTTATACACACATAATGAACACACAGAGGGCTATTGCTCATGGAGTCATGGTGCTTATACACACAGAGGGCTATTGCCCAAGGAGTCATGGTGCTTATCCACACAGATGGCTATTGCCCAAGGAGTCACGGTTCTAATACACAAGGAGGGCTATTGCCAAAGGAGTCATGATGCTTATACACACAGAGGGCTACTGCCCAAGGAGTCATGGTGCTTATACATTTAGATGGCTATTGCCAAAGGAGTCACAGTGCTAATACGCACAAAGGGCTAATGCTCATGGAGTCATGGTGCTTGTACACACAGATGGATATTGCCCAAGGAGTAATGGTGCTACTGCTTATACACACAGAGGGCTATTGCCCAGGGAGTCATTGTGCTTATACACACAGAGGGAGATTGCTCAAGGAGTCACAGTGCTTATACACACAGAGGGCTATTGCCCAAGGAGTCATAGTGCTTATAAACACAGAGGGCTATTGCCCAAGGAGTCATGATGCTTATACACACAGAGGGAGATTGCTCAAGGAGTCACAGAGCTTATACACACAGAGGGCTATTGCCCAAGGAGTCACAGTGCTAATACACACAGAGGGCTATTGCCCAAGGAATCATGGGGCTAATATACACAGAGGGCTATTACCTAAGGAGTCACGATGCTTATACAGACAGAGGGCTATTGCCAAAGGAGTCACAGTTCTTATACACAAAGAGGGCTATTGCCCAAGGAGTCACAGTGCTTATACACACAGAGGGATATTGCCCAAGGAGTCAAGGTGCTAATACACACACAGGGCTATTGCTCATGGAGTCGCGGTGCTAATACACACAGAGGGCTATTGCTCATGGACTCACGGCGCTAGTACACACAGAGGGCTATTGCTCATGGACTCACGGCGCTAGTACACACAGAGGGCTATTGCCCAAGGAGTCACGGTGCTTATACACACATACTGTACACACAGAGGGCTATTGCCCAAGGAGTCACGGTGCTTATACACACAGGGATATTGCTCAAGCAGTCACGGTGCTTATACACACAGAGGGTTATTGCCCTAGGAGTCATGGTGCTTATACACACAGATGGCTATTGCCCAAGGTGTCACGGTGCTACTGCTTATACACACAGAGGGCTATTGCCCAGGGAGTCATTGTGCTTATACACACAGAGGGCTATTGCTCATGGAATCACGGCGCTAATACACACAGAGGGTTATTGCTCATGTAATCACGGTGCTAGTACACACAGAGGGCTATTGCCCACGGAGTCACGGTGCTTATACACACATACTGAACACACACAGGGCTATTGCTCATGGAGTCATGGTGCTTATACAGACAGAGGGCTATTGCCCAAGCAGTCACAGTGCTTATACACACAGAGGGCTACTGCCCAAGGAGTCACGGTGCTTATATACAAAGATGGCTATTGCCCAAGGAGTCACGGTTCTTATACACAAAGAGGGCTATTGCCCAAGGAGTCATGATGCTTATACACACAAATGGCTACTGCCCAAGGAGTCACAGTGCTTATACAAATAGAGCGCTATTGCCCAAGGAGTCACAGTGCTTATACACACAGAGGGCTATTGCCCAAGGAGTCACGGTGCTTATACACACAGAGGGCTATTGCTCATGGAGTCATTGTGCTTATACACAAAGAGGGAGATTGCTCAAGGAGTCACAGTGCTTATACACACAGAGGGCTATTGCCCAAGGAGTCACGGTGCTAATACACACAGAGGGCTATTGCTCATGGAGTCGCGGTGCTAATACACACAGAGGGCTATTGCTCATGGACTCATGGCGCTAGTACACACAGAGGGCTATTGCCCAAGCAGTCACGGTGCTTATACACACAGAGGGTTATTGCCCTAGGAGTCATGGTGCTTATACACACAGATGGCTATTGCCCAAGGAGTCACGGTGCTACTGCTTATACACACAGAGGGCTATTGCTCAGGGAGTCATGGTGCTACAGAGGGCTATTGCCCATGGAGTCATGGTACTTATCCACACAGATGGCTATTGCCCAAGGAGTCACGGTTCTTATACACAAAGAGGGCTATTGCCAAAGGAGTCAAGATGCTTATACACACAGAGGGCTACTGCCCAAGGAGTCATGGTGCTTATACATTCAGATGGCTATTGCCAAAGGAGTCACAGTGCTAATACGCACAAAGGGCTAATGCTCATGGAGTCATGGTGTTTGTACACACAGATGGCTATTGCCCAAGGAGTCATGGTGCTACTGCTTATACACACAGAGGGCTATTGCTCAGGGAGTCAATGTGCTTATACACACAGAGGGAGATTGCTCAAGGAGTCACAGTGCTTATACACACAGAGGACTATTGCCCAAGGAGTCACAGTGCTTATACACACAGAGGGCTATTGCCCAAGGAGTCATGGTGCTTATACACACAGAGGGAGATTGCTCAAGGAGTCACAGTGCTTATACACACAGAGGGCTATTGCCCAAGGAGTCACAGTGCTAATACACACAGAGGGCTATTGCCCAAGGAGTCACAGTTCTTATACACAAAGAGGGAGATTGCTCAAGGAGTCACAGTGCTTATACACACAGAGGGCTATTGCCCAAGGAGTCATGGTGCTTAAACACAGAGAGGGCTATTACCCAAGGAGTCACGGTGCTAATACACACAGAGGGCTAGTGCTCATGGAGTCACGGTGCTAATACACACAGAGGTCTATTGCTCATAGACTCATGATGCTAGTACACACAGAGGGCTATTGCCCAAGGAGTCACGGTGTTTATACACACATACTGTACACACAGAGGGCTATTGCCCAAGGGGTCACGGTGCTTTTACACACAGAGGGATATTGCTCAAGCAGTCACGGTGCTTATACACACAGAGGGCTATTGACCTAGGAGTCATGGTGCTTATACACACAGACGGCTATTGCCAAAGGAGTCACGGTGCTTATACACACAGAGGGCTGTTGCTCATGGAGTCACGGTGCTAATACACACAGAGGGCTATTGCTCATGGAGTCATTGTACTTATACACACAGAGGGAGATTGCTCAAGGAGTCACAGTGCTTATACACACAGAGGGCTATTGCCCAAGGAGTCATGGTGCTTAAACACAGAGAGGGCTATTACCCAAGGAGTCACGGTGCTAATACACACAGAGGGCTATTGCTCATGGAGTCGCGGTGCTAATACACACAGAGGGCTATTGCTCATGGACTCATGGCGCTAGTACACACAGAGGGCTATTGCCCAAGCAGTCACGGTGCTTATACACACAGAGGGTTATTGCCCTAGGAGTCATGGTGCTTATACACACAGATGGCTATTGCCCAAGGAGTCACGGTGCTACTGCTTATACACACAGAGGGCTATTGCTCAGGGAGTCATGGTGCTACAGAGGGCTATTGCCCATGGAGTCATGGTACTTATCCACACAGATGTCTATTGCCCAAGGAGTCACGGTTCTTATACACAAAGAGGGCTATTGCCAAAGGAGTCAAGATGCTTATACACACAGAGGGCTACTGCCCAAGGAGTCATGGTGCTTATACATTCAGATGGCTATTGCCAAAGGAGTCACAGTGCTAATACGCACAAAGGGCTAATGCTCATGGAGTCATGGTGTTTGTACACACAGATGGCTATTGCCCAAGGAGTCATGGTGCTACTGCTTATACACACAGAGGGCTATTGCTCAGGGAGTCAATGTGCTTATACACACAGAGGGAGATTGCTCAAGGAGTCACAGTGCTTATACACACAGAGGGCTATTGCCCAAGGAGTCACAGTGCTAATACACACAGAGGGCTATTGCCCAAGGAGTCATGGTGCTTAGAACAGAGTGCTATTACCTAAGGAGTCACGATGCTTATACAGACAGAGGGCTATTGCCCAAGGAGTCATGGTGCTTATACACACAGAGGGCTATTGCCCAAGGTGTCACGGTGCTACTGCTTACACACACAGAGGGCTATTGCCCAGGGTGTCATTGTGCTTATACACACAGAGAGCTATTGCTCATGGAATCACGGCGCTAATACACACAGAGGGCTATTGCTCATGGAATCACGGTGTTAGTACACACAGAGGGTTATTGCCCAAGGAGTCACGGTGCTTATACACACATACTGTACACACAGAGGGCTATTGCCCAAGGAGTCATGGTGCTTATACACACAGAGGGCTATTGCCCAAGGAGTCATGGTGCTTATACACACAGAGGGCTATTATCCAAGGAGTCACGGTGCTAATACACACAGAGGGCTATTGCTAATGGAGTCACGGTGCTAATACACACAGAGGGCTATTGCTCATGGACTCACGGCGCTATTACACACAGAGGGCTATTGCCCAAGGAGTCACGGTGCTTCTACACACATACTGTACACACAGAGGGCTATTGCCCAAGGAGTCACGGTGCTTATACACACAGAGGGATATTGCTCAAGCAGTCACGGTGCTTATACACACAGAGGGATATTGCCCTAGGAGTCATGGTGCTTATACACACAGAGGGCTATTGCCCAAGGAGTCATGGTGCTTATACACACAGAGGGCTATTGTCCAAGGAGTCATGGTGCTTATACACACAGAGGGCTATTATCCAAGGAGTCACGGTGCTAATACACACAGAGGGCTATTGCTAATGGAGTCACGGTGCTAATACACACAGAGGGCTATTGCTCATGGACTCACGGCGCTATTACACACAGAGGGCTATTGCCCAAGGAGTCACGGTGCTTCTACACACATACTGTACACACAGAGGGCTATTGCCCAAGGAGTCACGGTGCTTATACACACAGAGGGATATTGCTCAAGCAGTCACGGTGCTTATACACACAGAGGGATATTGCCCTAGGAGTCATGGTGCTTATACACACAGATGGCTATTGCCCAAGGTGTCACGGTGCTACTGCTTATACACACAGAGGGCTATTGCCCAAGGAGTCACGGTGCTTATACACACATACTGAACACACAGAGGGCTATTGCCCAAGGAGTCATGGTGCTTATACACAAAGATGGCTATTGCCCAAGGAGTCACGGTTCTTATACACAAAGAGGGCTATTGCCCAAGGAGTCATGATGCTTATACACACAGAGGGCTACTGCCCAAGGATTCATGGTGCTTATACATTCAGATGGCTATTGCCAAAGGAGTCACAGTGCTAATACGCACAAAGGGCTAATGCTCAAGGAGTCACAGTGCTTATACACACAGAGCGCTATTGCCCAAGGAGTCACTGTGCTTATACACACAGAGGGCTATTGCCCAAGGAGTCATGGTGCTAATACACACAGAGGGCTATTGCTCATGGAATCACGGCGCTACTACACACAGAGGGCTATTGCCCAAGGAGTCACGGTGCTTAGACACACATACTGTACACACAGAGGGCTATTGCCCAAGGAGTCATGGTGCTTATACACACAGATGGCTATTGCCCAAGGAGTCACGGTTCTTATACACAAAGAGGGATATTGCCCAAGGAGTCATGGTGCTTATACACACAGAGGGATATTGCTCAAGGATTCACAGTGCTTATACACACAGATGGCTATTGCCCAAGGAGTCATGGTGCTACTGCTTATTCACACAGAGGGCTATTGCCCAGGGAGTCATTGTGCTTATACACACAGAGGGAGATTGCCCAAGGAGTCACAGTGCTTACACACACAGAGGGCTATTGCCCAAGGAGTAATGGTGCCTATACACACAGAGGGCTATTGCCCAAGGAGTCACGGTGCTAATACACACAGAGGGCTATTGCTCATGGAGTCACGGTGCTAATACACACAGAGGGCTATTGCTCATGGAATCACGATGCTAGTACACACAGAGGGCTATTGCCCAAGGAGTCACGGTGCTACTGCTTATACACACAGAGGGCTATTGCCCAGGGAGTCAATGTGCCGATACACACAGAGGGCTATTGCTCATGGAATCACGGCGCTAATACACACAGAGGGCTATTGCTCATGGAATCACGGCGCTAGTACACACAGAGGGCTATTGCCCAAGGAGTCATGGTGCTTATACACACATACTGAACACACAGAGGGCTATTGCTCATGGAGTCGCGGTGCTAATACACACAGAGGGCTATTGCTCATGGACTGATGGTGCTAGTACACACAGAGGGCTATTGCCCGAGGAGTCACGGTGCTTATACACACATACTGTACACACAGAGGGCTATTGCCCAAGGAGTCACAGTGCTTATACAAACAGAGGGCTATTGCCCAAGGAGTTATGTGCTTATACACACAGAGGGCTATTATCCAAGGAGTCACGGTGCTAATACACACAGAGGGCTATTGCTCAAGGAGTCGCGGTGCTAATACACACAGAGGGCTATTGCTCATGGACTCACGGCGCTAGTACACACAGAGGGCTATTGCCCAAGGAGTCACGGTTCTTATACACACATACTGAACACACAGAGGGCTATTGCTCATGGAGTCGCGGTGCTAATACACACAGAGGGCTATTGCTCATGGACTCACGGTGCTAGTACACACAGAGGGCTATTGCCCAAGGAGTCACGGTGCTTATACACACATATTGTACACACAGAGGGCTATTGCCCAAGGAGTCACAGTGCTTATACACACAGAGGGCTATTGCCCAAGGAGTAATGGTGCTTATACACACAGAGGGATATTGCCCTAGGAGTCATGGTGCTTATACACACATACTGTACACACAGAGGGCTATTGCCCAAGGAGTCATGGTGCTTATACACACAGAGGGCTATTATCCAAGGAGTCAAGGTGCTAATACACACAGAGGGCTATTGCTCAAGGAGTCACGGTGCTTCTACACACATACTGTACACACAGAGGACTATTGCCCAAGGAGTCACGGTGCTTATACACACAGAGGGATATTGCTCAAGCAGTCACGGTGCTTATACACACAGAGGGATATTGCCCTAGGAGTCATGGTGCTTATACACACAGATGGCTATTGCCCAAGGTGTCACGGTGCTACTGCTTATACACACAGAGGGCTATTGCCCAAGGAGTCACGGTGCTTATACACACATACTGAACACACAGAGGGCTATTGCCCAAGGAGTCATGGTGCTTATACACAAAGATGGCTATTGCCCAAGGAGTCACGGTTCTTATACACAAAGAGGGCTATTGCCCAAGGAGTCATGATGCTTATACACACAGAGGGCTACTGCCCAAGGAGTCATGGTGCTTATACATTCAGATGGCTATTGCCAAAGGAGTCACAGAGCTAATACGCACAAAGGGCTAATGCTCATGGAGTCACGGTGCTTATACACACAGAGGGCTACTGCCCAAGGAGTCATGTTGCTTATACATTCAGATGGCTATTGCCCAAGGAGTCACTGTGCTTATACAGACAGAGGACTATTGCCCGAGGAGTCACGGTGCTTATACACGCAGAGGGAGATTGCTCAAGGAGTCACAGTGCTTATACACACAGAGGGCTATTGCCCATGGAGTCATGGTGCTTACACACAGAGGGCTATTACCCAAGGAGTCACGGTGCTTATACACACAGAAGGCTATTGCTCATGGAGTCACGGTGCTAATACACACAGAGGGCTATTGCTCATGGAATCACGGCGCTAGTACACACAGATGGCTATTGCCCAAGGAGTCACAGTGCTTATACACACATACTGTACACACAGAGGGCTATTGGCCAAGGAGTCATGGAGCTTATACATACAGATGGCTATTGCCCAAGGAGTCACGGTTCTTATACACAAAGAGGACTATTGCCCAAGGAGTCATGATGCTTATACACACAGAGGGCTACTGCCCAAGGAGTCATGGTGCTTATACATTCAGATGGCTATTGCCAAAGGAGACACAGTGCTAATACGCACAAAGGGCTAATTCTCATGGAGTCATGGTGCTTGTACACACAGATGACTATTGCCCAAGGAGTCATGGTGCTACTGCTTATACATACAGAGGGCTATTGCCCAGTGAATCATTGTGCTTATACACACAGAGGGAGATTGCTCAAGGAGTCACAGTGCTTATACACACAGAGGGCTATTGCCCAAGGAGTCACAGTGCTTATACACACAGAGAGCTATTGCCCAAGGAGTCATGGTGCTTATACACACAGAGGGAGATAGCTCAAGGAGTCACAGTGCTTATACACACAGAGGGCTATTGCCCAAGGAGTCACAGTGCTAATACACACAGAGGGCTACTGCCGAAGGAGTCATGGTGCTTATACATTCAGATGGCTATTGCCCAAGGAGTCACTGTGCTACTACACACAGAGGGCTATTGCCCAAGGAGTCACGGTGCTTATACACACAGAGATTGCTCAAGGAGTCACAGTGCTTATACACACAGAGGGCTATTGCCCAAGGAGTCATGGTGCTTACACACAGAGGGCTATTACCCAAGGAGTCACGGTGCTTATACACACAGAGGGAGATTGCTCAAGGAGTCACAGTGCTTATACACACAGAGAGCTCTTGCCCACGGAGTCATGGTGCTTACACACAGAGGGCTATTGCCCAAGGAGTCACTGTGCTTATACACACAGAGGGAGATTGCTCAAGGAGTCACAGTGCTTATACACACAGAGAGCTATTGCCCAAGGAGTCATGGTGCTTATACACACAGAGGGAGATAGATCAAGGAGTCACAGTGCTTATACACACAGAGGGCTATTGCCCAAGGAGTCACAGTGCTAATACACACAGAGGGCTATTGCCCAAGGAGTCATGGTGCTTACACACAGAGGGCTATTACCTAAGGAGTCACGATGCTTATACAGACAGAGGGCTATTGCCCAAGGAGTCACAGTTCTTATACACAAAGAGGGCTATTGCCCAAGGAGTCACAGTGCTTATATACACAGAGTGCTATTGCCCAAGGAGTTATGGTGCTTATACACACAGAGGGCTATTATCCAAGGAGTCACAGTGCTAATACACACAGAGGGCTATTGTTCATGGAGTCGCGGTGCTAATACACACAGAGGGCTATTGCTCATGGACTCACGGCGCTAGTACACACAGAGGTCTATTGCCCAAGGAGTCACGGTGCTTATACACACATACTGTACGCACAAAGGGCTATTGCCCAAGGAGTCACGGTGCTTATACACACAGAGGGATATTGCTCAAGCAGTCACGGTGCTTATACACACAGAGGGTTATTGCCCTAGGAGTCATGGTGCTTATACACACAGATGGCTATTGCCCAAGGTGTCACGGTGCTACTGCTTATACACACAGAGGGCTATTGCCCAGGGAGTCATTGTGCTTATACACACAGAGGGCTATTGCTCATGGAATCACGGCGCTAATACACACAGAGGGCTATTGCTCATGGAGACATGGTGCTTATACACACAGAGGGCTAATGCCCATGGAGTCACAGTGCTTATACACACAGAGGGCTATTACCCAAGGAGTCATGGTGCTTATACACAAAGATGGCTATTGCCCAAGGAGTAACGGTTCTTATACACAAAGAGGGCTACTGCCCAAGGAGTCATGGTGCTTATACATTCAGATGGCTATTGCCAAAGGAGTCACAGTGCTAATACGCACAAAGGGGTAATGCTCATGGAGTCATGGTGCTTATACACACAGAGGGATATTGCTCAAGGAGTCACAGTGTTTATACACACAGATGGCTATTGCCCAAGGAGTCATGGTGCTACTGCTTATACACACAGAGGGCTATTGCCCAGGGAGTCATTGTGCTTATACACACAGAGGGAGATTGCTCAAGGAGTCACAGTGCTTATACACACAGAGGGCTATTGCCCAAGGAGTCACAGTGCTTATACACACAGAGGGCTATTGCCCAAGGAGTCATGGTGCTTACACACAGAGGGCTATTACCCAAGGAGTCACGGTGCTAATACACACATACTGTACACACAGAGGGCTATTGCCCAAGGAGTCACGGTGCTTATACACACAGAGGGATATTGCTCAACGAGTCACGGTGCTTATACACACATACTGTATACACAGAGGGCTATTGCCCAAGGAGTCACGGTGCTTATACACACAGAGGGCTATTGCTCATGGACTCACGGCGCTAGTACACACAGAGGGCTATTGCCAAAGGAGTCACGGTGCTTATACATACAGAGGGATATTGCTCAAGCCGTCACGGTGCTTATAAACACAGAGAGTTATTGCCCTAGGAGTCATGGTGCTTATAAACACAGATAGCTATTGCCCAAGGAGTCACGGTGCTACTGCTTATACACACAGAGGGCTATTGCCAAGGGAGTCATTGTGCTTATACACAAAGAGGGCTATTGCTCATGGAATCACGGCGCTAATACACACAGAGGGCTATTGCTCATGGAATCACGGCGCTAGTACAGAGAGGGCTATTGCCCAAGGAGTCACGGTGCTTATACACACATACTGAACACACAGAGGGCTATTGCTCATGGAGTCATGGTGCTTATACACACAGAGGGCTATTGCTCATGGACTCATGGTGCTAGTACACACAGAGGGCTATTGCCCGAGGAGTCACGGTGCTTATACACACATACTGTACACACAGAGGGCTATTGCCCAAGGAGTCACAGTGCTTATACAAACAGAGGGCTATTGCCCAAGGAGTTATGTGCTTATACACACAGAGGGCTATTATCCAAGGAGTCACGGTGCTAATACACACAGAGGGCTATTGCTCAAGGAGTCGCGGTGCTAATACACACAGAGGGCTATTGCTCATGGACTCACGGCGCTAGTACACACAGAGGGCTATTGCCCAAGGAGTCACGGTTCTTATACACACATACTGAACACACAGAGGGCTATTGCTCATGGAGTCGCGGTGCTAATACACACAGAGGGCTATTGCTCATGGACTCACGGTGATAGTACACACAGAGGGCTATTGCCCAAGGAGTCACGGTGCTTATACACACATACTGTACACACAGAGGGCTATTGCCCAAGGAGTCACAGTGCTTATACACACAGAGGGCTATTGCCCAAGGAGTAATGGTGCTTATACACACAGAGGGATATTGCCCTAGGAGTCATGGTGCTTATACACACATACTGTACACACAGAGGGCTATTGCCCAAGGAGTCATGGTGCTTATACACACAGAGGGCTATTATCCAAGGAGTCAAGGTGCTAATACACACAGAGGGCTATTGCTCAAGGAGTCACGGTGCTTCTACACACATACTGTACACACAGAGGACTATTGCCCAAGGAGTCACGGTGCTTATACACACAGAGGGATATTGCTCAAGCAGTCACGGTGCTTATACACACAGAGGGATATTGCCCTAGGAGTCATGGTGCTTATACACACAGATGGCTATTGCCCAAGGTGTCACGGTGCTACTGCTTATACACACAGAGGGCTATTGCCCAAGGAGTCACGGTGCTTATACACACATACTGAACACACAGAGGGCTATTGCCCAAGGAGTCATGGTGCTTATACACAAAGATGGCTATTGCCCAAGGAGTCACGGTTCTTATACACAAAGAGGGCTATTGCCCAAGGAGTCATGATGCTTATACACACAGAGGGCTACTGCCCAAGGAGTCATGGTGCTTATACATTCAGATGGCTATTGCCAAAGGAGTCACAGAGCTAATACGCACAAAGGGCTAATGCTCATGGAGTCACGGTGCTTATACACACAGAGGGCTACTGCCCAAGGAGTCATGGTGCTTATACATTCAGATGGCTATTGCCCAAGGAGTCACTGTGCTTATACACACAGAGGACTATTGCCCGAGGAGTCACGGTGCTTATACACGCAGAGGGAGATTGCTCAAGGAGTCACAGTGCTTATACACACAGAGGGCTATTGCCCATGGAGTCATGGTGCTTACACACAGAGGGCTATTACCCAAGGAGTCACGGTGCTTATACACACAGAAGGCTATTGCTCATGGAGTCACGGTGCTAATACACACAGAGGGCTATTGCTCATGGAATCACGGCGCTAGTACACACAGATGGCTATTGCCCAAGGAGTCACAGTGCTTATACACACATACTGTACACACAGAGGGCTATTGGCCAAGGAGTCATGGAGCTTATACATACAGATGGCTATTGCCCAAGGAGTCACGGTTCTTATACACAAAGAGGACTATTGCCCAAGGAGTCATGATGCTTATACACACAGAGGGCTACTGCCCAAGGAGTCATGGTGCTTATACATTCAGATGGCTATTGCCAAAGGAGACACAGTGCTAATACGCACAAAGGGCTAATTCTCATGGAGTCATGGTGCTTGTACACACAGATGACTATTGCCCAAGGAGTCATGGTTCTACTGCTTATACATACAGAGGGCTATTGCCCAGTGAATCATTGTGCTTATACACACAGAGGGAGATTGCTCAAGGAGTCACAGTGCTTATACACACAGAGGGCTATTGCCCAAGGAGTCACAGTGCTTATACACACAGAGAGCTATTGCCCAAGGAGTCATGGTGCTTATACACACAGAGGGAGATAGCTCAAGGAGTCACAGTGCTTATACACACAGAGGGCTATTGCCCAAGGAGTCACAGTGCTAATACACACAGAGGGCTACTGCCGAAGGAGTCATGGTGCTTATACATTCAGATGGCTATTGCCCAAGGAGTCACTGTGCTACTACACACAGAGGGCTATTGCCCAAGGAGTCACGGTGCTTATACACACAGAGATTGCTCAAGGAGTCACAGTGCTTATACACACAGAGGGCTATTGCCCAAGGAGTCATGGTGCTTACACACAGAGGGCTATTACCCAAGGAGTCACGGTGCTTATACACACAGAGGGAGATTGCTCAAGGAGTCACAGTGCTTATACACACAGAGAGCTCTTGCCCACGGAGTCATGGTGCTTACACACAGAGGGCTATTGCCCAAGGAGTCACTGTGCTTATACACACAGAGGGAGATTGCTCAAGGAGTCACAGTGCTTATACACACAGAGAGCTATTGCCCAAGGAGTCATGGTGCTTATACACACAGAGGGAGATAGATCAAGGAGTCACAGTGCTTATACACACAGAGGGCTATTGCCCAAGGAGTCACAGTGCTAATACACACAGAGGGCTATTGCCCAAGGAGTCATGGTGCTTACACACAGAGGGCTATTACCTAAGGAGTCACGATGCTTATACAGACAGAGGGCTATTGCCCAAGGAGTCACAGTTCTTATACACAAAGAGGGCTATTGCCCAAGGAGTCACAGTGCTTATATACACAGAGTGCTATTGCCCAAGGAGTTATGGTGCTTATACACACAGAGGGCTATTATCCAAGGAGTCACAGTGCTAATACACACAGAGGGCTATTGTTCATGGAGTCGCGGTGCTAATACACACAGAGGGCTATTGCTCATGGACTCACGGCGCTAGTACACACAGAGGTCTATTGCCCAAGGAGTCACGGTGCTTATACACACATACTGTACGCACAAAGGGCTATTGCCCAAGGAGTCACGGTGCTTATACACACAGAGGGATATTGCTCAAGCAGTCACGGTGCTTATACACACAGAGGGTTATTGCCCTAGGAGTCATGGTGCTTATACACACAGATGGCTATTGCCCAAGGTGTCACGGTGCTACTGCTTATACACACAGAGGGCTATTGCCCAGGGAGTCATTGTGCTTATACACACAGAGGGCTATTGCTCATGGAATCACGGCGCTAATACACACAGAGGGCTATTGCTCATGGAGACATGGTGCTTATACACACAGAGGGCTAATGCCCATGGAGTCACAGTGCTTATACACACAGAGGGCTATTACCCAAGGAGTCATGGTGCTTATACACAAAGATGGCTATTGCCCAAGGAGTAACGGTTCTTATACACAAAGAGGGCTACTGCCCAAGGAGTCATGGTGCTTATACATTCAGATGGCTATTGCCAAAGGAGTCACAGTGCTAATACGCACAAAGGGGTAATGCTCATGGAGTCATGGTGCTTATACACACAGAGGAATATTGCTCAAGGAGTCACAGTGTTTATACACACAGATGGCTATTGCCCAAGGAGTCATGGTGCTACTGCTTATACACACAGAGGGCTATTGCCCAGGGAGTCATTGTGCTTATACACACAGAGGGAGATTGCTCAAGGAGTCACAGTGCTTATACACACAGAGGGCTATTGCCCAAGGAGTCACAGTGCTTATACACACAGAGGGCTATTGCCCAAGGAGTCATGGTGCTTACACACAGAGGGCTATTACCCAAGGAGTCACGGTGCTAATACACACATACTGTACACACAGAGGGCTATTGCCCAAGGAGTCACGGTGCTTATACACACAGAGGGATATTGCTCAACGAGTCACGGTGCTTATACACACATACTGTATACACAGAGGGCTATTGCCCAAGGAGTCACGGTGCTTATACACACAGAGGGCTATTGCTCATGGACTCACGGCGCTAGTACACACAGAGGGCTATTGCCAAAGGAGTCACGGTGCTTATACACACAGAGGGATATTGCTCAAGCCGTCACGGTGCTTATAAACACAGAGAGTTATTGCCCTAGGAGTCATGGTGCTTATAAACACAGATAGCTATTGCCCATGGAGTCACGGTGCTACTGCTTATACACACAGAGGGCTATTGCCAAGGGAGTCATTGTGCTTATACACAAAGAGGGCTATTGCTCATGGAATCACGGCGCTAATACACACAGAGGGCTATTGCTCATGGAATCACGGCGCTAGTACAGAGAGGGCTATTGCCCAAGGAGTCACGGTGCTTATACACACATACTGAACACACAGAGGGCTATTGCTCATGGAGTCATGGTGCTTATACACACAGAGGGCTATTGCTCATGGACTCATGGTGCTAGTACACACAGAGGGCTATTGCCCGAGGAGTCACGGTGCTTATACACACATACTGTACACACAGAGGGCTATTGCCCAAGGAGTCACAGTGCTTATACAAACAGAGGGCTATTGCCCAAGGAGTTATGTGCTTATACACACAGAGGGCTATTATCCAAGGAGTCACGGTGCTAATACACACAGAGGGCTATTGCTCAAGGAGTCGCGGTGCTAATACACACAGAGGGCTATTGCTCATGGACTCACGGCGCTAGTACACACAGAGGGCTATTGCCCAAGGAGTCACGGTTCTTATACACACATACTGAACACACAGAGGGCTATTGCTCATGGAGTCGCGGTGCTAATACACACAGAGGGCTATTGCTCATGGACTCACGGTGCTAGTACACACAGAGGGCTATTGCCCAAGGAGTCACGGTGCTTATACACACATACTGTACACACAGAGGGCTATTGCCCAAGGAGTCACAGTGCTTATACACACAGAGGGCTATTGCCCAAGGAGTAATGGTGCTTATACACACAGAGGGATATTGCCCTAGGAGTCATGGTGCTTATACACACATACTGTACACACAGAGGGCTATTGCCCAAGGAGTCATGGTGCTTATACACACAGAGGGCTATTATCCAAGGAGTCAAGGTGCTAATACACACAGAGGGCTATTGCTCAAGGAGTCACGGTGCTTCTACACACATACTGTACACACAGAGGACTATTGCCCAAGGAGTCACGGTGCTTATACACACAGAGGGATATTGCTCAAGCAGTCACGGTGCTTATACACACAGAGGGATATTGCCCTAGGAGTCATGGTGCTTATACACACAGATGGCTATTGCCCAAGGTGTCACGGTGCTACTGCTTATACACACAGAGGGCTATTGCCCAAGGAGTCATGGTGCTTATACACACATACTGAACACACAGAGGGCTATTGCCCAAGGAGTCATGGTGCTTATACACAAAGATGGCTATTGCCCAAGGAGTCACGGTTCTTATACACAAAGAGGGCTATTGCCCAAGGAGTCATGATGCTTATACACACAGAGGGCTACTGCCCAAGGAGTCATGGTGCTTATACATTCAGATGGCTATTGCCAAAGGAGTCACAGAGCTAATACGCACAAAGGGCTAATGCTCATGGAGTCATGGTGCTTACACACAGAGGGCTATTACCCAAGGAGTCACGGTGCTTATACACACAGAAGGCTATTGCTCATGGAGTCACGGTGCTAATACACACAGAGGGCTATTGCTCATGGAATCACGGCGCTAGTACACACAGATGGCTATTGCCCAAGGAGTCACAGTGCTTATACACACATACTGTACACACAGAGGGCTATTGGCCAAGGAGTCATGGAGCTTATACACACAGATGGCTATTGCCCAAGGAGTCACGGTTCTTATACACAAAGAGGACTATTGCCCAAGGAGTCATGATGCTTATACACACAGAGGGCTACTGCCCAAGGAGTCATGGTGCTTATACATTCAGATGGCTATTGCCAAAGGAGACACAGTGCTAATACGCACAAAGGGCTAATGCTCATGGAGTCATGGTGCTTGTACACACAGATGGCTATTGCCCAAGGAGTCATGGTGCTACTGCTTATACATACAGAGGGCTATTGCCCAGTGAATCATTGTGCTTATACACACAGAGGGAGATTGCTCAAGGAGTCACAGTGCTTATACACACAGAGGGCTATTGCCCAAGGAGTCACAGTGCTTATACACACAGAGAGCTATTGCCCAAGGAGTCATGGTGCTTATACACACAGAGGGAGATAGCTCAAGGAGTCACAGTGCTTATACACACAGAGGGCTATTGCCCAAGGAGTCACAGTGCTAATACACACAGAGGGCTACTGCCGAAGGAGTCATGGTGCTTATACATTCAGATGGCTATTGCCCAAGGAGTCACTGTGCTTATACACACAGAGGGCTATTGCCCAAGGAGTCACGGGTGCTTATACACACAGAGATTGCTCAAGGAGTCACAGTGCTTATACACACAGAGGGCTATTGCCCAAGGAGTCATGGTGCTTACACACAGAGGGCTATTACCCAAGGAGTCACGGTGCTTATACACACAGAGGGAGATTGCTCAAGGAGTCACAGTGCTTATACACACAGAGAGCTCTTGCCCACGGAGTCATGGTGCTTACACACAGAGGGCTATTGCCCAAGGAGTCACTGTGCTTATACACACAGAGGGAGATTGCTCAAGGAGTCACAGTGCTTATCCACACAGAGAGCTATTGCCCAAGGAGTCATGGTGCTTATACACACAGAGGGAGATAGATCAAGGAGTCACAGTGCTTATACACACAGAGGGCTATTGCCCAAGGAGTCACAGTGCTAATACACACAGAGGGCTATTGCCCAAGGAGTCATGGTGCTTACACACAGAGGGCTATTACCTAAGGAGTCACGATGCTTATACAGACAGAGGGCTATTGCCCAAGGAGTCACAGTTCTTATACACAAAGAGGGCTATTGCCCAAGGAGTCACAGTGCTTATATACACAGAGGGCTATTGCCCAAGGAGTTATGGTGCTTATACACACAGAGGGCTATTATCCAAGGAGTCACAGTGCTAATACACACAGAGGGCTATTGCTCATGGAGTCGCGGTGCTAATACACACAGAGGGCTATTGCTCATGGACTCACGGCGCTAGTACACACAGAGGTCTATTGCCCAAGGAGTCACGGTGCTTATACACACATACTGTACGCACAAAGGGCTATTGCCCAAGGAGTCACGGTGCTTATACACACAGAGGGATATTGCTCAAGCAGTCACGGTGCTTATACACACAGAGGGTTATTGCCCTAGGAGTCATGGTGCTTATACACACAGATGGCTATTGCCCAAGGTGTCACGGTGCTACTGCTTATACACACAGAGGGCTATTGCCCAGGGAGTCATTGTGCTTATACACACAGAGGGCTATTGCTCATGGAATCACGGCGCTAATACACACAGAGGGCTATTGCTCATGGAGACATGGTGCTTATACACACAGAGGGCTAATGCCCATGGAGTCACAGTGCTTATACACACAGAGGGCTATTACCCAAGGAGTCATGGTGCTTATACACAAAGATGGCTATTGCCCAAGGAGTAACGGTTCTTATACACAAAGAGGGCTACTGCCCAAGGAGTCATGGTGCTTATACATTCAGATGGCTATTGCCAAAGGAGTCACAGTGCTAATACGCACAAAGGGGTAATGCTCATGGAGTCATGGTGCTTATACACACAGAGGGATATTGCTCAAGGAGTCACAGTGTTTATACACACAGATGGCTATTGCCCAAGGAGTCATGGTGCTACTGCTTATACACACAGAGGGCTATTGCCCAGGGAGTCATTGTGCTTATACACACAGAGGGAGATTGCTCAAGGAGTCACAGTGCTTATACACACAGAGGGCTATTGCCCAAGGAGTCACAGTGCTTATACACACAGAGGGCTATTGCCCAAGGAGTCATGGTGCTTACACACAGAGGGCTATTACCCAAGGAGTCACGGTGCTAATACACACATACTGTACACACAGAGGGCTATTGCCCAAGGAGTCACGGTGCTTATACACACAGAGGGATATTGCTCAACGAGTCACGGTGCTTATACACACATACTGTACACACAGAGGGCTATTGCCCAAGGAGTCACGGTGCTTATACACACAGAGGGCTATTGCTCATGGACTCACGGCGCTAGTACACACAGAGGGCTATTGCCAAAGGAGTCACGGTGCTTATACACACAGAGGGATATTGCTCAAGCCGTCACGGTGCTTATAAACACAGAGAGTTATTGCCCTAGGAGTCATGGTGCTTATAAACACAGATAGCTATTGCCCAAGGAGTCACGGTGCTACTGCTTATACACACAGAGGGCTATTGCCAAGGGAGTCATTGTGCTTATACACAAAGAGGGCTATTGCTCATGGAATCACGGCGCTAATACACACAGAGGGCTATTGCTCATGGAATCACGGCGCTAGTACAGAGAGGGCTATTGCCCAAGGAGTCACGGTGCTTATACACACATACTGAACACACAGAGGGCTATTGCTCATGGAGTCATGGTGCTTATACACACAGAGGGCTATTGCCCAAGGAGTCACGGTGCTTATACACAGAGGGCTATTGCCCTAGGAGTCATGGTGCTTATACACACAGATGGCTACTGCCCAAGGAGTTACAGTGCTTATACACACAGAGGGCTATTGCCCAAGGAGTCACAGTGCTTATACACACAGAGGGCTGTTGCTCATGGAGTCATGGTGCTAATACACACAGAGGGCTATTGCTCATAGAGTCACAGTGCTAATACACACAGAGGGCTATTGCCCAAGGAGTCATCGTGCTTATACACACAGAGGGATATTGTTCAAGCAGTCACGGTGCTTATACACACAGAGCGTTATTGCCCTAGAGTCATGGTGCTTATACACACAGATAGCTATTGCCCAAGGAGTCACGGTGCTACTGCTTATACACACAGAGGGCTATTGCCCAGGGAGTCATTGTGCTTATACACACAGAGGGCTATTGCTCATGGAATCACGGCGCTAATACACACAGAGGGCTATTGCTCATGGAATCACGGCGCTTGTACACAGAGGGCTATTGCCCAAGGAGTCATGGTGCTTATACACACAGGGGGCTATTGCCCAAGGAGTAATAGTGCTTATACACAAAGAGGGCTATTGCCCAAGGAGTCATGATGCTTATACATTCAGATGGCTATTGCCAAAGGAGTCACAGTGCTAATACGCACAAAGGGCTAATGCTCATGGAGTCATGGTGCTTATACACACAGAGGGATATTGCTCAAGGAGTCACAGTGCTTATACACACAGATGGCTATTGCCCAATGGAGTCATGGTGCTACTGCTTATGCACACAGAGGGCTATTGCCCAGGGAGTCATTGTGCTTATACACACAGAGGCAGATTGCTCAAGGAGTCACAGTGCTTATACACACAGAGGGCTATTGCCCAAGGAGTGACAGTGCTTATACACACAGAGGGCTATTGCCCAAGGAGTCATGGTGCTTATACCAACAGAGGGAGATTGCTCAAGGAGTCACAGTGCTTATACACACAGAGGGCTATTGCCCAAGGAGTGACAGTGCTAATACACACAGAGGGCTATTTCCCAAGGAGTCACGGTGCTAATACACACAGAGGGCTATTACCCAAGGAGTCACAGTGCTAATACACACAGAGGGCTATTGCTCATGGAGTCGCTGTGCTTATACACACAGAGGGCTATTGCCCAAGGAGTCACAGTGCTTATACACACAGAGAGCTATTGCCCAAGGAGTCATGGTGCTTATACACACAGATAGCTATTGCCCAAGGAGTCACGGTTCTTATACACAAAGAGGGCTATTGCCCAAGGAGTCATGATGCTTATACACACAGAGGGTTACTGCCCAAGGAGTCATGGTGCTTATACATTCAGATGGCTATTGCCAAAGGAATCACAGTGCTAATACGTAGGGCTAATGCTCATGGAGTCATGGTGCTTATACACACAGAGGGATATTGCTCAAGGAGTCACAGTGCTTATACACACAGATGGCTATTGCCCAAGGAGTCATGGTGCTACTGCTTATACACACAGAGGGCTATTACCCTGGGAGTCATTGTGCTTATACACACAGAGGGAGATTGCTCAAGGAGTCGCAGTGCTTATGCACACAGAGGGCTATTGCCCAAGGAGTCACAGTGCTTATACACACAGAGGGCTATTGCCCAAGGAGTCACAGTGCTTATACACACAGAGGGCTATTGCCCAAGGAGTCATGGTGCTTATACACACAGAGTGCTATTACCCAAGGAGTCACAGTGCTAATACATACAGAGGGCTATTGCTCATGGAGTCGCAGTGCTAATACACACAAACTGTACACACAGAGGGCTATTGCCCAAGGAGTCACGGTGCTTATACACACAGAGGGATATTGCTCAAGCAGTCACAGTGTTTATACACACAGAGGGTTATTGCCCTAGGAGTCATGGTGCTTATACACACAGATGGCTATTGCCCAAGCAGTCACGGTGCTACTGCTTATACACACTAGGGGTGAGCGGGTTCGGATTTCTGAAATCCGAACCCCCCCGATCCGAGGCAGATCCGAGTCTGCCTGACTTTTCCCGCCTGACTCGGATCTGAAATCGAGGCAAAACGTCATCATCCCGCCTTCCGAGTCTCGCGGGTTTTGGATCCTATATAAGGTACCCGCGTCGGCGCCATTTTCTCACTCGGCTGTGGACAGTTTAGAGGGAGGGTGGGAGTTAGGGCTGGCTGGGCAGTGTAGTGTAGTGTAGTGCAGAGTAGTGTTGTGCTGTGCTGTGCTGCGCTGCTGTTGTCCACTACTTCAAAGTCCATAGGGGCTGGCTGTGTTGTGCTGTGCTGCTGTTGTTAATAGGGGCTGTGTCCACTTCTTCAAAGTCCATAGGGGCTGGCTGGACTGTGTTGTGCAGTCAGTTCTCCATAGGGGCTGTGTCCACTCCAAAGTCCTGTGCAGTGTCCCAGTCCTAAAGGGGTGCTGTAGTGTTGTCCAGGGGGTGCTCTGTCCATCAGGGGTGCTCCCCCCAAGTGCTAAAAAATAATATATTTTCTGTGTTTGTGAATTGTGTGCGCAGTAGCCGCACATGCATCAACAAAGTAGTGCCAAGCGTGCGCCTGTGTCATAAGTAAAGGGCCGGCTGGCTTGACCGTTAAAGGGTGCTGTAACCCCCAAAGTACACTCCAGTCCAAACCAAAAAAATATATATTTTCTGTGTTTGTGAATTGTGTGCGCAGTAGCCGCACGTGCATCAACAAAGTAGTGCCAAGCGTGCGCCTGTGTCATAAGTAAAGGGCCGGCTGGCTTGACCATTAAAGGGTGCTGTAACCCCCAAAGTACACTCCAGTCCAAACCAAACATAAATATATTTTCTGTGTTTGTGAATTGTGTGCGCAGTAGCCGCACGTGCATCAACAAAGTAGTGCCAAGCGTGCGCCTGTGTCATAAGTAAAGGGCCGGCTGGCTTGACCATTAAAGGGTGCTGTAACCCCCCAAAGTACACTCCAAACCAAAAAAATATATATTTTCTGTGTTTGTGACTTGTGTGCACTGTGGCTGCACGTGCATCAACAAAGGAGCAGCGCCAAGCGTGCGCCTGTGTCCCATAAGTAAAGAGCCGGCTGGCTCATTTCTTAAAGGGTGGTGTTACCCACAAAGTGCACTACTCTCCAGCAAAAATAAAAAAATATTTTCTGTGTTTGTGTGCGCTTTAGCCGCACGTATATATCAATATAACATAAATGGAGGACCAAACTTTCTCCGATAAAAATAAAATAGGGAAAGATCAAGAACCACTTCCTCCTAGTGCTATTGCTGCTGCTGGGAGTTGTTCATCATCCCAGAGAGGAAGTAGGAACATCACTACTTTTACTAAATAATTGACCCTCCAACAGTCCCTAGCGATGAGGATGAAGTACGACAGCAGTCATCCTGAAGCAAAATGTATAACTGAGGCCTTGACTGCTATGTTGGTGTTAGACGTGCGTCCGGTATCCGCCATTAGTGCAGTGGGATTTAGACAATTGATGGAGGTAGTGTGTTCCCGGTTCCAAATCCCGTCTAGATTCCACCTGCATCCTCAAAGCAGCAGCGACAAGCGTGCGTCTGTCTGTTAAAGGGTGGTGACACCCTCAAAGTGTGCTACACAAGCAATAAAAATATTCTTCTTTTTTCTGTCTTTGTGAATTGTGCGGGCTGTAGCCGCACTTGCATCCTCAAAGCAGCAGCGACAAGCGTGCGTCTTTCTGTTAAAGGGTGGTGACACCCTCAAAGTGTGCTACACAAACAATAAAAATATTCTTCTTCTTTTTTCTGTCTTTGTGAATTGTGTGGGCTGTAGCCGCACTTGCATCCTCAAAGCAGCAGCGACAAGCGTGCGTCTGTCTGTTAAAGGATTACATCGGTGACAGCATCCAAGTAGGCATGTCAGACAGTCCGTACCTGTACTGGCAGGAAAAAGAGGCAATTTGGAGGTCCCTGTACAAACTGGCTCTATTTTACCTGAGTTGCCCCCCCTCCAGTGTGTACTCCGAAAGAGTGTTTAGTGCAGCCGGGAACCTTGTCAGCGAAAGGCGTAGGAGGTTGCTTCCACAAAATGTGGAGAAGATGATGTTCATAAAATGAATTATCAACTCTTCCAGGGAGACCAGCCTCCAGAACGAACAGAGGGACCTGTGGTTCCAGCGGGGACGAATTAATACTCTGTGAGGATGAGGATGTACACACTGAAGAGGGTGAGGAATCGGTGGATGAGGAGGATGAGGATGACATCTTGCCTCCATAGAGCCAGTTTGTGCAGTGACAGATTAATTGCCAGCTTGTTTTGTGGGGGCCCAAACGAACCAATCATTTCAGCCACAGTTGTGTGGCAGACCCTGGCGCTGAAATGATTGGTTTGTGAAAGTCTGCATGTCCTGTTTATACAACATAAGGGTGGGTGGGAGGGCCCAAGGACAATTCCATCTTGCACCTCTTTTTTTTTCTTTGCATTCTGTACAGTTTGGGGCCTAGTTTTTCAAACTGCCATCCTGTCTGCCACTGCAGTTTCACGCCTAGATGGGTCACGTGTTTGTGCCGCCAACTCGTGTCGCTTAGCATAGTCATCCAGCTACCTCGGTGCAACCTTTTGGACAAAAAAACACTATTGTGAGGTGTGAGGTGTTCAGAATAGACTGGAAATGAGTGGAAATTAAGGTTATTGAGGTTAATAATAGCATAGGAGCAGAAAAACCTACAAATTCTGTGATTTTAGCTGTTTTTATGCTTTTTTTCAAAAAAATACAGATCCAAAACACAAAACCCAGAACCCAAAACACGGAAGGGTGGTTTTGGCAAAGCCAATCCAGATCCAAAACACGAAGAAAGATCCAGATCCAAAACCAAAACACGAAAACTGGCCGGTGCACACCCCTAATACACACAGAGGGCTATTGCCCAGGGAGTCATTGTGCTTATACACACAGAGGGCTATTGCTCGTGGAATCACGGCGCTAGTACACAAAGAGGGCAATTGCTCGTGGAATCACGGCGCTAGTACACACAGAGGGCTATTGCCCAAGGAGTCACGGTGCTTATACACACAGATGGCTATTGCCCAAGGAGTCACGGTTCTTATACACAAAGAGGGCTACTGCCCAAGGAGTCATGGTGCTTATACACAAAGAGGGAGATTGCTCAAGGAGTCACAGTGCTTATACACACAGAGGGCTTTTGCCCAAGGAGTCACAGTGCTAATACACACAGAGGGCTATTGCCCAAGGAGTCATGGTGCTTATACACAAAGAGGGCTACTGCCCAAGGAGTCATGGTGCTTATACATTCAGATGGCTATTGCCAAAGGAGTCATAGTGCTAATACGCACAAAGGGCTAATGCTCATGGTGTCATGGTGCTTATACACACAGAAGGATATTGCTCAAGGAGTCACAGTGCTTATACACACAGATGGCTATTGCCCAAGGAGTCATGGTGCTACTGCTTATACACACAGAGGGCTATTGCCCAGGGAGTCATTGTTCTTATACACACAGAGGGAGATTGCTCAAGGAGTCACAGTGCTCATACACACAGAGGGCTATTGCCCAAGGAGTCATGGTGCTTATACACACAGAGGGCTATTGCCCAAGGAGTAACGGTGCTAATACACACAGAGGGCTATTGCACATGGAGTCACGGTGCTAATACACACAGAGTTCTATTGCTCTTGGACTCATGGCGCTAGTACACACAGAGGGCTATTGCACAAGGAGTCACGGTGCTTATACACACAGAGGGCTATTGCCCTAGGAGTCAAGGTGCTTATACACACAGAAGGCAATTGCCAAAGGAGTCACAGTGCTAATACGCACAAAGGGCTAATGCTCATGGAGTTATGGTGCTTATACACACAGAGGGATATTGCTCAAGGAGTCACGGTGCTTATACACACAGATGGCTATTGCCCAAGGAGTCACGATGCTTATACACACAGAGGGCTATTGCTCATGGAGTCACGGTGCTAATACACATAGAGGGCTATTGCCCAAGAAGTCACAGTTCTTATATACAAAGAGGGCTATTGCCCAAGGAGTCACAGTTCCTATACACACAGAGAGCAATTGCCTAAGGAGTCATGGTGCTTATACACACAGATGGCTACTGCCCAAGGAGTCACAGTGCTTATACACACAGAGGGCAATTGCCCAAGGAGTCACGGTGCTTATACACACATACTGTACACACAGAGGGCTATTGCCCAAGGAGTCACGTTGCTTATACACGCAGAGGGATATTGCTCAAGGAGTCACGGTGCTTATACACACAGTGGGCTATTGCCCTTGGAGTCATGGTGCTTATTTTCACAGATGGCTATTGCCAAAGGAGTCACAGTGCTAATACGCACAAAGGGCTAAAGCTCATGGAGTCATGGTGCTTATACACACAGAGGGATATTGCTCAAGGAGTCACGGTGCTTATACACACAGATGGCTATTGCCCAAGGAGTCACTGTGCTAGTACACACAGAGGGCAATTGCTCATGGAGTCACGGTGCTAATACACACAGAGGGCTATTGCCCAAGGAGTCACAGTTCTTATATACAAAGAGGGCTATTGCCCAAGGAGTCACGATGCTTATACAGACAGAGGGCTATTGCCCAAGGAGTCACAGTGCTTATACACACAGAGGGCTATTGCCCAAGGAGTCACAGTGCTTATACACACATAGGGCTATTGCCCAAGGAGTCATGGTGCTAATACACACAGAGGGCTATTGCTCATGGAGTCACGGTGCTAATACACACAGAGGGCTATTGCTCATGGACTCACGGCACTAATACACACAGAGGGCTATTGCCCAAGGAGTCACGGTGCTTATACACACAGAGGGATATTGCTCAAGGAGTCATGGTGCTTATACACACAGATGGCTATTGCCCAAGGAGTCACGGTGCTACTGCTTATACACACAGAGGGCTATTGCCCAAGGAGTCACAGTGCTTATACACACAGAGGGCTATTGCCCAAGGAGTCACGGTGCTAATACACACAGAGGGCTATTGCTCATGGAGTCACAGTGCTAATACACACAGAGGGCTATTGCTCATGGACTCACGGCGCTAGTACACACAGAGGGCTATTGCCCAAGGAGTCACGGTGCTTATACACACAGATGGCTACTGCCCAAGGAGTCACAGTGCTTATACACACAGAGGACTATTGCCCAAGGAGTCACGGTTCTTATGCACAAAGAGAGCTATTGCCTAAGGAGTCATGGTGCTTATACACACAGATGGCTACTGCCCAAGGAGTCACGATGCTTATACACATAGAGGGCTATTGCCCAAGGAGTCACAGTTCTTACACACAAAGAGGACTATTGCCCAAGGAGTCAAAGGTTCTTATACAAAAAGAGAGCTATTGCCCAAGGAGTCATGGTGCTTATACACAAAGAGGGCTATTGCCCTAGGAGTCAAGGTGCTTATACACACAGAAGGCAATTGCCAAAGGAGTCACAGTGCTAATACGCACAAAGGGCTAATGCTCATGGAGTTATGGTGCTTATACACACAGAGGGATATTGCTCAAGGAGTCACGGTGCTTATACACACAGATGGCTATTGCCCAAGGAGTCACGATGCTTATACACACAGAGGGCTATTGCTCATGGAGTCACGGTGCTAATACACATAGAGGGCTATTGCCCAAGAAGTCACAGTTCTTATATACAAAGAGGGCTATTGCCCAAGGAGTCACAGTTCCTATACACACAGAGAGCAATTGCCTAAGGAGTCATGGTGCTTATACACACAGATGGCTACTGCCCAAGGAGTCACAGTGCTTATACACACAGAGGGCAATTGCCCAAGGAGTCACGGTGCTTATACACACATACTGTACACACAGAGGGCTATTGCCCAAGGAGTCACGTTGCTTATACACGCAGAGGGATATTGCTCAAGGAGTCACGGTGCTTATACACACAGTGGGCTATTGCCCTTGGAGTCATGGTGCTTATTTTCACAGATGGCTATTGCCAAAGGAGTCACAGTGCTAATACGCACAAAGGGATAAAGCTCATGGAGTCATGGTGCTTATACACACAGAGGGATATTGCTCAAGGAGTCACGGTGCTTATACACACAGATGGCTATTGCCCAAGGAGTCACTGTGCTAGTACACACAGAGGGCAATTGCTCATGGAGTCACGGTGCTAATACACACAGAGGGCTATTGCCCAAGGAGTCACAGTTCTTATATACAAAGAGGGCTATTGCCCAAGGAGTCACGATGCTTATACAGACAGAGGGCTATTGCCCAAGGAGTCACAGTGCTTATACACACAGAGGGCTATTGCCCAAGGAGTCACAGTGCTTATACACATAGGGCTATTGCCCAAGGAGTCATGGTGCTAATACACACAGAGGGCTATTGCTCATGGAGTCACGGTGCTAATACACACAGAGGGCTATTGCTCATGGACTCACGGCGCTAATACACACAGAGGGCTATTGCCCAAGGAGTCACGGTGCTTATACACACAGAGGGATATTGCTCAAGGAGTCATGGTGCTTATACACACAGATGGCTATCGCCCAAGGAGTCACGGTGCTACTGCTTATACACACAGAGGGCTATTGCCCAAGGAGTCACAGTGCTAATACACACAGAGGGCTATTGCTCATGGAGTCACAGTGCTAATACACACAGAGGGCTATTGCTCATGGACTCACGGCGCTAGTACACACAGAGGGCTATTGCCCGAGGAGTCACGGTGCTTATACACACAGATGGCTACTGCCCAAGGAGTCACAGTGCTTATACACACAGAGGACTATTGCCCAAGGAGTCACGGTTCTTATGCACAAAGAGAGCTATTGCCTAAGGAGTCATGGTGCTTATACACACAGATGGCTACTACCCAAGGAGTCACGATGCTTATACACATAGAGGGCTATTGCCCAAGGAGTCACAGTTCTTACACACAAAGAGGACTATTGCCCAAGGAGTCAAAGGTTCTTATACAAAAAGAGAGCTATTGCCCAAGGAGTCATGGTGCTTATACACAAAGAGGGCTACTGCCCAAGGAGTCATGCTGCTTATACATTCAAATGGCTATTGCCAAAGGAGTCACAGTGCTAATACGCACAAAGGGCTAATGCTCATGGTGTCATGGTGCTTATACACACAGAAGGATATTGCTCAAGGAGTCACAGTGCTTATACACACAGATGGCTATTGCCCAAGGAGTCATGGTGCTACTGCTTATACACACAGAGGGCTATTGCCCAGGGAGTCATTGTTCTTATACACACAGAGGGAGATTGCCCAAGGAGTCATGGTGCTACTGCTTATACACACAGAGGGCTATTGCCCAGGGAGTCATTGTTCTTATACACACAGAGGGAGATTGCTCAAGGAGTCACAGTGCTCATACACACAGAGGGCTATTGCCCATGGAGTCATGGTGCTTATACACACAGAGGGCTATTGCCCAAGGAGTAACGGTGCTAATACACACAGAGGGCTATTGCACATGGTGTCACGGTGCTAATACACACAGAGTTCTATTGCTCTTGGACTCATGGCGCTAGTACACACAGAGGGCTATTGCACAAAGAGTCACGGTGCTTATACACACAGAGGGATATTGCTCAAGGAGTCAAGGCGCTTATACACACAGAGGGCTATTGCCCTAGGAGTCAAGGTGCTTATACACACAGATGGCTATTGCCAAAGGAGTCACAGTGCTAATACGCACAAAGGGCTAATGCTCATGGAGTTATGGTGCTTATACACACAGAGAGATATTGCTCAAGGAGTCACGGTGCTTATACACACAGATGGCTATTGCCCAAGGAGTCACAGTGCTTATACACACAGAGGGCTATTGCCCAAGGAGTCACGGTGCTTATACACAAAGATGGCTATTGCCCAAGGAGTCACGGTTCTTATACACAAAGAGGGCTCTTGCCCAAGGAGTCATGATGCTTATACACACAGAGGGCTACTGCCCAAGGAGTCATGGTGCTTATACATTCAGATGGCTATTGCCAAAGGAGTCACACTGCTAATACGCACAAAGGGCTAATGCTCATGGAATCATGGTACTTATACACACAGATGGCTATTGCCCAAGGAGTCATGGTGCTACTGCTTATACACACAGAGGGCTATTGCCCAGGGAGTCATAGTGCTTATACACACAGAGGAAGATTGCTCAAGGAGTCACAGTGCTTATACACACAGAGGGCTATTGCCCAAGGAGTCACAGTGCTTATACACACAGAGGGCTATTGCCCAAGGAGTCATGGTGCTAACACACAGAGGGCTATTACCCAAGGAGTCACGGTGCTAATATACACAGAGGGCTATTGCTCATGGAGTCGCGGTGCTAATACACATAGAGGGCTATTGATCATGGACTCACGGCGCTAGTACACACAGAGGGCTAATGCCCAAGGAGTCACGGAGCTTATACACACATACTGTACACACAGAGGGCTATTGCCCAAGGAGTCACGGTGCTTATACACACAGAGGGATATTGCTCAAGCAGTCACGGTGCTTATACACACAGAGGGTTATTGCCCTGGGAGTCATGGTGCTTATACACACAGATGGCTATTACCCAAGGAGTCACGGTGCTACTGCTTATACACACAGAGGGCTATTGCCCAAGGAGTCACGGTGCTTATACACACAGAGGGCTATTGCTCATGGAGTCACGGTGCTAATACACACAGAGGGCTATTGCTCATGGAATCATGGCGCTAGTACACACAGAGGGCTATTGCCCAAGGAGTCACGGTGCTTATACACACATACTGTACACACAGAGGGCTATTGCCCAAGGAGTCACGGTTCTTATACACAAAGAGGGCTATTGCCCAAGGAGTCATGGTGCTTATACACACAGAGGGATATTGCTCAAGGAGTCACAGTGCTTATACACACAGATGGCTATTGCCCAAGGAGTCATGGTGCTACTGCTTAAACACACAAAGGGCTATTGCCCAGGGAGTCATTGTGCTTATACACACAGAGGGAGATTGCTCAAGGAGTCACAGTGCTTATACACACAGAGGGCTATTGCCCAAAGAGTCATGGTGTTTATACACACAGAGGGCTATTGCCCAAGGAGTCATGGTGTTTATACACACAGAGGGCTATTGCCCAAGGAGTCACGGTGCTAATACACACAGAGGGCTATTGCACGTGGAGTCACAGTGCTAATACACACAGAGGGCTATTGCTCTTGGACTCACCGCGCTAGTACACACAGAGGGCTATTGCCCAAGGAGTCACAGTGCTAATACACACAGAAGGCTATTGCCCAAGGAGTCATGGTGCTTACACACAGAGGGCTATTACCTAAGGAGTCACGATGCTTATACAGACAGAGGGCTATTGCCCAAGGAGTCACAGTCCTTATACACAAAGAGGGCTATTGCCCAAGGAGTCACAGTGCTTATACACACAGAGGGCTATTGCCCAGGGAGTCATGGTGCTTATACACACGGAGGGCAATTATCCAAGGAGTCACGGTGCTAATACACACAGAGGGCTATTGCTCATGGAGTCGCGGTGCTAATACACACAGAGGGCTATTGCTCATGGACACACGGCGCTAATACACACACAGGGCTATTGCCCAAGGAGTCACGGTGCTTATACACACATACTGTACACACAGAGGGCTATTGCCCAAGGAGTCACGGTGCTTATACACACAGAGGGATATTGCTCAAGCAGTCATGGTGCTTATACACACAGAGTGTTATTGCCCTAGGAGTCATGGTGCTTATACACACAGATGGCTATTGCCCAAGGTGTCACGGTGCTACTGCTTATACACACAGAGGGCGATTGCCCAGGGAGTCATTGTGCTTATACCCACAGAGGGCTATTACTCATGTAATCACAGCGCTAATACACACAGAGGGCTATTGCTCATTGAATCACGGTGCTAGTACACACAGAGGGCTGTTGCCCAAGGAGTCACGGTGCTTATACACACATACTGTACACACAGAGGGCTATTGCCCAAGGAGTCACAGTGCTTATACACACAGAGGGCTATTGCCCAAGGAGTCACGGTGCTTATACACAAAGATGGCTATTGCCCTTGGAGTCACGGTTCTTATACACAAAGAGGGCTCTTGCCCAAGGAGTCATGATGCTTATACACACAGAGGGCTACTGCCGAAGGAGTCATTGTGCTTATATATTCAGATGGCAATTGCCAAAGGAGTCACACTGCTAATACGCACAAAGGGCTAATGCTCATGGAGTCATGGTACTTATACACACAGAGGGATATTGCTCAAGGAGTCACAGTGCTTATACACACAGATGGCTATTGCCCAAGGAGTCATGGTGCTACTGCTTATACACACAGAGGGCTATTGCCCAGGGAGTCATAGTGCTTATACACACAGAGGAAGATTGCTCAAGGAGTCACAGTGCTTATACACACAGAGGGCTATTGCCCAAGGAGTCTCAATGCTTATACACACAGAGGGCTATTGCCCAAGGAGTCATGGTGCTTATACACACAGAGGGAGATTGCTCAAGGAGTCACAGTGCTTATACACACAGAGGGCTATTGCCCAAGGAGTCACAGTGCTAATACACACAGAGGGCTATTGCCCAAGGAGTCATGGTGCTAACACAGAGGGCTATTACCCAAGGAGTCACGGTGCTAATATACACAGAGGGCTATTGCTCATGGAGTTGCGGTGCTAATACACACAGAGGGCTATAGATCATGGACTCACGGCGCTAGTACACACAGAGGGCTATTGCCCAAGGAGTCACGGAGCTTATACACACATACTGTACACACAGAGGGCTATTGCCCAAGGAGTCACGGTGCTTATACACACAGAGGGATATTGCTCAAGCAGTCACGGTGCTTATACACACAGAGGGTTATTGCCCTGGGAGTCATGGTGCTTATACACACAGATGGCTATTACCCAAGGAGTCACGGTGCTACTGCTTATACACACAGAGGGCTATTGCCCAGGGAGTCATTGTGCTTATACACACAGAGGGCTATTGCCCAAGGAGTCACGGTGCTTATACACACAGAGGGCTATTGCTCATGGAGTCACGGTGCTAATACACACAGAGGGCTATTGCTCATGGAATCACGGCGCTAGTACACACAGAGGGCTATTGCCCAAGGAGTCACGGTGCTTATACACACAGAGGGCTATTGCTCATGGAGTCACGGTGCTAATACACACAGAGGGCTATTGCTCATGATATCACGGCGCTAGTACACACAGAGGGCTATTACCCAAGGATTCACGGTGCTAGTACACACAGAGGGCTATTGCTCATGGAGTCACGGTGCTAATACACACAGAGGGCTATTGCTCATGGAATCACGGCGCTAGTACACACAGAGGGCTATTGCCCAAGGAGTCATGGTGCTTATACACACAGAGGGCTATTGCCCAAGGAGTCATGGTGCTTATACACACAGAGGGATATTGCTCAAGGAGTCACAGTGCTTATACACACAGATGGCTATTGCCCAAGGAGTCATGGTGCTACTGCTTAAACACACAGAGGGCTATTGCCCAGGGACTCATTGTGCTTATACACACAGAGGGAGATTGCTCAAGGAGTCATTGTGCTTATACACACAGAGGGCTATTGCCCAAAGAGTCACATTGCTTATACACACAGAGGGCTATAGCCCAAGGAGTCATGGTGTTTATACACACAGAGGGCTATTGCCCAAGGAGTCACGGTGCTAATACACACAGAGGGATATTGCACATGGAGTCATGGTGCTAATACACACAGAGGGCTATTGCTCTTGGACTCACGGCGCTAGTACACACAGAGGGCTATTGCCCAAGGAGTCACGGTGCTTATACACACAGAGGGATATTGCTCTAGGACTCACGGTGCTTATACACACATACTGTACACACAGAGGGCTATTGCCCAAGGAGTCACGGTGCTTATACAAACAGAGGGATATTGCTCAAGGAGTCACGGTGCTTATACACACAGAGGGCTATTGCCCTAGGAGTCATGGTGCTTATACACACAGATGGCTATTGCCCAAGGAGTCACAGTGCTACTGCTTATTCACACAGAGGGCTATTGCCCAGGGAGTCATTGTGCTTATACACACAGAGGGAGATTGCCCAAGGAGTCACAGTGCTTATACACACAGAGGGCTATTGCCCAAGGAGTCATGGTGCTTATACACACATAGGGCTATTGCTCATGGACTCACGGCGCTAGTACACACAGAGGGCTATTGCCCAAGGAGTCACGGTGCTTATACACACAGAGGGATATTGCTCAAGGAGTCACGGTGCTTATACACACAGAGGGCTATTGCCCTAGGAGTCATGGTGCTTATACACACAGACGGCTATTGCCAAAGGAGTCACAGTGCTAATACGCACAAAGGGCTAATGCTCATGGAGTCATGCTGCTTATACACACAGAAGGATATTGCTCAAGGAGTCACGGTGCTTATACACACAGATGGCTATTGCCTAAGGAGTCACGGTGCTAGTACACACAGTGCTCATGGAGTCACGGTGCTAATACACACAGAGGGCTATTGTCCAAGGAGTCACAGTTCTTATATACAAAGAGGGCTTTTGCCCATGGAGTCACGATGCTTATACAGACAGAGGGCTATTGCCCAAGGAGTCACAGTTCTTATACACAAGAGGACTATTGACCAAGGAGTCACGGTTCTTATACACAAAGCAAGCTATTGCCTAAAGAGTCATGCTGCTTATACACACAAATGGCTACTGCCCAAGGAGTCACAGTGCTTATACACACAGAGGGCTATTGCCCAAGGAGTCATGGTGCTTATACACAGAGAGGGCTAATGCCCAAGGAGTCACGGTGCTAATACACACAGAGGGCTATTGCTCATGGAGTCGCGGTGCTAATACACACAGAGGGCTATTTCTCATGGACTCACGGCGCTAGTACACACAGAGGGCTATTGCCCAAGGAGTCACGGTGCTTATACACACATACTGTACACACAGAGGGCTATTGCCCAAGGAGTCACGGTGCTTATACACACAGAGGGATATTGCTCAAGCAGTCACGGTGCTTATACACACCGAGGGTTATTGCCCTAGGAGTCATGGCGCTTATACACACAGATGGCTATTGCCCAAGGAGTCATTGTGCTACTGCTTATACACACAGAGGGCTATTGCCCAGGGAGTCATTGTGCCTATACACACAGAGGGCTATTGCTCATGGAATCAAGGCGCTAATACACACAGAGGGCTATTGCTCATGGAATCACGGCGCTAGTACACACAGAGGGCTATTGCCCAAGGAGTCACGGTGCTTATACACACATACTGAACACACAGAGGGCTATTGCTCATGGAGTCATGGTGCTTATACACACAGAGGGCTATTGCCCAAGGAGTCATGGTGCTTATCCACACAGATGGCTATTGCCCAAGGAGTCACGGTTCTAATACACAAGGAGGGCTATTGCCAAAGGAGTCATGATGCTTATACACACAGAGGGCTACTGCCCAAGGAGTCATGGTGCTTATACATTTAGATGGCTATTGCCAAAGGAGTCACAGTGCTAATACGCACAAAGGGCTAATGCTCATGGAGTCATGGTGCTTGTACACACAGATGGATATTGCCCAAGGAGTAATGGTGCTACTGCTTATACACACAGAGGGCTATTGCCCAGGGAGTCATTGTGCTTATACACACAGAGGGAGATTGCTCAAGGAGTCACAGTGCTTATACACACAGAGGGCTATTGCCCAAGGAGTCATAGTGCTTATAAACACAGAGGGCTATTGCCCAAGGAGTCATGATGCTTATACACACAGAGGGAGATTGCTCAAGGAGTCACAGTGCTTATACACACAGAGGGCTATTGCCCAAGGAGTCACAGTGCTAATACACACAGAGGGCTATTGCCCAAGGAATCATGGGGCTAATATACACAGAGGGCTATTACCTAAGGAGTCACGATGCTTATACAGACAGAGGGCTATTGCCAAAGGAGTCACGGTTCTTATGCACAAAGAGAGCTATTGCCTAAGGAGTCATGGTGCTTATACACACAGATGGCTACTGCCCAAGGAGTCACGATGCTTATACACATAGAGGGCTATTGCCCAAGGAGTCACAGTTCTTACACACAAAGAGGACTATTGCCCAAGGAGTCAAAGGTTCTTATACAAAAAGAGAGCTATTGCCCAAGGAGTCATGGTGCTTATACACAAAGAGGGCTACTGCCCAAGGAGTCATGGTGCTTATACATTCAAATGGCTATTGCCAAAGGAGTCACAGTGCTAATACGCACAAAGGGCTAATGCTCATGGTGTCATGGTGCTTATACACACAGAAGGATATTGCTCAAGGAGTCACAGTGCTTATACACACAGATGGCTATTGCCCAAGGTGTCATGGTGCTACTGCTTATACACACATAGGGCTATTGCCCAGGGAGTCATTGTTCTTATACACACAGAGGGAGATTGCTCAAGGAGTCACAGTGCTCATACACACAGAGGGCTATTGCTCATGGAGTCATGGTGCTTATACACACAGAGGGCTATTGCCCAAGGAGTAACGGTGCTAATACACACAGAGGGATATTGCACATGGTGTCACGGTGCTAATACACAGAGAGTTCTATTGCTCTTGGACTCATGGCGCTAGTACACACAGAGGGCTATTGCACAAGGAGTCACGGTGCTTATACACACAGAGGGATATTGCTCAAGGAGTCACGGCGCTTATACACACAGAGGGCTATTGCCCTAGGAGTCAAGGTGCTTATACACACAGATGGCTATTGCCAAAGGAGTCACAGTGCTAATACGCACAAAGGGCTAATGCTCATGGAGTTATGGTGCTTATACACACAGAGAGATATTGCTCAAGGAGTCACGGTGTTTATACACACAGAGGGCTATTGCCCAAGGAGTCACGGTGCTTATACACAAAGATGGCTATTGCCCAAGGAGTCACGGTTCTTATACACAAAGAGGGCTCCTGCCCAAGGAGTCATGATGCTTATACACACAGATGGCTATTGCAAAAGGAGTCACACTGCTAATACGCACAAAGGGCTAATGCTCATGGAGTCATGGTACTTATACACACAGAGGGATATTGCTCAAGGAGTCACAGTGCTTATACACACAGATGGCTATTGCCCAATGGAGTCATGGTGCTACTGCTTATACACACAGAGGGCTATTGCCCAGGGAGTCATAGTGCTTATACACACAGAGGAAGATTGCTCAAGGAGTCACAGTGCTTATACACACAGAGGTCTATTGCCCAAGGAGTCACAGTGCTTATACACACAGAGGGCTATTGCCCAAGGAGTCATGGTGCTAACACACAGAGGGCTATTACCCAAGGAGTCACGGTGCTAATATACACAGAGGGCTATTGCTCATGGAGTCGCGGTGCTAATACACACAGAGGGCTATTGATCATGGACTCACTGCGCTAGTACACACAGAGGGTAATGCCCAAGGAGTCACGGAGCTTATACACACATACTGTACACACAGAGGGCTATTGCCCAAGGAGTCACGGTGCTTATACACACAGAGGGATATTGCTCAAGCAGTCACGGTGCTTATACACACAGAGGGTTATTGCCCTGGGAGTCATGGTGCTTATACACACAGATGGCTATTACCCAAGCAGTCACGGTGCTACTGCTTATACACACAGAGGGCTATTGCCCAAGGAGTCACGGTGCTTATACACACAGAGGGCTATTGCTCATGGAGTCACGGTGCTAATACACACAGAGGGCTATTGCTCATGGAATCACGGTGCTAGTACACACAGAGGGCTATTGCCCAAGGAGTCACGGTGCTTATACACACATACTGTACACACAGAGGGCTATTGCCCAAGGAGTCACGGTTCTTATACACAAAGAGGGCTATTGCCCAAGGAGTCATGGTGCTTATACACACAGAGGGATATTGCTTAAGGAGTCACAGTGCTTATACACACAGATGGCTATTGCCCAAGGAGTCATGGTGCTACTGCTTAAACACGGAGGGCTATTGCCCAGGGAGTCATTGTGCTTATACACACAGAGGGATATTGCTCAAGGAGTCACGGCGCTTATACACACAGAGGGCTATTGCCCTAGGAGTCAAGGTGCTTATACACACAGATGGCTATTGCCAAAGGAGTCACAGTGCTAATACGCACAAAGGGCTAATGCTCATGGAGTTATGGTGCTTATACACACAGAGAGATATTGCTCAAGGAGTCACGGTGTTTATACACACAGAGGGCTATTGCCCAAGGAGTCACGGTGCTTATACACAAAGATGGCTATTGCTCAAGGAGTCACGGTTCTTATACACAAAGAGGGCTCTTGCCCAAGGAGTCATGATGCTTATACACACAGATGGCTATTGCAAAAGGAGTCACACTGCTAATACGCACAATGGGCTAATGCTCATGGAGTCATGGTACTTATACACACAGAGGGATATTGCTCAAGGAGTCACAGTGCTTATACACACAGATGGCTATTGCCCAATGGAGTCATGGTGCTACTGCTTATACACACAGAGGGCTATTGCCCAGGGAGTCATAGTGCTTATACACACAGAGGAAGATTGCTCAAGGAGTCACAGTGCTTATACACACAGAGGGCTATTGCCCAAGGAGTCACAGTGCTTATACACACAGAGGGCTATTGCCCAAGGAGTCATGGTGCTAACACACAGAGGGCTATTACCCAAGGAGTCACGGTGCTAATACACACAGAGGGCTATTGCTCATGGAGTCGCGGTGCTAATACACACAGAGGGCTATTGATCATGGACTCACTGCGCTAGTACACACAGAGGGCTAATGCCCAAGGAGTCACGGAGCTTATACACACATACTGTACACACAGAGGGCTATTGCCCAAGGAGTCACGGTGCTTATACACACAGAGGGATATTGCTCAAGCAGTCACGGTGCTTATACACACAGAGGGTTATTGCCCTGGGAGTCATGGTGCTTATACACACAGATGGCTATTACCCAAGCAGTCACGGTGCTACTGCTTATACACACAGAGGGCTATTGCCCAAGGAGTCACGGTGCTTATACACACAGAGGGCTATTGCTCATGGAGTCACGGTGCTAATACACACAGAGGGCTATTGCTCATGGAATCACGGTGCTAGTACACACAGAGGGCTATTGCCCAAGGAGTCACGGTGCTTATACACACATACTGTACACACAGAGGGCTATTGCCCAAGGAGTCACGGTTCTTATACACAAAGAGGGCTATTGCCCAAGGAGTCATGGTGCTTATACACACAGAGGGATATTGCTTAAGGAGTCACAGTGCTTATACACACAGATGGCTATTGCCCAAGGAGTCATGGTGCTACTGCTTAAACACGGAGGGCTATTGCCCAGGGAGTCATTGTGCTTATACACACAGAGGGAGATTGCTCAAGGAGTCACAGTGCTTATACACACAGAGGGCTATTGCCCAAAGAGTCATGGTGTTTATACACACAGAGGGCTATTGCCCAAGGAGTCCTGGTGTTTATACACACAGAGGGCTATTGCCCAAGGAGTCACGGTGCTAATACACACAGAGGGCTATTGCACGTGGAGTCACAGTGCTAATACACACAGAGGGCTATTGCTCTTGGACTCACCGCGCTAGTACACACAGAGGGCTATTGCCCAAGGAGTCACAGTGCTAATACACACAGAGGACTATTGCCCAAGGAGTCATGGTGCTTACACACAGAGGGCTATTACCTAAGGAGTCACGATGCTTATACAGACAGAGGGCTATTGCCCAAGGAGTCACAGTTCTTATACACAAAGAGGGCTATTGCCCAAGGAGTCACAGTGCTTATACACACAGAGGGCTATTGCCCAGGGAGTCATGGTGCTTATACACACGGAGGGCAATTATCCAAGGAGTCACGGTGCTAATACACACAGAGGGCTATTGCTCAAGGAGTCGCGGTGCTAATACACACAGAGGGCTATTGCTCATGGACACACGGCGCTAATACACACACAGGGCTATTGCCCAAGGAGTCACGGTGCTTATACACACATACTGTACACACAGAGGGCTATTGCCCAAGGAGTCACGGTGCTTATACACACAGAGGGATATTGCTCAAGCAGTCACGGTGCTTATACACACAGAGGGTTATTGCCCTAGGAGTCATGGTGCTTATACACACAGATGGCTATTGCCCAAGGTGTCACGGTGCTACTGCTTATACACACAGAGGGCTATTGCCCAGGGAGTCATTGTGCTTATACCCACAGAGGGCTATTACTCATGTAATCACAGCGCTAATACACACAGAGGGCTATTGCTCATGGAATCACGGTGCTAGTACACACAGAGGGCTATTGCCCAAGGAGTCACGGTGCTTATACACACATACTGTACACACAGAGGGCTATTGCCCAAGGAGTCACAGTGCTTATACACACAGAGGGCTATTGCCCAAGGAGTCACGGTGCTTATACACAAAGATGGCTATTGCCCTTGGAGTCACGGTTCTTATACACAAAGAGGGCTCTTGCCCAAGGAGTCATGATGCTTATACACACAGAGGGCTACTGCCGAAGGAGTCATTGTGCTTATACATTCAGATGGCAATTACCAAAGTTGTCACACTGCTAATACGCACAAAGGGCTAATGCTCATGGAGTCATGGTACTTATACACACAGAGGGATATTGCTCAAGGAGTCACAGTGCTTATACACACAGATGGCTATTGCCCAAGGAGTCATGGTGCTACTGCTTATACACACAGAGGGCTATTGCCCAGGGAGTCATAGTGCTTATACACACAGAGGAAGATTGCTCAAGGAGTCACAGTGCTTATACACACAGAGGGCTATTGCCCAAGGAGTCACAATGCTTATACACACAGAGGGCTATTGCCCAAGGAGTCATGGTGCTTATACACACAGAGGGAGATTGCTCAAGGAGTCACAGTGCTTATACACACAGAGGGCTATTGCCCAAAGAGTCACAGTGCTAATACACACATAGGGCTATTGCCCAAGGAGTCATGGTGCTAACACACAGAGGGCTATTACCCAAGGAGTCACGGTGCTAATATACACAGAGGGCTATTGCTCATGGAGTCGCGGTGCTAATACACACAGAGGGCTATAGATTATGGACTCACGGCGCTAGTACACACAGAGGGCTATTGCCCAAGGAGTCACTGAGCTTATACACACATACTGTACACACAGAGGGCTATTGCCAAAGGAGTCACGGTGCTTATACACACAGAGGGATATTGCTCAAGCAGTCACGGTGCTTATACACACAGAGGGTTATTGCCCTGGGAGTCATGGTGCTTATACACACAGATGGCTATTACCCAAGGAGTCACGGTGCTACTGCTTATACACACAGAGGGCTATTGCCCAGGGAGTCATTGTGCTTATACACACAGAGGGCTATTGCCCAAGGAGTCACGGTGCTTATACACACAGAGGGCTATTGCTCATGGAGTCACGGTGCTAATACACACAGAGGGCTATTGCTCATGGAATCACGGCGCTAGTACACACAGAGGGCTATTGCCCAAGGAGACACGGTGCTTATACACACAGAGGGCTATTGCTCATGGAGTCACGGTGCTAATACACACAGAGGGCTATTGCTCATGATATCACGGTGCTAGTACACACAGAGGGCTATTGCCCAAGGAGTCACGGTGCTAGTACACACAGAGGGCTATTGCTCATGGAGTCACGGTGCTAATACACACAGAGGGCTATTGCTCATGGAATCACGGCGCTAGTACACACAGAGGGCTATTGCCCAAGGAGTCATGGTGCTTATACACACAGATGGCTATTGCCCAAGGAGTCACGGTTCTTATACACAAAGAGGGCTATTGCCCAAGGAGTCATGGTGCTTATACACACAGAGGGATATTGCTCAAGGAGTCACAGTGCTTATACACACAGATGGCTATTGCCCAAGGAGTCATGGTGCTACTGCTTAAACACACAGAGGGCTATTGCCCAGGGAGTCATTGTGCTTATACACACAGAGGGAGATTGCTCAAGGAGTCATTGTGCTTATACACACAGAGGGCTATTGCCCAAAGAGTCACAGTGCTTATACACACAGAGGGCTATAGCCCAAGGAGTCATGGTGTTTATACACACAGAGGGCTATTGCACATGGAGTCATGGTGCTAATACACACAGAGGGCTATTGCTCTTGGACTCACGGCGCTAGTACACACAGAGGGCTATTGCCCAAGGAGTCACGGTGCTTATACACACAGAGGGATATTGCTCTAGGACTCACGGTGCTTATACACACATACTGTACACACAGAGGGCTATTGCCCAAGGAGTCACGGTGCTTATACAAACAGAGGGATATTGCTCAAGTAGTCACGGTGCTTATACACACAGAGGGCTATTGCCCTAGGAGTCATGGTGCTTATACACACAGATGGCTATTGCCCAAGGAGTCACAGTGCTACTGCTTATTCACACAGAGGGCTATTGCCCAGGGAGTCATTGTGCTTATACACACAGAGGGAGATTGCCCAAGGAGTCACAGTGCTTATACACACAGAGGGCTATTGCCCAAGGAGTCATGGTGCTTATACACACATAGGGCTATTGCTCATGGACTCACGGCGCTAGTACACACAGAGGGCTATTGCCCAAGGAGTCACGGTGCTTATACACACAGAGGGATATTGCTCAAGGAGTCACGGTGCTTATACACACAGAGGGCTATTGCCCTAGGAGTCATGGTGCTTATACACACAGACGGCTATTGCCAAAGGAGTCACAGCGCTAATACGCACAAAGGGCTAATGCTCATGGAGTCATGCTGCTTATACACACAGAAGGATATTGCTCAAGGAATCACGGTGCTTATACACACAGATGGCTATTGCCTAAGGAGTCACGGTGCTAGTACACACAGTGCTCATGGAGTCACGGTGCTAATACACACAGAGGGCTATTGTCCAAGGAGTCACAGTTCTTATATACAAAGAGGGCTTTTGCCCATGGAGTCACGATGCTTATACAGACAGAGGGCTATTGCCCAAGGAGTCACAGTTCTTATACACAAGAGGACTATTGACCAAGGAGTCACGGTTCTTATACACAAAGCAAGCTATTGCCTAAAGAGTCATGCTGCTTATACACACAAATGGCTACTGCCCAAGGAGTCACAGTGCTTATACACACAGAGGGCTATTGCCCAAGGAGTCACGGTGCTTATACACACAGAGGGCTATTGCTGAAGGAGTCATTGTGCTTATACACACAGAGGGAGATTGCTGAAGGAGTCACAGTGCTTATACACACAGAGGGCTATTGCCCAAGGAGTCATGGTGCTTATACACAGAGAGGGCTAATGCCCAAGGAGTCACGGTGCTAATACACACAGAGGGCTATTGCTCATGGAGTCGCGGTGCTAATACACACAGAGGGCTATTTCTCAGGGACTCACGGCGCTAGTACACACAGAGGGCTATTGCCCAAGGAGTCACGGTGCTTATACACACATACTGTACACACAGAGGGCTATTGCCCAAGGAGTCACGGTGCTTATACACACAGAGGGATATTGCTCAAGCAGTCACGGTGCTTATACACACCGAGGGTTATTGCCCTAGAAGTCATGGTGCTTATACACACAGATGGCTATTGCCCAAGGAGTCACTGTGCTACTGCTTATACACACAGAGGGCTATTGCCCAGGGAGTCATTGTGCCTATACACACAGAGGGCTATTGCTCATGGAATCAAGGCGCTAATACACACAGAGGGCTATTGCTCATGGAATCACGGTGCTAGTACACACAGAGGGCTATTGCCCTAGGAGTCACGGTGCTTATACACACATACTGAACACACAGAGGGCTATTGCTCATGGAGTCATGGTGCTTATACACACAGAGGGCTATTGCCCAAGGAGTCATGGTGCTTATCCACACAGATGGCTATTGCCCAAGGAGTCACGGTTCTAATACACAAGGAGGGCTATTGCCAAAGGAGTCATGATGCTTATACACACAGAGGGCTACTGCCCAAGGAGTCATGGTGCTTATACATTTAGATGGCTATTGCCAAAGGAGTCACAGTGCTAATACGCACAAAGGGCTAATGCTCATGGAGTCATGGTGCTTGTACACACAGATGGATATTGCCCAAGGAGTAATGGTGCTACTGCTTATACACACAGAGGGCTATTGCCCAGGGAGTCATTGTGCTTATACACACAGAGGGAGATTCCTCAAGGAGTCACAGTGCTTATACACACAGAGGGCTATTGCCCAAGGAGTCATAGTGCTTATAAACACAGAGGGCTATTGCCCAAGGAGTCATGATGCTTATACACACAGAGGGAGATTGCTCAAGGAGTCACAGTGCTTATACACACAGAGGGCTATTGCCCAAGGAGTCACAGTGCTAATACACACAGAGGGCTATTGCCCAAGGAATCATGGGGCTAATATACACAGAGGGCTATTACCTAAGGAGTCACGATGCTTATACAGACAGAGGGCTATTGCCAAAGGAGTCACAGTTCTTATACACAAAGAGGGCTATTGCCCAAGGAGTCACAGTGCTTATACACACAGAGGGATATTGCCCAAGGAGTCATGGTGCTTATACACACAGAGGGCTATTATCCAAGGAGTCACGGTGCTAATACACACACAGGGCTATTGCTCATGGAGTCGCGGTGCTAATACACACAGAGGGCTATTGCTCATGGACTCACGGCGCTAGTACACACAGAGGGCTATTGCTCATGGACTCACGGCGCTAGTACACACAGAGGGCTATTGCCCAAGGAGTCACGGTGCTTATACACACATACTGTACACACAGAGGGCTATTGCCCAAGGAGTCACGGTGCTTATACACACAGGGATATTGCTCAAGCAGTCACGGTGCTTATACACACAGAGGGTTATTGCCCTAGGAGTCATGGTGCTTATACACACAGATGGCTATTGCCCAAGGTGTCACGGTGCTACTGCTTATACACACAGAGGGCTATTGCCCAGGGAGTCATTGTGCTTATACACACAGAGGGCTATTGCTCATGGAATCACGGCGCTAATACACACAGAGGGTTATTGCTCATGTAATCACGGCGCTAGTACACACAGAGGGCTATTGCCCACGGAGTCACGGTGCTTATACACACATACTAAACACACAGAGGGCTATTGCTCATGGAGTCATGGTGCTTATACAGACAGAGGGCTATTGCCCAAGGAGTCACAGTCCTTATACACACAGAGGGCTACTGCCCAAGGAGTCACGGTGCTTATACACAAAGATGGCTATTGCCCAAGGAGTCACGGTTCTTATACACAAAGAGGGCTATTGCCCAAGGAGTCATGATGCTTATACACACAAATGGCTACTGCCCAAGGAGTCACAGCGCTTATACACATAGAGCGCTATTGCCCAAGGAGTCACAGTGCTTATACACACAGAGGGCTATTGCCCAAGGAGTCACGGTGCTTATACACACAGAGGGCTATTGCTCATGGAGTCATTGTGCTTATACACACAGAGGGAGATTGCTCAAGTAGTCACAGTGCTTATACACACAGATGGCTATTGCCCAAGGAGTCACTGTGCTACTGCTTATACACACAGAGGGCTATTGACCAGGGAGTCATTGTGCCTATACACACAGAGGGCTATTGCTCATGGAATCAAGGCGCTAATACACACAGAGGGCTATTGCTCATGGAATCACGGCGCTAGTACACACAGAGGGCTATTGCCCAAGGAGTCACGGTGCTTATACACACATACTGAACACACAGAGGGCTATTGCTCATGGAGTCATAGTGCTTATACACACAGATGGCTATTGTCCAAGGAGTCACGGTTCTTATACACAAAGAGGGTTATTGCCAAAGGAGTCATGATGCTTATACACACAGAGGGCTACTGCCCAAGGAGTCATGGTGCTTATACATTCAGATGGCTATTGCCAAAGGAGTCACAGTGCTAATACGCACAAAGGGTTAATGCTCATGGAGTCATGGTGCTTGTACACTCAGATGGCTATTGCCCAAGGAGTCATGGTGCTACTGCTTATAGACACAGAGGGCTATTGCCCAGGGAGTGACTGTGCTTATACACACAGAGGGAGATTGCTCAAGGAGTCACAGAGCTTATACACACAGAGGGCTATTGCCCAAGGAGTCACAGTGCTTATACACACAGAGGGCTATTGCCCAAGGAGTCGTGATGCTTATACACACAGAGGGAGATTACTCAAGGAGTCACAGTGTTTTTACACACAGAGGGCTATTACCTAAGGAGTCACGATGCTTATACACACAGAGGGCTATTGCCCAAGGAGTCACAGTTCTTATACACAAAGAGGGAGTTTGCTCAAGGAGTCACAGTGCTTATACACACAGAGGGCTATTGCCCAAGGAGTCATGGTGCTTAAACACAGAGAGGGCTATTACCCAAGGAGTCACGGTGCTAATACACACAGAGGGCTAGTGCTCATGGAGTCACGGTGCTAATACACACAGAGGTCTATTGCTCATGGACTCATGATGCTAGTACACACAGAGGGCTATTGCCCAAGGAGTCACGGTGTTTATACACACATACTGTACACACAGAGGGCTATTGCCCAAGGAGTCACGGTGCTTTTGCACACAGAGGGATATTGCTCAAGCAGTCACGGTGCTTATACACACAGAGGGCTATTGCCCTAGGAGTCATGGTGCTTATACACACAGACGGCTATTGCCAAAGGAGTCACGGTGCTTATACACACAGAGGGCTGTTGCTCATGGAGTCACGGTGCTAATACACACAGAGGGCTATTGCTCATGGAGTCATTGTGCTTATACACACAGAGGGAGATTGCTCAAGGAGTCACAGTGCTTATACACACAGAGGGCTATTGCCCAAGGAGTCATGGTGCTTAAACACAGAGAGGGCTATTACCCAAAGAGTCACAGTGCTAATACACACAGAGGGCTATTGCTCATGGAGTCGCGGTGCTAGTACACACAGAGGGCTATTGCCCAAGCAGTCACTGTGCTTATACACACAGAGGGTTATTGCCCAAGGAGTCATGGTGCTTATACACACAGATGGCTATTGCCCAAGGAGTCACGGTGCTACTGCTTATACACACAGAGGGCTATTGCTCATGGAGTCATGGTGCTACAGAGGGCTATTGCCCATGGAGTCATGGTACTTATCCACACAGATGGCTATTGCCCAAGGAGTCACGGTTCTTATACACAAAGAGGGCTATTGCCAAAGGAGTCATGATGCTTATACACACAGAGGGCTACTGCCCAAGGAGTCATGGTGCTTATACATTCAGATGGCTATTGCCAAAGGAGTCACAGAGCTAATACGCACAAAGGGCTAATGCTCATGGAGTCATGGTGTTTGTACACACAGATGGCTATTGCCCAAGGAGTCATGGTGCTACTGCTTATACACACAGAGGGCTATTGCTCAGGGAGTCAATGTGCTTATACACACAGAGGGAGATTGCTCAAGGAGTCACAGTGCTTATACACACAGAGGGCTATTGCCCAAGGAGTCACAGTGCTTATACACACAGAGGGCTATTGCCCAAGGAGTCACAGTGCTAATACACACAGAGGGCTATTGCCCAAGGAGTCATGGTGCTTAGACACAGAGTGCTATTACCTAAGGAGTCACAATGCTTATACAGACAGAGGGCTATTGCCCAAGGAGTCATGGTGCTTATACACACAGAGGGCTATTGCCCAAGGTGTCACGGTGCTACTGCTTACACACACAGAGGGCTATTGCCCAGGGTGTCATTGTGCTTATACACACAGAGAGCTATTGCTCATGGAATCACGGCGCTAATACACACAGAGGGCTATTGCTCATGGAATCACGGTGCTAGTACACACAGAGGGCTATTGCCCATGGAGTCACGGTGCTTATACACACATACTGTACACACAGAGGGCTATTGCCCAAGGAGTCACAGTGCTTATACACACAGAGGGCTATTGCCCAAGGAGTCATGGTGCTTATACACACAGAGGGCTATTATCCAAGGAGTCACGGTGCTAATACACACAGAGGGCTATTGCTAATGGAGTCACGGTGCTAATACACACAGAGGGCTATTGCTCATGGACTCACGGCGCTATTACACACAGAGGGCTATTGCCCAAGGAGTCACGGTGCTTCTACACACATACTGTACACACAGAGGGCTATTGCCCAAGGAGTCACGGTGCTTATATACACAGAGGGATATTGCTCAAGCAGTCACGGTGCTTATACACACAGAGGGATTTTGCCCTAGGAGTCATGGTGCTTATACACACAGATGGCTATTGCCCAAGGTGTCACGGTGCTACTGCTTATACACACAGAGGGCTATTGCCCAAGGAGTCACGGTGCTTATACACATATACTGAACACACAGAGGGCTATTGCCCAAGGAGTCATGGTGCTTATACACAAAGATCGCTATTGCCCAAGGAGTCACGGTTCTTATACACAAAGAGGGCTATTGCCCAAGGAGTCATGATGCTTATACACACAGAGGGCTACTGCCCAAGGATTCATGGTGCTTATACATTCAGATGGCTATTGCCAAAGGAGTCACAGTGCTAATACGCACAAAGGGCTAATGCTCAAGGAGTCACAGTGCTTATACACACAGAGCGCTATTGCCCAAGGAGTCACTGTGCTTATACACACAGAGGGCTATTGCCCAAGGAGTCATGGTGCTAATACACACAGAGGGCTATTGCTCATGGAATCACGGCGCTAGTACACACAGAGGGCTATTGCCCAAGGAGTCACGGTGCTTAGACACACATACTGTACACACAGAGGGCTATTGCCCAAGGAGTCATGGTGCTTATACACACAGATGGCTATTGCCCAAGGAGTCACGGTTCTTATACACAAAGAGGGATATTGCCCAAGGAGTCATGGTGCTTATACACACAGAGGGATATTGCTCAAGGATTCACAGTGCTTATACACACAGATGGCTATTGCCCAAGGAGTCATGGTGCTACTGCTTATTCACACAGAGGGCTATTGCCCAGGGAGTCATTGTGCTTATACACACAGAGGGAGATTGCCCAAGGAGTCACAGTGCTTACACACACAGAGGGCTATTGCCCAAGGAGTAATGGTGCTTATACACACAGAGGGCTATTGCCCAAGGAGTCACGGTGCTAATACACACAGAGGGCTATTGCTCATGGAGTCATGGTGCTAATACACACAGAGGGCTATTGCTCATGGAATCACGATGCTAGTACACACAGAGGGCTATTGCCCAAGGAGTCACGGTGCTACTGCTTATACACACAGAGGGCTATTGCCCAGGGAGTCAATGTGCCGATACACACAGAGGGCTATTGCTCATGGAATCACGGCGCTAATACACACAGAGGGCTATTGCTCATGGAATCACGGCGCTAGTACACACAGAGGGCTATTGCCCAAGGAGTCACGGTGCTTATACACACATACTGAACACACAGAGGGCTATTGCTCATGGAGTCGCGGTGCTAATACACACAGAGGGCTATTGCTCATGGACTCATGGTGCTAGTACACACAGAGGGCTATTGCCCAAGGAGTCACGGTGCTTATACACACATACTGTACACACAGAGGGCTATTGCCCAAGGAGTCACAGTGCTTATACACACAGAGGGCTATTGCCCAAGGAGTTATGTGCTTATACACACAGAGGGCTATTATCCAAGGAGTCACGGTGCTAATACACACAGAGGGCTATTGCTCAAGGAGTCGCGGTGCTAATACACACAGAGGGCTATTGCTCATGGACTGACGGCGCTAGTACACACAGAGGGCTATTGCCCAAGGAGTCACGGTGCTTATACACACATACTGAACACACAGAGGGCTATTGCTCATGGAGTCGCGGTGCTAATACACACAGAGGGCTATTGCTCATGGACTCACGGTGCTAGTACACACAGAGGGCTATTGCCCAAGGAGTCACAGTGCTTATACACACATACTGTACACACAGAGGGCTATTGCCCAAGGAGTCACAGTGCTTATACACATAGAGGGCTATTGCCCAAGGAGTCATGGTGCTTATACACACAGAGGTATATTGCCCTAGGAGTCATGGTGCTTATACACACATACAGTACACACAGAGGGCTATTGCCCAAGGAGTCATGGTGCTTATACACACAGAGGGCTATTATCCAAGGAGTCACGGTGCTAATACACACAGAGGGCTATTGCTCAAGGAGTCACGGTGCTTCTACACACATACTGTACACACAGAGGACTATTGCCCAAGGAGTCACGGTGCTTATACACACAGAGGGATATTGCTCAAGCAGTCACGGTGCTTATACACACAGAGGGATATTGCCCTAGGAGTCATGGTGCTTATACACACAGATGGCTATTGCCCAAGGTGTCACGGTGCTACTGCTTATACACACAGAGGGCTATTGCCCAAGGAGTCACGGTGCTTATACACACATACTGAACACACAGAGGGCTATTGCCCAAGGAGTCATGGTGCTTATACACAAAGATGGCTATTGCCCAAGGAGTCACGGTTCTTATACACAAAGAGGGCTATTGCCCAAGGAGTCATGATGCTTATTCACACAGAGGGCTACTGCCCAAGGAGTCATGGTGCTTATACATTCAGATGGCTATTGCCAAAGGAGTCACAGTGCTAATACGCACAAAGGGCTAATGCTCATGGAGTCACGGTGCTTATACACACAGAGGGCTACTGCCCAAGGAGTCATGGTGCTTATACATTCAGATGGCTATTGCCCAAGGAGTCACTGTGCTTATACACACAGAGGGCTATTGCCCGAGGAGTCACGGTGCTTATACACGCAGAGGGAGATTGCTCAAGGAGTCACAGTGCTTATACACACAGAGGGCTATTGCCCATGGAGTCATGGTGCTTACACACAGAGGGCTATTACCCAAGGAGTCACGGTGCTTATACACTCAGAAGGCTATTGCTCATGGAGTCACAGTGCTAATACACACAGAGGGCTATTGCTCATGGAATCACGGCGCTAGTACACACAGATGGCTATTGCCCAAGGAGTCACGGTGCTTATACACACATACTGTACACACAGAGGGCTATTGGCCAAGGAGTCATGGTGCTTATACACACAGATGGCTATTGCCAAGGAGTCACGGTTCTTATACACAAAGAGGACTATTGCCCAAGGAGTCATGATGCTTATACACACAGAGGGCTACTGCCCAAGGAGTCATGGTGCTTATACATTCAGATGGCTATTGCCAAAGGAGACACAGTGCTAATACGCACAAAGGGCTAATGCTCATGGAGTCATGGTGCTTGTACACACAGATGGCTATTGCCCAAGGAGTCATGGTGCTACTGCTTATACATACAGAGGGCTATTGCCCAGTGAGTCATTGTGCTTATACACACAGAGGGAGATTGCTCAAGGAGTCACAGTGCTTATACACACAGAGGGCTATTGCCCAAGGAGTCACAGTGCTTATACACACAGAGTGCTATTGCCTAAGGAGTCATGGTGCTTATACACACAGAGGGAGATAGCTCAAGGAGTCACAGTGCTTATACACACAGAGGGCTATTGCCCAAGGAGTCACAGTGCTAATACACACAGAGGGCTACTGCCCAAGGAGTCATGGTGCTTATACATTCAGATGGCTATTGCCCAAGGAGTCACTGTGCTTATACACACAGAGGGCTATTGCCCAAGGAGTCACGGTGCTTATACACACAGAGATTGCTCAAGGAGTCACAGTGCTTATACACACAGAGGGCTATTGCCCAAGGAGTCATGGTGCTTACACACAGAGGGCTATTACCCAAGGAGTCACGGTGCTTATACACACAGAGGGAGATTGCTCAAGGAGTCACAGTGCTTATACACACAGAGAGCTATTGCCCAAGGAGTCATGGTGCTTACACACAGAGGGCTATTGCCCAAGGAGTCACTGTGCTTATACACACATACTGAACACACAGAGGGCTATTGCCCAAGGAGTCATGGTGCTTATACACACAGATGGCTATTGCCCAAGGTGTCACGGTGCTACTGCTTATACGCACAAAGGGGTAATGCTCATGGAGTCATGGTGCTTATACACACAGAGGGAGATTGCTCAAGGAGTCACAGTGCTTATACACACAGAGAGCTATTGCCCAAGGAGTCATGGTGCTTATACACACAGAGGGAGATAGATCAAGGAGTCACAGTGCTTATACACACAGAGGGCTATTGCCCAAGGAGTCACAGTGCTAATACACACAGAGGGCTATTGCCCAAGGAGTCATGGTGCTTACACACAGAGGGCTATTACCTAAGGAGTCACGATGCTTATACAGACAGAGGGCTATTGCCCAAGGAGTCACAGTTCTTATACACAAAGAGGGCTATTGCCAAAGGAGTCACAGTGCTTATACACACAGAGGGCTATTGCCCAAGGAGTTATGGTGCTTATACACACAGAGGGCTATTATCCAAGGAGTCACAGTGCTAATACACATAGAGGGCTATTGCTCATGGAGTCGCGGTGCTAATACACACAGAGGGCTATTGCTCATGGACTCACGGCGCTAGTACACACAGAGGTCTATTGCCCAAGGAGTCACGGTGCTTATACACACATACTGTACGCACAAAGGGCTATTGCACAAGGAGTCACGGTGCTTATACACACAGAGGGATATTGCTCAAGCAGTCACGGTGCTTATACACACAGAGGGTTATTGCCCTAGGAGTCATGGTGCTTATACACACAGATGGCTATTGCCCAAGGTGTCACGGTGCTACTGCTTATACACACAGAGGGCTATTGCCCAGGGAGTCATTGTGCTTATACACACAGAGGGAGATTGCTCAAGGAGTCACAGTGCTTATACACACAGAGGGCTATTGCCCAAGGAGTCACAGTGCTTATACACACAGAGGGCTATTGCCCAAGGAGTCATGGTGCTTACACACAGAGGGCTATTACCCAAGGAGTCACGGTGCTAATACACACAGAGGGCTATTGCTCATGGAATCACGGCGCTAGTACACACAGAGGGCTATTGCCCAAGGAGTCACGGTTCTTATACACACATACTGTACACACAGAGGGCTATTGCCCAAGGAGTCACGGTGCTACTGCTTATACACACAGAGGGCTATTGCCAAGGGAGTCATTGTGCTTATACACAAAGAGGGCTATTGCTCATGGAATCACGGCGCTAATACACACAGAGGGCTATTGCTCATGGAATCACGGTGCTTATACACACATACTGAACACACAGAGGGCTATTGCTCATGGAGTCATGGTGCTTATACACACAGAGGGCTATTGCCCAAGGAGTAACAGTGCTTATACACACAGAGGGCTATTGGCCAAGGAGTCATGGTGCTTATACACACAGATGGCTATTACTGAAGGAGTCACAGTTCTTATACACAAAGAGGGCTATTGCCCAAGGAGTCATGATGCTTATACATTCAAATGGCTATTGCCAAAGGAGTCACAGAGCTAATACGCACAAAGGGCTAATGCTCATGGAGTCATGGTGCTTATACACACAGAGGGATATTGCTCAAGGAGTCACAGTGCTTATACACACAGATGGCTATTGCCCAATGGAGTCATGGTGCTACTGCTTATACACACAGAGGGCTATTGCCCATGGAGTCATTGTGCTTATACACACAGAGGCAGATTGCTCAAGGAGTCACAGTGCTTATACACACAGAGGGCTATTGCCCAAGGAGTGACAGTGCTTATACACACAGAGGGCTATTGCCCAAGGAGTCATGGTGCTTACACACAGAGGGCTATTACCCAAGGAGTCACGGTGCTTATACACACTGAGGGAGATTGCTCAAGGAGTCACAGTGCTTATACACACAGAGAGCTATTGCCCAAGGAGTCATGGTGCTTACACACAGAGGGCTATTGCCCAAGGAGTCACTGTGCTTATACACACATACTGAACACACAGAGGGCTATTGCCCAAGGAGTCATGGTGCTTATACACACAGATGGCTATTGCCCAAGGTGTCACGGTGCTACTGCTTATACGCACAAAGGGGTAATGCTCATGGAGTCATGGTGCTTATACACACAGAGGGAGATTGCTCAAGGAGTCACAGTGCTTATACACACAGAGAGCTATTGCCCAAGGAGTCACAGTGCTAATACACACAGAGGGCTATTGCCCAAGGAGTCATGGTGCTTACACACAGAGGGCTATTACCTAAGGAGTCACGATGCTTATACAGACAGAGGGCTATTGCCCAAGGAGTCACAGTTCTTATACACAAAGAGGGCTATTGCCCAAGGAGTCACAGTGCTTATACACACAGAGGGCTATTGCCCAAGGAGTTATGGTGCTTATACACACAGAGGGCTATTATCCAAGGAGTCACAGTGCTAATACACATAGAGGGCTATTGCTCATGGAGTCGCGGTGCTAATACACACAGAGGGCTATTGCTCATGGACTCACGGCGCTAGTACACACAGAGGTCTATTGCCCAAGGAGTCACGGTGCTTATACACACATACTGTACGCACAAAGGGCTATTGCCCAAGGAGTCACGGTGCTTATACACACAGAGGGATATTGCTCAAGCAGTCACGGTGCTTATACACACAGAGGGTTATTGCCCTAGGAGTCATGGTGCTTATACACACAGATGGCTATTGCCCAAGGTGTCACGGTGCTACTGCTTATACACACAGAGGGCTATTGCCCAGGGAGTCATTGTGCTTATACACACAGAGGGCTATTGCTCATGGAATCACGGCGCTAATACACACAGAGGGCTATTGCTCATGGAGACATGGTGCTTATACACACAGAGGGCTAATGCCCATGGAGTCACAGTGCTTATACACACAGAGGGCTATTACCCAAGGAGTCATGGTGCTTATACACAAAGATGGCAATTGCCCAAGGAGTAACGGTTCTTATACACAAAGAGGGCTACTGCCCAAGGAGTCATGGTGCTTATACATTCAGATGGCGATTGCCAAAGGAGTCACAGTGCTAATACGCACAAAGGGGTAATGCTCATGGAGTCATGGTGCTTATACACACAGAGGGATATTGCTCAAGGAGTCACAGTGTTTATACACACAGATGGCTATTGCCCAAGGAGTCATGGTGCTACTGCTTATACACACAGAGGGCTATTGCCCAGGGAGTCATTGTGCTTATACACACAGAGGGAGATTGCTCAAGGAGTCACAGTGCTTATACACACAGAGGGCTATTGCCCAAGGAGTCACAGTGCTTATACACACAGAGGGCTATATTGCCCAAGGAGTCATGGTGCTTACACACAGAGGGCTATTACCCAAGGAGTCACGGTGCTAATACACACAGAGGGCTATTGCTCATGGAATCACGGCGCTAGTACACACAGAGGGCTATTGCCCAAGGAGTCACGGTTCTTATACACACATACTGTACACACAGAGGGCTATTGCCCAAGGAGTCACGGTGCTACTGCTTATACACACAGAGGGCTATTGCCAAGGGAGTCATTGTGCTTATACACAAAGAGGGCTATTGCTCATGGAATCACGGCGCTAATACACACAGAGGGCTATTGCTCATGGAATCACGGTGCTTATACACACATACTGAACACACAGAGGGCTATTGCTCATGGAGTCATGGTGCTTATACACACAGAGGGCTATTGCCCAAGGAGTAACAGTGCTTATACACACAGAGGGCTATTGGCCAAGGAGTCATGGTGCTTATACACACAGATGGCTATTATCCAAGGAGTCACAGTGCTAATACACATAGAGGGCTATTGCTCATGGAGTCGCGGTGCTAATACACACAGAGGGCTATTGCTCATGGACTCACGGCGCTAGTACACACAGAGGTCTATTGCCCAAGGAGTCACGGTGCTTATACACACATACTGTACGCACAAAGGGCTATTGCCCAAGGAGTCACGGTGCTTATACACACAGAGGGATATTGCTCAAGCAGTCACGGTGCTTATACACACAGAGGGTTATTGCCCTAGGAGTCATGGTGCTTATACACACAGATGGCTATTGCCCAAGGTGTCACGGTGCTACTGCTTATACACACAGAGGGCTATTGCCCAGGGAGTCATTGTGCTTATACACACAGAGGGCTATTGCTCATGGAATCACGGCGCTAATACACACAGAGGGCTATTGCTCATGGAGACATGGTGCTTATACACACAGAGGGCTAATGCCCATGGAGTCACAGTGCTTATACACACAGAGGGCTATTACCCAAGGAGTCATGGTGCTTATACACAAAGATGGCAATTGCCCAAGGAGTAACGGTTCTTATACACAAAGAGGGCTACTGCCCAAGGAGTCATGGTGCTTATACATTCAGATGGCGATTGCCAAAGGAGTCACAGTGCTAATACGCACAAAGGGGTAATGCTCATGGAGTCATGGTGCTTATACACACAGAGGGATATTGCTCAAGGAGTCACAGTGTTTATACACACAGATGGCTATTGCCCAAGGAGTCATGGTGCTACTGCTTATACACACAGAGGGCTATTGCCCAGGGAGTCATTGTGCTTATACACACAGAGGGAGATTGCTCAAGGAGTCACAGTGCTTATACACACAGAGGGCTATTGCCCAAGGAGTCACAGTGCTTATACACACAGAGGGCTATATTGCCCAAGGAGTCATGGTGCTTACACACAGAGGGCTATTACCCAAGGAGTCACGGTGCTAATACACACAGAGGGCTATTGCTCATGGAATCACGGCGCTAGTACACACAGAGGGCTATTGCCCAAGGAGTCACGGTTCTTATACACACATACTGTACACACAGAGGGCTATTGCCCAAGGAGTCACGGTGCTACTGCTTATACACACAGAGGGCTATTGCCAAGGGAGTCATTGTGCTTATACACAAAGAGGGCTATTGCTCATGGAATCACGGCGCTAATACACACAGAGGGCTATTGCTCATGGAATCACGGTGCTTATACACACATACTGAACACACAGAGGGCTATTGCTCATGGAGTCATGGTGCTTATACACACAGAGGGCTATTGCCCAAGGAGTAACAGTGCTTATACACACAGAGGGCTATTGGCCAAGGAGTCATGGTGCTTATACACACAGATGGCTATTACTGAAGGAGTCACAGTTCTTATACACAAAGAGGGCTATTGCCCAAGGAGTCATGATGCTTATACATTCAAATGGCTATTGCCAAAGGAGTCACAGAGCTAATACGCACAAAGGGCTAATGCTCATGGAGTCATGGTGCTTATACACACAGAGGGATATTGCTCAAGGAGTCACAGTGCTTATACACACAGATGGCTATTGCCCAATGGAGTCATGGTGCTACTGCTTATACACACAGAGGGCTATTGCCCATGGAGTCATTGTGCTTATACACACAGAGGCAGATTGCTCAAGGAGTCACAGTGCTTATACACACAGAGGGCTATTGCCCAAGGAGTGACAGTGCTTATACACACAGAGGGCTATTGCCCAAGGAGTCATGGTGCTTATACAAACAGAGGGAGATTGCTCAAGGAGTCACAGTGCTTATACACACAGAGGTCTATTGCCCAAGGATTGACAGTGCTAATACACACAGAGGGCTATTACCCAAGGAGTCACGGTGCTAATACACACAGAGGGCTATTGCTCATGGAGTCGCGGTGCTTATACACACAGAGAGCTATTGCCCAAGAAGTCATGGTGCTTATACACACAGATGGCTATTGCCCAAGGAGTCACGGTGCTTATACACACAGAGGGATATTGCTCAAGGAGTCACGGTGCTTATACACACATACTGTACACACAGAGGGCTATTGCCCAAGGTGTCACGGTGCTTATACAAACAGAGGGATATTGCTCAATGAGTCACGGTGCTTATACACAGAGGGCTATTGCCCTAGGAGTCATGGTGCTTATACACACAGATGGCTACTGCCCAAGGAGTTACAGTGCTTATACACACAGAGGGCTATTGCCCAAGGAGTCACAGTGCTTATACACACAGAGGGCTATTGCCCAAGGAGTCACGGTGCTATTACAAACAGAGGGCTATTGCTCATGGAGTCATGGTGCTAATACACACAGAGGGCTATTGCTCATAGAGTCACAGTGCTAATGCACACAGAGGGCTATTGCCCAAGGAGTCATCGTGCTTATACACACAGAGGGATATTGGTCAAGCAGTCACGGTGCTTATACACACAGAGCGTTATTGCCCTAGAGTCATGGTGCTTATACACACAGATAGCTATTGCCCAAGGAGTCACGGTGCTACTGCTTATACACACAGAGGGCTATTGCCCAGGGAATCATTGTGCTTATACACACAGAGGGCTATTGCTCATGGAATCACGGCGCTAATACACACAGAGGGCTATTGCTCATGGAATCACGGCGCTAGTACACAGAGGGCTATTGCCCAAGGAGTCATGGTGCTTATACACACAGGGGGCTATTGCCCAAGGAGTAACAGTGCTTATACACACAGAGGGCTATTGCCCAAGGAGTCATGGTGCTTATACACACAGATGGCTATTACCGAAGGAGTCACGGTTCTTATACACAAAGAGGGCTATTGCCCAAGGAGTCATGATGCTTATACATTCAGATGGCTATTGCCAAAGGAGTCACAGTGCTAATACGCACAAAGGGCTAATGCTCATGGAGTCATGGTGCTTATACACACAGAGGGATATTGCTCAAGGAGTCACAGTGCTTATACACACAGATGGCTATTGCCCAATGGAGTCATGGTGCTACTGCTTATACACACAGAGGGCTATTGCCCAGGGAGTCATTGTGCTTATACACACAGAGGCAGATTGCTCAAGGAGTCACAGTGCTTATACACACAGAGGGTTATTGCCCAAGGAGTCTTAGTGCTTATACACACAGAGGGCTATTGCCCAAGGAGTCATGGTGCTTATACCAACAGAGGGAGATTGCTCAAGGAGTCACAGTGCTTATACACACAGAGGGCTATTGCCCAAGGAGTGACAGTGCTAATACACACAGAGGGCTATTTCCCAAGGAGTCACGGTGCTAATACACACAGAGGGCTATTACCCAAGGAGTCACAGTGCTAATACACACAGAGGGCTATTGCTCATGGAGTCGCGGTGCTTATACACACAGAGGGCTATTGCCCAAGGAGTCACAGTGCTTATACACACAGAGAGCTATTGCCCAAGGAGTCATGGTGCTTATACACAAAGATGGCTATTGCCCAAGGAGTCACGGTTATTATACACAAAGAGGGCTATTGCCCAAGGAGTCATGATGCTTATACACACAGAGGGTTACTGCCCAAGGAGTCATGGTGCTTATACATTCAGATGGCTATTGCCAAAGGAATCACAGGGCTAATACGTAGGGCTAATGCTCATGGAGTCATGGTGCTTATACACACAGAGGGATATTGCTCAAGGAGTCACAGTGCTTATACACACAGATGGCTATTGCCCAAGGAGTCATGGTGCTACTGCTTATACACAGAGAGGGCTATTGCCCAGGGAGTCATTCTGCTTATACACACAGAGGGCTATTGCTCATGGAGTCGTGGTGCTAATACACACAGAGGGCTATTGCTCATGGACTCACGGCGCTAGTACACACAGAGGGCTATTGCCCAAGGAGGCACGGTGCTTATACACACATACTGTACACACAGAGGGCTATTGCACAAGGAGTCACGGTGCTTATACACACAGAGGGATATTGCTCAAGCAGTCACGGTGCTTATACACACAGAGGGTTATTGCCCTAGGAGTCATTGTGCTTATACACACAGAGGGCTATTGGCCAAGGAGTCACGGTGCTAATACACACAGAGGGTTATTGCTCATGGAGTCACGGTGCTAATACACACAGAGGGCTATTGCTCATGGAATCACGGTGCTACTACATACAGAGGGCTATTGCCCAAGGAGTCACGATGCTTATACACACATACTGAACACACAGAGGGCTATTGCTCATGGAGTCATGGTGCTTATACACACAGAGGGCTATTGAACAAGTAGTCACAGTGCTTATACACACACAGAGGGCTATTGCGCAAGGAGTCATGGTGCTTATACACACAGATGGCTATTGCCCAAGGAGTCACGGTTCTTATACACAAAGAGGACTATTGCCCAAGGAGTCATGATGCTTATACACACAGAGGGCTACTGCCCAAGGAGTCATGGTGCTTATACATTCAGATGGCTATTGCCAAAGGAGTCAAAGTGCTAATACGCACAAAGGGCTAATGCTCAAGGAGTCATGGTGCTTATACACACAGAGGGATATTGCTCAAGGAGTCATGGTGCTTATACACATAGAGGGCTATTGCTCATGGAGTCATGGTGCTTATACACACAGATGGCTATTGCCCAAGGAGTCACGGTTCTTATACACAAAGAGGACTATTGCCCAAGGAGTCATGATGCTTATACACACAGAGGGCTACTGCCCAAGGAGTCATGGTGCTTATACATTCAGATGGCTATTGCCAAACGAGTCACAGTGCTAATACACACAAAGGGCTAATGCTCATGGAGTCATGGTGCTTATACACACAGATGGCTACTGCCCAAGGAGTCATGGTGCTACTGCTTATACACACAGAGGGCTATTACCCTGGGAGTCATTGTGCTTATACACACAGAGGGAGATTGCTCAAGGAGTCGCAGTGCTTATGCACACAGAGGGCTATTGCCCAAGGAGTCACAGTGCTTATACACACAGAGGGCTATTGCCCAAGGAGTCATGCTGCTTATACACACAGAGGGCTATTGCCCAAGAAGTCACGGTGCTAATACACACAGAGGGCTATTGCACATGGAGTCACGGTGCTAATACAGACAGAGGGCTATTGCTCAAGGAGTCACGGTGCTACTGCTTATTCACACAGAGGGCTATGGCCCAGGGAGTCATTGTGCTTATACACACAGAGGGAGATTGCTCAAGGAGTCACAGTGCTTATACACACAGAGGGCTATTGCTCATGGACTCACGGTGCTAGTACACACAGAGGGCTATTGCCCAAGGAGTCACGGTGGTTATACACACATACTGTACACACAGAGGGCTATTGCCCAAGGAGTCACGGTGCTTTTACACACAGAGGGATATTGCTCAAGCAGTCACGGTGCTTATACACACAGAGAGCTATTGCCCTAGGAGTCATGGTGCTTATACACACAGATGGTTATTGCCAAAGGAGTCACAGTGCTAATACGCACAAAGGGCTAATGCTCATGGAGTCATGGTGCTTAAACACACAGAAGGATATTGCTCAAGGTGTCACAGTGCTTATACACACAGATGGCTATTGCCCAAGGAGTCACGGTGCTAGTACACACAGAGGGCTATTGCTCATGGAGTCACGGTGCTAATACACACAGAGGGCTATTGCCCAAGGAGTCACAGTTCTTATATACAAAGAGGGCTATTGCCCAAGGAGTTATGATGCTTATACAGACAGAGGGCTATTGCCCAAGGAGTCACGGTTCTTATACACAAAGAGGACTATTGCCCAAGGAGTCATGATGCTTATACACACAGAGGGCTACTGCCCAAGGAGTCATGGTGCTTATACATTCAGATGGCTATTGCCAAAGGAGTCAAAGTGCTAATACGCACAAAGGGCTAATGCTCAAGGAGTCATGGTGCTTATACACACAGAGGGATATTGCTCAAGGAGTCATGGTGCTTATACACATAGAGGGCTATTGCTCATGGAGTCATGGTGCTTATACACACAGATGGCTATTGCCCAAGGAGTCACGGTTCTTATACACAAAGAGGCCTATTGCCCAAGGAGTCATGATGCTTATACACACAGAGGGCTACTGCCCAAGGAGTCATGGTGCTTATACATTCAGATGGCTATTGCCAAACGAGTCACAGTGCTAATACACACAAAGGGCTAATGCTCATGGAGTCATGGTGCTTATACACACAGATGGCTATTGCCCAAGGAGTCATGGTGCTACTGCTTATACACACAGAGGGCTATTACCCTGGGAGTCATTGTGCTTATACACACAGAGGGAGATTGCTCAAGGAGTCACAGTGCTTATACACACAGAGGGCTATTGCTCATGGACTCACGGTGCTAGTACACACAGAGGGCTATTGCCCAAGGAGTCACGGTGGTTATACACACATACTGTACACACAGAGGGCTATTGCCCAAGGAGTCACGGTGCTTTTACACACAGAGGGATATTGCTCAAGCAGTCACGGTGCTTATACACACAGAGAGCTATTGCCCTAGGAGTCATGGTGCTTATACACACAGATGGTTATTGCCAAAGGAGTCACAGTGCTAATACGCACAAAGGGCTAATGCTCATGGAGTCATGGTGCTTATACACACAGAAGGATATTGCTCAAGGTGTCACAGTGCTTATACACACAGATGGCTATTGCCCAAGGAGTCACGGTGCTAGTACACACAGAGGGCTATTGCTCATGGAGTCACGGTGCTAATACACACAGAGGGCTATTGCCCAAGGAGTTATGATGCTTATACAGACAGGGGGCTATTGCCCAAGGAGTCACAGTTCTTATATACAAAGAGGACTATTGCCCAAGGAGTCACGGTTCTTATACTCAAAGCAAGCTATTGGCTACAGTGTCATGGTGCTTATACACACAGATGGCTACAGCCCAAGGAGTTACAGTGCTTATACACACAGAGGGCTATTGCCCAAGGAGTCACAGTGCTTATACACAGACGGCTATTGCCCAAGGAGTCACGGTGCTAATACACACAGAGGGCTATTGCCCAAGGAGTCACGGTGCTTATACACACATACTGTACACACAGAGGGCTATTGCCCAAGGAGTCACGGTGCTTTTACACACAGAGGGATATTGCTCAAGCAGTCACGGTGCTTATACACACAGAGGGCTATTGCCCTAGGAGTCATGGTGCTTATACACACAGATGGCTATTGCCAAAGAAGTCACAGTGCTAATACGCACAAAGGGCTAATGCTCATGGAGTCATTGTGCTTATACACACAGAGGGAGATTGCTCAAGGAGTCACAGTGCTTATGCACACAGAGGGCTATTGCCCAAGGAGTCACAGTGCTTTTACACACAGAGGGCTATTGCCCAAGGAGTCATGGTGCTTATACACACAGAGTGCTATTACCCAAGGAGTCACGGTGCTAATACACACAGAGGGCTATTGCTCATGGAGTCGCAGTGCTAATACACACAAACTGTACACACAGAGGGCTATTGCCCAAGGAGTCACGGTGCTTATACACACAGAGGGATATTGCTCAAGCAGTCACGGTGTTTATACACACAGAGGGTTATTGCCCTAGGAGTCATGGTGCTTATACACACAGATGGCTATTGCCCAAGGAGTCACGGTGCTACTGCTTATACACACTAGGGGTGAGCGGGTTCGGATTTCTGAAATCCGAAACCCCCCGAGCCCCCCCGATCCGAGGCAGATCCGAGTCAGGCTCGACTTTTCCCGCCTGACTCGGATCTGAAATCGAGGCAAAATGTTATCATCCCGCCTTCCGAGTCTCGCGGGTTTTGGATCCTATATAAGGTACCCGCGTCGGCGCCATTTTCTCACTCGGCTGTGGACAGTTTAGAGGGAGGGTGGGAGTTAGGGCTGGCTGGGCAGTGTAGTGTAGTGTAGTGCAGAGTAGTGTTGTGCTGTGCTGTGCTGCGCTGCTGTTGTCCACTACTTCAAAGTCCATAGGGGCTGGCTGTGTTGTGCTGTGCTGCTGTTGTTAATAGGGGCTGTGTCCACTTCTTCAAAGTCCATAGGGGCTGGCTGGACTGTGTTGTGCACAGTTCTCCATAGGGGCTGTGTCCACTCCAAAGTCCTGTGCAGGGTCCCAGTCCTAAAGGGGTGCTGTAGTGTTGTCCAGGGGGTGCTCTGTCCATCAGGGGTGCTCCCCCCAAGTGCTAAAAAATAATATATTTTCTGTGTTTGTGAATTGTGTGCGCAGTAGCTGCACATGCATCAACAAAGTAGTGCCAAGCGTGCGCCTGTGTCATAAGTAAAGGGCCGGCTGGCTTGACCGTTAAAGGGTGCTGTAACCCCCAAAGTACACTCCAGTCCAAACCAAAAAAATATATATTTTCTGTGTTTGTGTATTGTGTGCGCAGTAGCCGCACGTGCATCATCAAAGTAGTGCCAAGCGTGCGCCTGTGTCATAAGTAAAGGGCCGGCTGGCTTGACCATTAAAGGGTGCTGTAACCCCCAAAGTACACTCCAGTCCAAACCAAACATAAATATATTTTCTGTGTTTGTGAATTGTGTGCGCAGTAGCCGCACGTGCATCAACAAAGTAGTGCCAAGCGTGCGCCTGTGTCATAAGTAAAGGGCCGGCTGGCTTGACCGTTAAAGGGTGCTGTAACCCCCAAAGTACACTACAGTCCAAACCAAAAAAAAAAATATTGTCTGTGTTTGTGAATTGTGTGCGCAGTAGCCGCACGTGCATCAACAAAGTAGTGCCAAGCGTGCGCCTGTGTCATAAGTAAAGGGCCGGCTGGCTTGACCGTTAAAGGGAGCTGTAACCCCCAAAGTACACTCCAGTGCAAACCAAAAAAAAATTATTTTCTGTGTTTGTGAATTGTGTGCGCAGTAGCCGCACGTGCATCAACAAAGTAGTGCCAAGCGTGCGCCTGTGTCATAAGTAAAGGGCCGGCTGGCTTGACCGTTAAAGGGTGCTGTAACCCCCAAAGTACACTCCAGTCCAAACCAAAAAAAAATTTATTTTCTGTGTTTGTGAATTGTGTGCGCAGTAGCCGCACGTGCATCAACAAAGTAGTGCCAAGCGTGCGCCTGTGTCATAAGTAAAGGGCCGGCTGGCTTGACCATTAAAGGGTGCTGTAACCCCCCAAAGTACACTCCAAACCAAAAAAATATATATTTTCTGTGTTTGTGACTTGTGTGCACTGTGGCTGCACGTGCATCAACAAAGGAGCAGCGCCAAGCGTGCGCCTGTGTCCCATAAGTAAAGAGCCGGCTGGCTCATTTCTTAAAGGGTGGTGTTACCCACAAAGTGCACTACTCTCCAGCAAAAATAAAAAAATATTTTCTGTGTTTGTGTGCGCTTTAGCCGCACGTATATATCAATATAACATAAATGGAGGACCAAACTTTCTCCGATAAAAATAAAATAGGGAAAGATCAAGAACCACTTTCTCCTAGTGCTATTGCTGCTGCTGGGAGTTGTTCATCATCCCAGAGAGGAAGTAGGAACATCACTACTTTTACTAAATAATTGACCCTCCAACAGTCCCTAGCGATGAGGATGAAGTACGACAGCAGTCATCCTGAAGCAAAATGTATAACTGAGGCCTTGACTGCTATGTTGGTGTTAGACGTGCGTCCGGTATCCGCCATTAGTGCAGTGGGATTTAGACAATTGATGGAGGTAGTGTGTCCCCGGTTCCAAATCCCGTCTAGATTCCACCTGCATCCTCAAAGCAGCAGCGACAAGCGTGCGTCTGTCTGTTAAAGGGTGGTGACACCCTCAAAGTGTGCTACACAAACAATAAAAATATTCTTCTTCTTTTTTCTGTCTTTGTGAATTGTGCGGGCTGTAGCCGCACTTGCATCCTCAAAGCAGCAGCGACAAGCGTGCGTCTTTCTGTTAAAGGGTGGTGACACCCTCAAAGTGTGCTACACAAACAATAAAAATATTCTTCTTCTTTTTTCTGTCTTTGTGAATTGTGTGGGCTGTAGCCGCACTTGCATCCTCAAAGCAGCAGCGACAAGCGTGCGTCTGTCTGTTAAAGGATTACATCGGTGACAGCATCCAAGTAGGCATGTCAGACAGTCCGTACCTGTACTGGCAGGAAAAAGAGGCAATTTGGAGGTCCCTGTACAAACTGGCTCTATTTTACGTGCATCAACACAGTAGCAGCGCCAAGCGTGCGCCTGTGTCATAAGTCAAGGGCCGGTTTGGACATCTGGTCCGGCCTGAAGGACTTGCCAACAATTTCTACTGTCACTGCATATGATACTGTCCTCAAAGCAGCAGCGACAAGCATGCGTCTGTCTGTTAAAGGGTGGTGTAACCCTCAAAGTGCGCTTCACAAAAATTAAAATAATCTTCTTTTTTTTTCTTTGTGAATTGTTTGGGCTGTAGCTGCACTTACATCCTCAAAGCAGCAGCGACAAGCATGCATCTGTCTGTTAAAGGATTACATCGGTGACAGCATCCAAGTAGGCATGTCAGACAGTCCGTACCTGTACTGGCAGGAAAAAGAGGCAATTTGGAGGTCCCTGTACAAACTGGCTCTATTTTACCTGAGTTGCCCCCCCTCCAGTGTGTACTCCGAAAGAGTGTTTAGTGCAGCCGGGAACCTTGTCAGCGAAAGGCGTAGGAGGTTGCTTCCACAAAATGTGGAGAAGATGATGTTCATAAAATGAATTATCAACTCTTCCAGGGAGACCAGCCTCCAGAACGAACAGAGGGACCTGTGGTTCCAGCGGGGACGAATTAATACTCTGTGAGGATGAGGATGTACACACTGAAGAGGGTGAGGAATCGGTGGATGAGGAGGATGAGGATGACATCTTGCCTCCATAGAGCCAGTTTGTGCAGTGACAGATTAATTGCCAGCTTGTTTTGTGGGGGCCCAAACGAACCAATCATTTCAGCCACAGTTGTGTGGCAGACCCTGGCGCTGAAATGATTGGTTTGTTAAAGTCTGCATGTCCTGTTTATACAACATAAGGGTGGGCCCAAGGACAATTCCATCTTGCACCTCTTTTTTTTTCTTTGCATTCTGTACAGTTTGGGGCCTAGTTTTTCAAACTGCCATCCTGTCTGCCACTGCAGTTTCACGCCTAGATGGGTCACGTGTTTGTGCCGCCCACTCGTGTCGCTTAGCATAGTCATCCAGCTACCTCGGTGCAACCTTTTGGACAAAAAAACACTATTGTGAGGTGTGAGGTGTTCAGAATAGACTGGAAATGAGTGGAAATTAAGGTTATTGAGGTTAATAATAGCATAGGAGCAGAAAAACCTACAAATTCTGTGATTTTAGCTGTTTTTATGTTTTTTTTCAAAAAAATACAGATCCAAAACACAAAACCCAGAACCCAAAACACGGAAGGGTGGTTTTGGCAAAGCCAATCCAGATCCAAAACACGAAGAAAGATCCAGATCCAAAACCAAAACACGAAAACTGGCCGGTGCACACCCCTAATACACACAGAGGGCTATTGCCCAGGGAGTCATTGTGCTTATACACACAGAGGGCTATTGCTCGTGGAATCACGGCGCTAGTACACACAGAGGGCTATTGCCCAAGGAGTCACGGTGCTTATACACACAGATGGCTATTGCCCAAGGAGTCACGGTTCTTATACACAAAGAGGGCTACTGCCCAAGGAGTCATGGTGCTTATACACAAAGAGGGAGATTGCTCAAGGAGTCACAGTGCTTATACACACAGAGGGCTTTTGCCCAAGGAGTCACAGTGCTAATACACACACAGGGCTATTGCCCAAGGAGTCATGGTGCTTATACACAAAGAGGGCTACTGCCCAAGGAGTCATTGTGCTTATACATTCAGATGGCTATTGCCAAAGGAGTCATAGTGCTAATACGCACAAAGGGCTAATGCTCATGGTGTCATGGTGCTTATACACACAGAAGGATATTGCTCAAGGAGTCACAGTGCTTATACACACAGATGGCTATAGCCCAAGGAGTCATGGTGCTACTGCTTATACACACAGAGGGCTATTGCCCAGGGAGTCATTGTTCTTATACACACAGAGGGAGATTGCTCAAGGAGTCACAGTGCTCATACACACAGAGGGCTATTGCCCAAGGAGTCATGGTGCTTATACACACAGAGGGCTATTGCCCAAGGAGTAACGGTGCTAATACACACAGAGGGCTATTGCACATGGAGTCACGGTGCTAATACACACAGAGTTCTATTGCTCTTGGACTCATGGCGCTAGTACACACAGAGGGCTATTGCACAAGGAGTCACGGTGCTTATACACACAGAGGGCTATTGCCCTAGGAGTCAAGGTGCTTATACACACAGATGGCTATTGCCCAAGGAGTCACGGTGCTAGTACACACAGAGGGCTATTGCTCATGGAGTCACGGTGCTAATACACATAGAGGGCTATTGCCCAAGAAGTCACAGTTCTTATATACAAAGAGGGCTATTGCCCAAGGAGTCACAGTTCCTATACACACAGAGAGCTATTGCCTAAGGAGTCATGGTGCTTATTCACACAGATGGCTACTGCCCAAGGAGTCACAGTGCTTATACACACAGAGGGCAATTGCCCAAGGAGTCACGGTGCTTATACACACATACTGTACACACAGAGGGCTATTGCCCAAGGAGTCACGTTGCTTATACACGCAGAGGGATATTGCTCAAGGAGTCACGATGCTTATACACACAGTGGGCTATTGCCCTTGGTGTCATGGTGCTTATTTTCACAGATGGCTATTGCCAAAGGAGTCACAGTGCTAATACGCACAAAGGGCTAAAGCTCATGGAGTCATGGTGCTTATAAACACAGAGGGATATTGCTCAAGGAGTCACGGTGCTTATACACACCGATGGCTATTGCCCAAGGAGTCACTGTGCTAGTACACACAGAGGGCAATTGCTCATGGAGTCACGGTGCTAATACACACAGAGGGCTATTGCCCAAGGAGTCACAGTTCTTATATACAAAGAGGGCTATTGCCCAAGGAGTCACGATGCTTATACAGACAGAGGGCTATTGCCCATGGAGTCACAGTGCTTATACACACAGAGGGCTATTGCCCAAGGAGTCACAGTGCTTATACACACATAGGGCTATTGCCCAAGGAGTCATGGTGCTAATACACACAGAGGGCTATTGCTCATGGAGTCACGGTGCTAATACACACAGAGGGCTATTGCTCATGGACTCACGGCGCTAATACACACAGAGGGCTATTGCCCAAGGAGTCACGGTGCTTATACACACAGAGGGATATTGCTCAAGGAGTCATGGTGCTTATACACACAGATGGCTATTGCCCAAGGAGTCACGGTGCTACTGCTTATACACACAGAGGGCTATTGCCCAAGGAGTCACAGTGCTTATACACACAGAGGGCTATTGCCCAAGGAGTCACGGTGCTAATACACACAGAGGGCTATTGCTCATGGAGTCACAGTGCTAATACACACAGAGGGCTATTGCTCATGGACTCACGGCGCTAATACACACAGAGGGCTATTGCCCAAGGAGTCACGGTGCTTATACACACAGAGGGATATTGCTCAAGGAGTCACGGCGCTTATACACACAGAGGGCTATTGCCCTAGGAGTCAAGGTGCTTATACACACAGATAGCTATTGCCAAAGGAGTCACAGTGCTAATACGCACAAAGGGCTAATGCTCATGGAGTTATGGTGCTTATAAACACAGAGAGATATTGCTCAAGGAGTCACGGTGCTTATACACACAGATGGCTATTGCCCAAGGAGTCACGGTGCTAGTACACACAGAGGGTATTGCTCATGGAGTCACGGTGCTAATACACATAGAGGGCTATTGCCCAAGAAGTCACAGTTCTTACATACAAAGAGGGCTATTGCCCAAGGAGTCACAGTTCTTATACACACAGAGAGCTATTGCCTAAGGAGTCATGGTGCTTATACACACAGATGGCTACTGCCCAAGGAGTCACAGTGCTTATGCACACAGAGGGCTATTGCCCAAGGAGTCACGGTGCTTATACACACATACTGTACACACAGAGGGCTATTGCCCAAGGAGTCACGTTGCTTATACACGCAGAGGGATATTGCTCAAGGAGTCACGGTGCTTATACACACAGAGGGCTATTGCCCTAGGAGTAATGTGCTTATACACACAGATGGCTATTGCCCAAGGAGTCACGGTGCTACTGCTTATACACACAGAGGGCTATTGCGCAGGGAGTCATTGTGCTTATACACATAGAGGGCTATTGCCCAAGGAGTCACGGTGCTAATACACACAGAGGGCTATTGCTCATGGAGTCACGGTGCTAATACACACAGAGGGCTATTGCCCAAGGAGTCACGGTGCTTATACACACAGATGGCTACTGCCCAAGGAGTCACAGTGCTTATACACACAGAGGACTATTGCCCAAGGAGTCACGGTTCTTATGCACAAAGAGAGCTATTGCCTAAGGAGTCATGGTGCTTATACACACAGATGGCTACTGCCCAAGGAGTCACGATGCTTATACACATAGAGGGCTATTGCCCAAGGAGTCACAGTTCTTACACACAAAGAGGACTATTGCCCAAGGAGTCAAAGGTTCTTATACAAAAAGAGAGCTATTGCCCAAGGAGTCATGGTGCTTATACACAAAGAGGGTTACTGCCCAAGGAGTCATGGTGCTTATACATTCAAATGGCTATTGCCAAAGGAGTCACAGTGCTAATACGCACAAAGGGCTAATGCTCATGGTGTCATGGTGCTTATACACACAGAAGGATATTGCTCAAGGAGTCACAGTGCTTATACACACAGATGGCTATTGCCCAAGGAGTCATGGTGCTACTGCTTATACACACAGAGGGCTATTGCCCAGGGAGTCATCGTTCTTATACACACAGAGGGAGATTGCTCAAGGAGTCACAGTGCTCATACACACAGAGGGCTATTGCCCATGGAGTCATGGTGCTTATACACACAGTGGGCTATTGCCCAAGGAGTAACGGTGCTAATACACACAGAGGGCTATTGCACATGGTGTCACGGTGCTAATACACACAGAGTTCTATTGCTCTTGGACTCATGGCGCTAGTACACACAGAGGGCTATTGCACAAGGAGTCACGGTGCTTATACACACAGAGGGATATTGCTCAAGGAGTCACGGCGCTTATACACACAGAGGGCTATTGCCCAAGGAGTCACGGTGCTTATACACACAGATGGCTACTGCCCAAGGAGTCACAGTGCTTATACACACAGAGGACTATTGCCCAAGGAGTCACGGTTCTTATGCACAAAGAGAGCTATTGCCTAAGGAGTCATGGTGCTTATACACACAGATGGTTACTGCCCAAGGAGTCACGATGCTTATACACATAGAGGGCTATTGCCCATGGAGTCACAGTTCTTACACACAAAGAGGACTATTGCCCAAGGAGTCAAAGGTTCTTATACAAAAAGAGAGCTATTGCCCAAGGAGTCATGGTGCTTATACACAAAGAGGGCTACTGCCCAAGGAGTCATGCTGCTTATACATTCAAATGGCTATTGCCAAAGGAGTCACAGTGCTAATACGCACAAAGGGCTAATGCTCATGGTGTCATGGTGCTTATACACACAGAAGGATATTGCTCAAGGAGTCACAGTGCTTATACACACAGATGGCTATTGCCCAAGGAGTCATGGTGCTACTGCTTATACACACAGAGGGCTATTGCCCAGGGAGTCATTGTTCTTATACACACAGAGGGAGATTGCTCAAGGAGTCACAGTGCTCATACACACAGAGGGCTATTGCCCATAGAGTCATGGTGCTTATACACACAGTGGGCTATTGCCCAAGGAGTAACGGTGCTAATACACACAGAGGGCTATTGCACATGGTGTCACGGTGCTAATACACACAGAGTTCTATTGCTCTTGGACTCATGGCGCTAGTACACACAGAGGGCTATTGCACAAGGAGTCACGGTGCTTATACACACAGAGGGATATTGCTCAAGGAGTCACGGCGCTTATACACACAGAGGGCTATTGCCCTAGGAGTCAAGGTGCTTATACACACAGATAGCTATCGCCAAAGGAGTCACAGTGCTAATACGCACAAAGGGCTAATGCTCATGGAGTTATGGTGCTTATAAACACAGAGAGATATTGCTCAAGGAGTCACGGTGCTTATACACACAGATGGCTATTGCCCAAGGAGTCACGGTGCTAGTACACACAGAGGGTATTGCTCATGGAGTCACGGTGCTAATACACATAGAGGGCTATTGCCCAAGAAGTCACAGTTCTTATATACAAAGAGGGCTATTGCCCAAGGAGTCACAGTTCTTATACACACAGAGAGCTATTGCCTAAGGAGTCATGGTGCTTATACACACAGATGGCTACTGCCCAAGGAGTCACAGTGCTTATGCACACAGAGGGCTATTGCCCAAGGAGTCACGGTGCTTATACACACATACTGTACACACAGAGGGCTATTGCCCAAGGAGTCACGTTGCTTATACACGCAGAGGGATATTGCTCAAGGAGTCACGGTGCTTATACACACAGAGGGCTATTGCCCTAGGAGTAATGTGCTTATACACACAGATGGCTATTGCCCAAGGAGTCACGGTGCTACTGCTTATACACACAGAGGGCTATTGCGCAGGGAGTCATTGTGCTTATACACACAGAGGGCTATTGCCCAAGGAGTCACGGTGCTAATACACACAGAGGGCTATTGCTCATGGAGTCACGGTGCTAATACACACAAAGGGCTATTGCTCATGGACTCACGGTGCTAGTACACACAGAGGGCTATTGCCCAAGGAGTCACGGTGTTTATACACACATACTGTACACACAGAGGGCTATTGCTCATGGAGTCATGGTGCTTATACACACAGAGGGCTATTGCCCAAGGAGTCACGTGGCTCATACACACAGATGGCTATTGCCCCAGGAGTCACGGTTCTTATACACAAAGAGGGCTATTGCCCAAGGAGTCATGATGCTTATACACACAGAGGGCTACTGCCCAAGGAGTCATGGTGCTTATACATTCAGATGGCTATTGCCAATGGAGTCACAGTGCTAATACGCACAAAGGGCTAATGCTCATGGAGTCATGGTGCTTATACACACAGAGGGATATTGCTCAAGGAGTCACGGTGCTTATACACATAGATGGCCATTGTCCAAGGAGTCACGGTGCTAGTACACACAGAGGGCTATTGCTCATGGAGTCACGGTGCTAATACACACAGAGGGCTATTGCCCAAGGATTCACAGTTCTTATACACAAAGAGGGCTATTGCCAAAGGAGTCACGGTGCTTATACACATAGAGGGCTATTGCCCAAGGAGTCACAGTTTTTATACACACAGAGGGCTATTGCCCAAGGAGTCACAACGCTTATACACACAGAGGGCTATTGCCCAAGGAGTCATGGTGCATATACACACAGAGGGCTATTACCCAAGGAGTCACTTTGCTAATACACACAGAGGGCTATTTCTCATGGAGTCACGGTGCTAATACACACAGAGTGCTATTGCTCATAGACTCACGGCGCTAATACACACAGAGGGCTATTGCCCAAGGAGTCACGGTGCTTATACACACATACTGTACACACTGAGTGCTATTGCCCAAGGAGTCACGGTGCTTATACACACAGAGGGATATTGCTCAAGGAGTCACGGTGCTTATACACACAGAGGGCTATTGCCCTAGGAGTCATGGTGCTTATACACACAGATGGCTATTGCCCAAGGAGTCATGGTGCTACTGCTTATACACACAGAGGGTTATTGCCCAGGGAGTCATTGTGCTTATACACACAGAGGGAGATTGCTCAAGGAGTCACAGAGCTTATACACACAGAGGGCTATTGCCCAAGGAGTCACAGTACTTATACACACAGAGGGCTATTGCCCAAGGAGTCATGGTGCTTATACACACATACTGTACACACAGAGGGATATTGCCCAAAGAGTCTCGGTGCTTATACACACAGGGGGATATTGCTCAAAGAGTCACGGTGCTTATACACACCGAGGGCTATTGCCCTAGGAGTCATGGTGCTTATACACACAGATGGCTATTGCCCAAGGAGTCACGGTGCTACTGCTTATACACTCAGAGGGCTATTGCCCAGGGAGTCATTGTGCTTATACACACAGAGGGATATTACTCAAGGAGTCATGGTGCTTATACACAGATGGCTATTGCTCAAAGTGTCACAGTGCTTATACACAAAGAGGGCTTTTACCCAAGGATTCACGATGCTTATACACACATATGGCTATTGCCCAAGGAGTCACGGTTCTTATACACAAAGAGGGCTATTCCCAACACAGATGGCTACTGCCCAAGGAGTCACAGTGCTTATACACAAAGAGGGCCTTTGCCCATTGAGTCACGATGCTTATACAAACATATGGATATTGCCCAAGGAGTCACGGTTGTTATACACAAAGAGGGCTATTGCCCAAAGAGTCATGGTACTTATACACACAGATGGCTATTGCCCAAGGAGTCACGATGCTTATACTCACAGAGGGCTATTGCCCAAGGAGTCATGGTGCATATTAGAGGTGTGCACCAGCCACTTTTCGTGTTTTGTGTTTTGGATTTGGATCTGGATCTTTCTTCGTGTTTTGGACCTGGATTTGTTTTGCCAAAATCATCCTTCCGTGTCTTGGGTTTTGTGTTTCGGATCTGTATTTTTTTTTTAAAAAGCATAAAAACAGCTAAAATCACAGAATTTGTGGGTTTTTCTGCTCCTATGCTGTTATTAACCTCAATAACCTTAATTTCCACTCATTTCCAGTCTATTCTGAACACCTCACAATTTGTTTTTGTGTCCAAAAGGTTGCACCGAGGTAACTGGATGACTATGCTAAGCGACACAAGTGGGCGGCACAAGCACATGGTCCATCTAGGATTGACACTGCAGTGGCAGACAGGATGGCAGTTTGAAAAACTAGGCCCCAAACAGTACATAATGCAAAGAATAAAAAGAGGTGCAAGATGGAATTGTCCTTGGGCCCTCGCACCCACCCTTATGTTGTATAAACAGGACTTGCACACTTTAACAAACCAATCATTTCAGCGCCAGGGTCTGCCACACGACTGTGGCTGAAATGATTGGTTCGTTTGGGCCCCCACAAAACAAGCTGGCAATTAATCTGTCCCTGCACAAACTGGCTCTACGGAGGCAAGATGTCGTCCTCATCCTCCTCATCCACCGATTCCTCACCCTGTTGTGTACATGCTCATCCTCACAGAGTATTCATTGGTCCCCGCTGGAATCCACAACCACAGGTCCCTCTGTACTTTCTGGAGGCTGGTCTCCCTGGAAGAGTTGATAATTCATTTTATGAACATCATCTTCTCCACATTTTGTGGAAGCAACCTTCTACGCCTTTCGCTGACAAGGTTCCCGGCTGCACTAAACACTCTTTCGGAGTACACACTGGAGGGGGGGCAACTCAGGTAAAATAGAGCCAGTTTGTACAGGGGCCTCCAAATTGCCTCTTTTTCCTGCCAGTACAGGTACGGACTGTCTGACATGCCTACTTGGATGCTGTCACCGATGTAATCCTTTAACAGACAGATGCATGCTTGTCGCTGCTGCTTTGAGGATGTAAGTGCAGCTACAGCCCAAACAATTCACAAAGAAAAAAAAAGAAGATTATTTTAATTTTTGTGAAGCGCACTTTGAGGGTTACACCACCCTTTAACAGACAGACGCATGCTTGTCGCTGCTGCTTTGAGGACAGTATCATATGCAGTGACAGTAGAAATTGTTGGCAAGTCCTTCAGGCCGGACCAGATGTCCAAACCGGCCCTTGACTTATGACACAGGCGCACGCTTGGCGCTGCTACTGTGTTGATGCACGTGCGGCTACATCGCACACAAGTCACAAACACAGAAAAAAAAATGTTTTTTATTTCTTGGAACGCTTTGGGGGTTACACCACCCTTTAACAGACTTATGGGACACAGGCGCACGCTTGGCGCTGCTCCTTTGTTGATGCACGTGCAGCTACAGTGCACACAATTCACAAAGACAGAAAAAAAATAATTTTTCATTGTTTGTGGAGCGCACTTTGAGGGTTACACCACCCTTTAACAGACAGATGCACGCTTGTCGCTGCTGCTTTGAGGATGCAGGTGCGGCTACTGCGCATACATTTCACAAAGACAGAAAAAAAAGAAGAATTTTTTTATTGTTTGTGGAGCGCACTTTGAGGATTACACCACCCTTTAACAGACAGACGCACGCTTGTCGCTGCTGCTTTGAGGATGCAGGTGCGGCTACAGCCCACACATTTCACAAAGTCGGAAAAAAAAAAAATATATTTTTTTTGGAGTGCACTTTGGGGGTTACAGCACCCGTTAACGGACAAGCCAGCCGGCCCTTTACTTATGACACAGGCGCACGCAGTCACTGAATGGCAAAAGTGGTCAGAAATCTTTCGGGCCACCCAAGGCGTCTCCTGCACGCCCCTGTCGCTTTACAGAAAATTCTGCACCACCAAGTTTATTGTGTGAGCAAAATATGGGACGTGCTGGAATTTGCCCAGATGTAATGCCCGCACAATATTGGTGGCGTTGTCAGATATCACAAATCCCCAGGAGAGTCTAAGTGGGGTAAGCCACTGGGCGATGATTTCCCTCAGTTTCTCTAAGAGGTTGTCGGCGGTGTGCCTCTTACTGAAACCGGTGATACACAGCGTAGCCTGCCATGGAATGAGCTGGAGTTTCTGAGATGCTGCTACTGGTGACGCTGCTGTTGTTGCTGCATAAGGTGATACATTTACCCAGTGGGCTGTCACAGTCATATAGTCCTTAGTCTGCCCTGTTCCACTTGTCCACATGTCCGTGGTTAAGTGGACATTGTGTACAATGGCATTTTTCAGGACACTGAGGACACTTTTTCTGACGTTTCTGTACAGTCTCGGTATCGCCTGCCTAGTGAAGTGGAATCTAGACGGGATTTGGAACCGGGGACACACTACCTCCATCAATTGTCTAAATCCCACTGCAGTAATGGCGGATACCGGACGCATGTCTAACACCAACATAGCAGTCAAGGCCTCAGTTATACGTTTTGCTTGAGGATGACTGCTGTCGTACTTCATCCTCCTCGCTAAGGACTGTTGGAGGGTCGATTGTTTAGTAAAAGTAGTGGTGTTCCTACTTCCTCTCTGGGATGATGAACAACTCCCAGCAGCAGCAACAGCACAAGGAGGAAGTGGTTCTTGATCTTTCCCTATTTTATTTTTATCGGAGAAAGTTTGGTCCTCCATTTATGTTATATTGATATATACGTGCGGCTAAGGTGCACACAAACACAGAAAATAATTTTTTATTTTGTTTGGAATGTACTTTGGGGGTTACAGCACCCTTTAACGGACAAGCCAGACGGCCTTTTACTTATGGGACACAGGCGCACGCTTGGCGCTGCTCCTTTGTTGATGCACATGCAGCTACAGTGCACACAGGGCCTGATTCAGAGGCACTCATAAGCGGCCGCTCGTTCTCTCCGGGCAATGTTCGCACAGCTGCGCCTGCGTATGGGTTGTAATACGCATGCGCGAACCAGTCAGTGCGGTCGGAAATCGTGTGCTCGCAAAATAGCAAATGCCTGCTAATTTGAGTGACAGGATGAGGCGTTTGTGGGTGGTAACAGGGGAAGGTGCTTGAAAACGGGGAGTGGAGATCCGAACGCAGGCGTGCCAAACGGTCAAAACGGCCGTTTAAAGGGTGTGCATAATTAGCAAAGAAGCGTCATTGACCACGTCACTTGGTTGTCTTTTAGTCTGAACTGCTCGCATGATTGCGGTAGGAAAATGCTACCACAAGAATAGCGAGCAGTTCATACGCCGTTCGATGTACTCGATTAATCTAATAAATAGCGAAGATGACGTATGATGCGAGCGGCCAGGGGACATTTTTTTCAAAATAGCGAGCGCATGTTTCGTTCGTTCAGACATAGAGGCTTCAACAGACCGCAAAGAGTGAGCGCTTAATTTAAATATCCGGCCCCTCTTTCAGAACGACCGTCCGCAAATAGCGTCCGGCTCTGAATCAGGCCCACAATTCACAAACACAGAAAATATTTTTTTATTTTGTTTGGAGTGTACTTTGGGGGTTACAGCACCCTTTAACGGACAAGCCAGCCGGCCTTTTACTTATGGGACACAGGCGCACGCTTGGCACTACTTTGTTGATGCACGTGCGGCTACTGCGCACACAATTCACAAACACAGAAAATATTTTTTTATTTTGTTTGGAGTGTACTTTGGGGGTTACAGCACCCTTTAACGGACAAGCCAGCCGGCCTTTTACTTATGGGACCCAGGCGCACGCTTGGCGCTGCTCCATTGTTGATGCATGTGCAGCCACAGTGCACACAATTCACAAACAAAGAAAATATTTTTTAATTTTGTTTGGAGTGTACTTTGGGGGTTACAGCACCCTTTAACGGACAAGCCAGCCGGCCCTTTACTTATGGGACACAGGCGCACGCTTGGCGCTGCTCCTTTGTTGATGCACGTGCAGCCACAGTGCACACAATTCACAAACACAGAAAATATTTTTTTATTTTGTTTGGAGTGTACTTTGGGGGTTACAGCACCCTTTAACGGACAAGCCAGCCGGCCCTTTACTAATGGGACACAGGCGCACGCTTGGCGCTGCTCCTTTGTTGATGCACGTGCAGCCACAGTGCACACAATTCACAAACACAGAAAATATTTATTTTTTTGCACTTGGGGGGAGCACCCCTGATGGACAGAGCACCCCCTGGACAACACTACAGCTCCCCTTTAGGACTGGGACACTGCACAGGACTTTGGAGTGGAGAAAGCCCCTATGGACAACTGACTGCACAACACAGTCCAGCCAGCCCCTATGGACTTTGGAGGAGTGGACACAGCCCCTATGGACAACAGCAGCACAGCACAGCACAGCACAACACTACACTGCACTACACTACACTACACAGCCCAGCCAGCCCTAACTCCCACCCTCCCTCTTCACTGTCCACAGCCGAGTGAGAAAATGGCGCCGGCGCGGGTACCTTATATAGGATCTAAAACCCGCGAGACCCGGAAGGCGGGATGATGACGTTTTGCCTCGATTTCAGATCTGAGTCAGGCGGGTAAAGTCGAGCCTAACTCGGATCGGACTCAGATCAGGTGGGCTGGGGGGGGTTCGGATTTCAGAAATCCGAACCCGCTCACCCCTAGTGCTTATACACACAGAGGGATATTGCTCAAGAAGTCACGGTGCTTATAAACACAGAGGGCTATTGCCCAAGGAGTCACAGTGCTTATAGCCTTATACACACAAGTTTACTGCCCAAGGAGTCACGATGAATATAGCCTTATACACACAGAGGGCTACCTCCCAAGGAGTCACGGAGCTTATACACACACAGAGGGCTACTGCTCAAGGAGTCATGGTGCTTATAGCCTTATACATACAGAGGGCTATTGCTCAAGGAGTCACGGTGCTTATAGCCTTATACAAATAGAGGGCTATGGCCCAAGTAATCACGGTCCTTATACACACAGATGGCTATTGCCCAAGGAGTCATGGTGCTACTGCTTATACACACAGAGGGCTATTGACCAAGGAGTCACAATGCTTGTATACAGTAACAGTACACAGTGGCATATAGCACAAAAAGTTTTTTTTTAACTTATATTAATTTATTTTTAAATTTTTTTATATTTAGATTTATGTATTTATTTTTTTACACTGGAGCTAATGGCAAGTAATTTAATCAGCAGCATACGTCAGCACAGCCAATGGAGTCTGGAGTCTGGACACAGGCTACTACAGCCATTTTATTTATCAGAATAGTACAGCATATGTCAGTGTGAAGTCTTCCCCCTACCCTACAGTCACTTTACAGCACAGCCAATGGAGTCTCTGGAGTCTTTTGACAACTTTGCAGAGTCCTCTGCGCAGCATGCTGACTAACAAATGGTACAGAGTCCCGGGCTCGGCGCCTTATATAGAAGTTGAATGTCATCCAAGTCTCGCGAGAATCTAACGTTGAGGGGAAGATGAGGTTCAATTTCCACTGAATCCAAACTGCTCATCCCTAAGGCTAAATATGTCACTTTCCTACCCAAGCTGCCATGTAGACTTGTGTGCACTACCGGGGGCTATACGCCATCTGAGAATGGCGTAGAGTAACACCATCAAATTCCGAGAATACTGAATTTTGGAATTTGATAAATAGCCTAATTTCTACATCCCCATGCTAAAGTATGGGGAGCGTGGAAATTAACACAGACAAACTTAACCAGGCGATATCACCTGCGTTAAGTGTGTTAATGAATACAAGAAAAAAGTAAATTAATGAAAAAACACCTTAAAAACGATATTTAAGTGTTGATGAATAAGCCCCTATGCATTGAAGAGCTATAAAGTGGAGAGAGATAAAGTACTAACCAATCAGCTTCAACCATGTTACAGGCTATGTTTGAAAAATGACAGGAGCTGATTAGTTGGTACTTTATATCCATCCACTTTACCTCTCTCCAAGGCTTAGTACATAGAACCCTTAATCATCAGGAGCCATCTGGCCCGTGATGACGAATAGGCCCCATAGCAACCAATTACTTCCCCCATTAATCAAATAACCCCCCCATTAACTCAATGCCTCAAGAACCCATCAATTAATCTCCCCATCATCCATTAACCCATCTCTCCACTCCATTATCAATTCACCCTCCCAGCACCCATTAACACAGATCCCATAAAGATCTTCTCACACAGCACCCACCTACTCACATGCAACACCCAATAACACCCCCCACTCAACAACTATAAACCCCACCAACCCAGTTCTGATTAACCCATTCATCAGTCATTTCACTACCCCCAGCAGCACCCAGTCACTCATTCTGTCAGCACTCAGTTTATCTTTATTTTCATTACAAAAATACCATAAATTGGGGGCGTGGCCTGACTAGCAAGTGGAGAGGCTGTGTTACTCCTGAGCTCTCCAGAAAGCTGCCTCTAACCACCCCATTACCGCTGCCCGGCTATCCCAGTGGTTCTCCTCAGACCCCCTGACCTCCTACTACCCCTCTGGACTCTTACCTGCACTGTGGGAGTGTTGTCCGGCTCCAGCGGCATTGTGGCCTACTCCTGCTCCAGAAGCCGGGGACTCAATTTTGGAGCTCCGCGGGTCGGCGGCACCGTGACTAGCCGCGACTGGCTCCAATCACCAGCGCTACCTTCTGGTCCTCTCCCTGGACTCCCCTGGCGGTCCGGAGGTATGTGGAGGGGTGTTACATAGCCCGGAGGTCCCCTATAAGCTGCCGCGGCCGGAGCCGCGAATCGCGGGTGGCCGCCATTTTGAAAACGGCCCTGGAGACTGGCCTGCATCTCAGACCACACCAGTCTGCTCACAGCCTGCCCTGATTACTTTCTCCCTGCTGTGCTGCCTCCCTCCTGTCGGATCAGCCTCTCTGCCCTGCCCTGCAGCGTGTGGGCCCCCAGGTGACTCACCTTTCTTGCTGGACCCTTCCTCCACTGTAATCCTCTCCCCCTCTGTGTTAATCACATTGGATTGATAATCCTTATAACACTGGCAGACCCTTTTACAACCTGCGGTCCACCAACTACATCAATGTGCACAGGGTTCTAACATCACGGGTCTCCCCCACCCCGGTTACATTGCTTGGTTACATGCTACTAATCAGAAGGGCTGCACCTCTTCTTATAAAATCCGCACCTGCTAGAGGTCCCTACTCCTTTTCATTCTCCAGCACCATTGGCTGGGCCGAGGGGTAGCTCTGACGCGAACACGCACATCCGACTCCAGCGGAGCTTCACTGCCGCCTATAAACCGCTTTATGATACTGAAATAAATGTGTTTACAATTTGAAGCAATGACCCCCTGAGAGTATTGGAGCAGTGCCCTCCTGTGGTTCTTTTCTAGACAAAGGCCGCACAATTACACTTTGTGCATATCTGCATACGTCCACTATTTCAGGTCCTCTATCGTTAATCATTCAGGCCCACAGAGTCTTTCCAGTCATCATACTTACCCCTAACTACCTTCCTCCTCACCGTCATTATGAACAGGTCAAATACTAATACCAGAAAACGTGTGGGTGGTGATATCTCCCAACATTTCCCTAAAGGTGACAAGTCATCGGCGGCTGCCGACCCTCCTTCGCCCAGTCCTCCCCATGTGGAGGGAGAGGATACACCTTCTTCAGCTCTATCCACAAAAGAGGACATTATGGCACTGCGATCCCTTATTACAGATTTTAAAGAATCTTTAGAGTCCAAGTTGGATAAAGCAGTTTCCTCGATCAAATCAGACCTCTCCTCACTTTCTACAAGAACCTCTAAATTAGAATCACGCCAAGACACCCTTCAAAAATTCCAAAATGAGACTCATAGGGACATAGATCACATTGTCCAGGATCTTGCTGATCTCCGTACCAAGAATGAGGATCTGGAGAATCGAGAAAGATGAAACAATCTCCGCATACGAAACATTCCAGAATCGGTGTCTCCGGATAACTTAGAGACTTATCTCCATAATATGTTCTCCTTCATTATCTCTGACTTAACCCCCCATCAGTTGCCCGTTGAAAGAGCCCATCGAGCCCTGAGACCTAAAGCAAGAGAAGGTGAACCCCCAAGAGATGTAGTCATACGCTTCCTAAGCTTTAAGGACAAAGAAAAAGTCTTGGCCCCGACACATGGAAAACCCCATATTCTTTATGACAACATCAAATTACAATTTTTCCAAGATCTAGCCCCCATTAGAATTTTGAAACGTAGAGAACTTCAAGATTTAACGAGAGCACTAAGAGCACGGGGTATACGTTATCGATGGGGTTTCCCCTTCAAACTAATAGTTGACTTCAACGGTAAAACAATTACCGTCAGAAACCCTAAAGAAGGCAAAGACTTTCTTTCCCATTTGGAAGACTTCGGCCCCTCACCAACCGCTTCAGAAGACATATAATATGACTAAAGTTACATGTTGTTTCTTATTCCCATTTGGGTTCACTCACGATACCTGGACACTCTCCTGAGAAACATACTACTGCTGGGCGGAGACTACCCTCTTCCGCCATGGGATCCTAATCTTGGTCCTGAATCTCTACCTAGATGGCCATCTCATATCCTTTTTCTTAAGTCATATCACTATGTGTTAAGATATTTGTAGTTGTTTTACCTGTTCTATTGATCCATAGTAGAACGTTTTGGCTATATGTCAACTTTATTTCTTGTAGTGGTATCTTTAGTAATTTACCACTCCATTGGAACTACTGGAAAACTTTGCTTATCAGGATTTCCTTTTTGTGTCCCACGTGAGTAATATTATCCTTTTCTTTCTTTGTTTCTAGGAATATATGACTAACATATTTGAATATCCAGTTATAATTGACTTTGTAATTGATAAGTATACCCTTTTCTGGGCTTTTCTACTGTATGCTTTCTCTCCCCCCCCCCCCCCCTCTGACAACCCACATTGACATCACTTCAATCGTCACTAGGCCTTCATTTATCTTTACTACACAACCACAAATGGAGGGCCAAGGCTCTCTGACACCCTCATTTCTCTCCTCTACACATACTCAGCATTCTTCAGTACATACAATTATTTGTTTTCTAACATATCTTAATTAGTTACCTAAAGGTAGTTCGGATTCCCCTCCCTACTACCTTCCTGGACTACTTAGTCCCTCTCTCCGAGTGTGTTTTCCCCTGCTGGACACGGGGAATTCCCATTCGGTTCTCTCCCCCTTGTCTTCCGCACCTTTAACCCCTCTCCATTTCTCATTTATTTATTTTTTTATTTTATTTTATTTTTTTTACTCCCCCTTTGTCTTTATTTTCTTTTTCCCTCTCAACGAATAAGGAATCTTCCACCTACATTATCCATATTGAGTATTACACTCCAGACAAATGTCGCTAACTTTTGCCTCCCTTAACTCCAAGGGCTTAAACACCCCTCAGAAGCGCTCATCGCTCTTTCGCACTATCCGAGATCTCAAGGCTGGGATTATTCTGATCCAAGAAACCCACTTTAAAGCACAGTCACATCCCTCACTACACACTAAAAGTTTCCCCACCGCATACTATTCTTCTAGTCGATCAAAACACAATGGGGTAGCGATATTGATTAATAGCAAAATCCCCTTCTCTTTACACACAGTACATACAGACTCAGACGGGAGGTATATTATTTTGACAGGCAAATTAGGCAGTTTAGAATGCACAATTGCTAATATATATGCTCCCAACTCAGATCAATCATCATTCTTCAAGTCTGTTTTCTCTAAAATAAACAAATATAGGATAGGTAGCCTCATTGTTGGAGGAGACTTCAACGCAGTTCTTAGCCACGAGCTCGATAAAGGTCCTACCCCTACCAGAACACGACCCTGCCCAGCAACCCGCTCTCTAAACAACCACCTCCGTGAATCGGGTCTATTTGATACATGGCGGGCCCTCAATCCCTCATCCAAGGATTTTACTTTCTTTTCGATACCCCACCAGTCCTACTCGAGAATAGATCTTATTTTATGTAGTACATCAGCCAGTGAACACCTTATTGACTCCTCTATTTTGTCTAACGCTTGGTCAGACCATTCCATCGTCACCGCGTCCTTTGACTTTTTTGTTGTTCCACCCTCACGACCCCCGTGGCGTTTAAATGAAACTCTGCTTACCATTCCAAAATTTCAGGAAAAGGTGAAGTCCGCTATTGAGGACTATTTTTCTTTAAACAATGATCCTACTTGCACCCCTTTGGTATGGGAAGCGCATAAAGCTGTTATTCGTGGGCACATCATTAATTATGCTTCCTTTAGAAATAAAGAACGCAGGTCCCAAGTAAAATCCCTGACTGCAGAGGTTCAACGTCTTGAAACCGCTCATAAATGTACTCCCTCTAATTCACTATACGCCCAACTGACCTCCTCTAGGACTGCCCTTAATGCTGAAAAGACTGAACAGGCCCTACGCTGGCTCAACCAAAAATTTTATGAAAAGAGCAACAAAGCTGATTCCCTATTGGCCAATAGATTGAAGGCTCGGAAGGCCAGGACTGCTATCCCTGCATTAAATGACGACCACGGCACCAGCCACTATAGCCCATCCACCATCAATTCCTTATTTAAAAATTATTATGAACGCCTCTATAATCTCCCCCCAACAAATGACACTAACGTTAACACCTCAACCGTGGACTATTTGGCCTCTTGTAATCTCCCTCGAATCGATACCGCCACCTCCTCCGCGCTAAACGACCCTATCTCTGCAGAAGAAATTGTTTCAGCTCTCAAAACACAAAAGTCTTCGAAGGAACCCGGTCTCGATGGTCTTCCAATGTCCTATTATAAAACATTTCAAACCTCCTTGATACCTATCTTAATGGGGCTTTCAACTGTATTTTAGAAGGTTCCTCATTTCACCCGCACACAACTAGAGCTTCTATAACCGTCATCCCGAAGCCTAATAAGGACCCCCTTTTAGTGACTAATTACCGTCCCATCTCACTACTTAGTACTGACCTAAAGCTCTTTGCTAAGGTAATTGCAAATAGACTCAATCCCCTCCTTCCCTCATTAATCCATCCCGATCAGGTGGGCTTTGTCCCGTCCAGGCAAGCATTGGACAATACCAGACGCACAATTGATCTAGTCCACTATATTAATACTCACAAACTCCCCTCTCTGGTGCTTGCTCTGGACGCGGAGAAAGCCTTCGACAGGGTCTCCTGGCCTTTTCTTTTCCAAACTTTGCGCCAATTCGGATTCCAAGGACAGTTTTTACAAGCCATCCAAGCCCTCTACTCCAATCCCTCCGCTACGGTCTCAGCAGGAGGCCTGCTCTCCGACTCCTTCTCAATAACAAATGGGACCAGACAGGGATGCCCTTTATCACCACTCATATTTGCCCTTATTATTGAACCACTCGCCTCTCGTGTACGGGCCAATCCTGATATTACTGGAGTCAAGGTTAAACATTCTCAATATACCCTATCTCTATTCGCAGACTTTTTACGCTAACCAAACCACTCACCTCTCTTCCCAATCTGTTTTGAGAACTCTCTATGTATGGCTCCCTGTCTGGTTACAAAGTTAACCATACCAAATCCGAAGCCCTTCCTATACATCTACCCGGCAACATGAAATCATTATTGCAGTCAAATTTTAATTTCATATGGAAAAAAGACTCCCTCAAATATCTAGGAGTATTCATCACTAAATCCTATGAATCTCTATATAAAGCCAACTACCCCCCCCCCTCATCAGCTCAATCCAGAGAGACCTACAACAATGGCAAACACACTTTCTCTCCAGGGTAGGTCGTATCAACGCCGTGAAAATGAACATTCTCCCCAAACTATTATACCTATTCCAAACTCTCCCTATTCCTATTCCCTCCCACACCCTCAACACACTTCAAACTGCACTTTGTAAATTCATCTGGAACTACCGCAAACCCCGAATTCGTCGAGATATACTCACTAAACGTTCCTGGGATGGAGGTTTAGGGCTACCCTCACTACACCGCTACTATAATGCAACCCGATTAAGTCATTTGGCCGCCTGGCACTCTAACCGCCATGTTAAGAGATGGGTTGATTTGGAGAGCGACTTAGTGGATGTACACTCAGTCTCTTATCTACCCTGGATGCCCCGTAAACATAGACCTAGATCCGCTCTTCTATTCCCCACTATAGCACTGACACTTAATAACTGGGACTCCCTTAATAAAAAACTGGACCTTTCTCCACACCCTTCCCCTCTAATCCCCATTTGGAACAACCCTGCATTCCCCCCTGGTCTATCTCAAACAGTGGCTTCCCCCTGGATTTCAGCAGGCATTACTAGGCTTCACCATATAGTTGAAGTATCCTCACCTAGATCCTTCGCGGACATTCAAGACAAACATAAAATTCCCAATAAACTTCACTATAAATATTTACAAATCCGCCACTTTGCTAGCTCGAATCCCTCCACTCGCTCCCCTCCTAACCCCACACCTATAGAGAGACTATGCATGTACAGACCTAATGACAAAGGAGCTATTTCGCACCTTTACCACTTCATACTGGCGTTGAAGCCTCCTCCGCTCGAACCACACGAGCAGGCTTGGGAATCAGATCTTGGCCTTTCTCTTAGGGAAGAAGCATAGGACACTATACGCTTGACTATTTCTAAATGCTCCATCAATGTGGCCATCCGCGAGAACTCATACAAGGTATATACCAGATGGTACTTAGTGCCAGAACGTCTACATCAGATCTATCCCAGCACCTCTAATCTCTGCTGGAGAGGGTGCTGTCAACTCGGAACTTATTTTCATACGTGGTGGTCATGCCCCCTGATTGTCCCATTCTGGAACATGGTCCGTACCCTACTTTCCCAAATTGTTACCATTCCGATCTCTCTTACCCCAGCTATTTTTCTACTTTGCGCTCCGATCGATTCCATCCCCAACACTACAAATAAACTAATCCTTCATATTTCCTGCGCAGCAAATTTCAAATCGCTCGTAATTGGAAAGTTCAACACACTCCCAGCCGCCAGGAGTTAATGAACAGAATTTGGTTTATAGCAAATATGGAATATATCACCAGTCTACAAAACAATGCTGTTCGGAAATTTCATACCGTATGGAATCCCTGGTATACCTCTCAAAATTCACCTCTCCCAGGCCTTGGTTAGCTTAGTCCCAAAGCTTCTCATATAATTATATGTGAATACACTATTTACTTGTGGTTTATTCTCTTACACTTCTCCCCCCATTTTTTTATTTATTATTTATTTATTTATTATTTTTTATTATTTTGTTTTCTGTTCCCTCCCTCCCCCTCATATAAGTTCCTCCTTATTCTACTCTCTACTAATTCCTTTTCTATTCCACTATACTCACATTTTAAATGGTTTTTGATTGTTAATTACTTATATATTCTGTGGCAAATGTCGTTACCTGTCTACAGTTGATATACGATTGAATAATTTTGTTCAACACGTCATTTATACAAATTACTGTGCCACCATTTACATTCAATAAACGAATACAAAAAAAATAAAAAATACCATAAATTAAAAAAAAAATAAAAAATGAAAAAGACATTGGGCATTTTCCATACAAGAATTTCTAGAAGGATGTGTAAGGGTAACACATGCGCAGATGTGTGATGGTGCTGCTGCTGCACCAAATGCTCCTATTCCACTTCCTCCAACACAATAATCACCTCCAAATGCAGTGACAAATGCAGGATTTTGAAAGTGGGGTTTCCAAATAATCAGTTGCTGCCAGAAAGGTGGCGTGGTCTCGTAATAAGGGGTGTGGGCTCAAACAAAAAGACTACCTTATGACTAAATGACATTAACATAACCATAGGATTATATATATATATATATATATATATATATATATATATATATTGTGATAGGATCATTGGTAAAGTGGTCTGTGGCAGGTACATTTGTCCCAGATTCCTGTCTTTTGTGTTTTAAACCTCCAGGAGAAAGTCTGCAGTGTAGCAGGCTTGAGTCTCGGCTTTTTGAAAAGCCGGTTTGGGACCTGGGGGTTGTGGGTGAGAGGAGAGGGAGGGCTCCACCCACGGCCATTCCAGGTTTTGGTTCTCTTAGCCTGGTAACAGGTTTGTTAGGGTTTCCACCTGAGAGTGGCCTATATAAGCCTAGTGTGTTGAGGGCTGATTGTCTCACCTGGGAGAGCAGACAGGGAGTTTGCTCAGAGACACTTGAAAACCTAACTGTAAGTGTTGTGCTGTGCCCTTGTTGCTGGTGAGGGCATTAGGCCCTGCCAGGTTCTGGTAGTGAAGGAACTACCTGTGAAGTTAGTGCCCCGACAGGGCTAGGATTTATGATTATGTTTTCTTTATGTTTGTTTCTGACATTGTACAATAAAGACTGGCGCCGACCAGCTTGTACTTGCATCCAGACTGGTGTGCTGCTTCCCTGCTGCTGTGTGTGCGTGTAAGGAAGGAGTCCTCTACCCAGGAGAGGGACCCCCTAACCTAACTGTGTCACAATATGGTGGAGAATGCGGGCAACCACACACACTGAAGTTGCAGCAAGAGGAAAACGTTCCGTTTAAAAATTAAAGGGACAGACACCCAATTTGTGAGTGCGGAAATAACACTGTGTCCTTGGAGTCCCATAGCGGAGGCGTCAGCCAATGCTCAGAGAGGCAAGGTTCAGCTTCCAACCTACACCCCAGGATAAAATGGAGGACATGATTAAGGCCTTGCTCCAAGCTACAGCAGCTCAGCAGGAATCTACCAGAGCTCAGCAGGAATCTACCAGAGCTCAGCAGGAGACTAACAGACTTCAACAGGTCGCCATTGAGGAAACCCGCCAGGCCTTAGCGGAAATCAGCCAGGCCATAAGAGAGGTGGTACAGCACCTGGTCGCCCGGCCCAGAGATGTTAATACTGGTCCTCCCACCACCACTCACTCCGTACGAGCCAGTCACTTCCTCCATAAGATGACTTCGAACGACGATGTGGAGGCCTATCTCACCGCATTTGAAAGAACGGCAGACAGGGAGAGTTGGCCCCAGGAGCAGTGGGCATGTCTGGTGGCACCTTTTTTGTCTGGGGAGCCACAAAAAGCATATTTCGACTTATGCCTGGCTGATGCCAAGGACTAAAAAAAACTAAAACAGGAGATCCTAACTCGCTTGGGAGTCACCACCTTTGTTCGTGCCCAATGGGTCCACCGCTGGGCGTTCCATAGGGACAAGCCTCCACATTCACAGATGCATGACCTCGTCCATCTGTCCTCAAAATGGCTACAGCCCGAGACGCTGACGGGACCACAGATCGTGGAAAGGGACATGATGGACCAGTACCTGCGATCATTACCTGTGACTCTGCGCAAGTGGGTGAGCCATGCAGACCCTAAGTCCGCGGACCAGTTGGTCGAGCTGGTGGAGAGGTACGTGGCGGCTGAGGAGCTGATGAGTATGCCCCACCGAGCCCCGATGGCGCATCGGCGAACTCCCACAGACACTGGTAAGACTGTTCCAGGGGAGAAGGGTGCTGGGCGGTGGAATGTACCTAAGACTGAGGGTGTAGAACCTGGAGACAGGCCTGCCAGGCCAGGAAGGTTCTTGCCCCGTAAACGACTAGACATTAATATGACTCAGTGTTTCCGATGTGGTGGCTTCGGCCATATTGCCGCTAATTGTTCACTTACAACTGAACCTATGCAATGTGATACTGCTCATGTCTACCGCAGGGGGTCTTTCTTTGCACAGACAGCCTGTACGGCTGACCGGCAGGCTGAGACTGATAAGCACATGTGTGTACTCACTGTAGATGGCAACCGAGTAGAGGCACTGTTAGACTCTGGTAGCTTGGTGACACTTATAAAAGCTGAGCTGGTGAACCCCTTGCGGCGTGAGGGGAAAACTGTTGGTGTGACCTGCATACATGGGGATACTCGATATTATGTTACGGCCGAGGTGAACATCGAGACACCATGTGGCTCTGCTATAGTTTCTGTGGGTTTGGAGCATGGTCTGGTGTACGATGCAATATTGGGGAGAGACTTTGCTCACTTCTGGAAGTTGTGGGAAAGCCGTTTTGTTCCAGAGGTGAACAACCCCGATCCATTTGAGAAGGTTGTCGATGTAGTGGAGGAGGGAGTTTCTTCTGAGTCAGAGTTATTCCCTTTTTCTACTATGTTTGGCGAACTAGAGAATGCGGAACGTTACGGTGGCCCGCCAACTGATGTGCCTCCCATTGAGGTGGGAAGTGTTGTTGGGCCAGGTGATCATCTGCCTGATTTAGAGGTCAGAAGAGAGGTCTTTGCCGTGGAGCAGTTGAATGACCCTACTTTGGAAAAAGCCAGGGAGAATGTAAAAGTAGTTGATGGTAAACCCGTAGACCCTGATAGTCCGTTGTCCTATCCCCACATGGCAATGTGTCAGGATTTGTTATATCAGGTGACTAAGAAGGGGGAAGATATTGTGGAACAACTAATAGTTCCCAAAGCCTACAGAAGAACAATGTTGGATCTGGCCCATGGTCATATAACGGCAGGCCATCTAGGGGTAGAGATAACCACTGAGCGAATAATGCAGAGGTTTTTCTGGCCCGGGCTTCATAAAGAGGTATCTGACTTTTGCGCATCCTGCCCTGAGTGTCAGTATCATGCTCCCAGGCCACATTTTAAAGGTCCACTAGTTCCATTGCCTATTATAGAGGTGCCGTTTGAAAGAATAGCGATGGATTTGGTTGGACCCTTAATGAAGTCTGCCAGGGGACACCAGTATATTCTGGTCATAATGGATTACGCTACCAGGTACCCGGAAGCGATCCCGTTGCGCAATACGTCAACCAAGACCATTGCCAGAGAGCTAGTTCATGTCTTTAGCAGGCTGGGTATACCTAAGGAGATACTAACTGACCAGGGTACACCGTTTATGTCAAAAGTCATGAAAGAGTTATGTCGCCTGTTCAAAATTGAACAGTTAAGAACTTCGGTTTATCACCCCCAAACCGATGGGCTGGTCGAGAGGTTTAACAAGACGTTAAAACACATGCTTAGGAAAGTGGTCGACAAGGATGGTAGGGATTGGGATTACTTATTGCCGTATTTATTGTTGGCCATAAGAGAAGTTCCCCAGTCCTCCCCCGGGTTTTCACCCTTCGACTTGTTGTATGGGAGACACCCAAGGGGGTTACTAGACATTGCCAAAGAGACATGGGAGGGGCAGTCTAGTCCTTACAAAACCGTGATTGAGTATGTTTCTCAAATGCAGGAGAGAATTGCTGTGGTAGTGCCGATAGAGAGAGAGCACCTGGAACAGGCTCAACAGGCACAGCAGAGGGTATACAACCGCAATGCTCGGTTACGCAGCTTTGCTCCTGGGGACAGAGTGTTAGTATTGGTTCCCACTGTGGAAAAGAAACTTTTGGCTAAATGGCAAGGGCCCTTTGAAATCTTAGAAAGAGTGGGGCAGGTCAATTACAAAGTTTACCAGCCGGGGAAAAGAAAGCCAGAACAGATATACCATATAAATCTGTTAAAGCCCTGGAAAGATAGAACAGCACTGTCGGCCGTCCGAGCCCCTCCAGTAAATCCAGGGCCCTTAGTTCCCGAAGTGACAGTGGCAAAAACCCTGTCGGCAATTCAACAACAAGAGGTCATGGAGTTTCTGATCAGAAATAGGGTGCTGTTCTCTGACGTACCCGGGAAAACCTCGGTCATTAAACATGACATCATCACTGACCCAGGGGTTAAAGTTAATCTAAAGCCCTATAGGTTGCCAGAAGCACAAAGAGAATCGGTGTCGAAAGAAATAAAAAATATGCTAGAGTTAGGGGTTATTGAAGAATCACATAGTGAATGGTCAAGTCCCATTGTGTTGATTCCAAAGCCCGACGGGAGTGTGCGTTTCTGCAATGACTTCCGAAAGTTGAACAGTGTTTCAAAATTCGATGCCTACCCGATGCCAAGCATGGATGAGTTGATTGAGAGACTAGGGACGGCAAGGTATTTAACCACTCTTGACCTAACCAAAGGGTATTGGCAAGTACCGTTAACCGAGAGCGCCAAACAAAAGACAGCTTTTTCAGCGCCAGAGGGCTTGTTTCAGTACAAGATGTTGCCCTTCGGGCTACATGGGGCACCTGCTACCTTCCAAAGAATGATGGACAGGATTCTAAGGCCCCATAGACGGTATGCGGCTGCTTATCTGGAAGACGTGGTCATTCATAGTCCTGAATGGCAGTCTCACTTACCCAGGGTACAAGCAGTTTTGGACTCCATCTATAAGGCAGGTTTGACAGCCAACCCAAAAAAGTGTTGTCTAGGCATGGAGGAAGTAAAATATCTGGGATACACCATTGGCAGAGGCCTGATAAAGCCTCAGCTCAATAAAGTTGATGCCATACAAAACTGGCCACGGCCTCTGAATAAGAAGCAGGTGAGAGCCTTCTTGGGAATTACGGGGTACTACAGGAGGTTTATACCCAACTTTGCCACCATGGCAGTCCCACTGACTGACCTGACCAAAGGCAAACAAAAAGTCATGGTAGAATGGAGTCCTGAGGCGGAGAAAGCTTTTCAGGAGTTGAAAGTAGCGTTATGTTCCCAACCAGTCCTGATGACTCCTAATTTTGACAGGGAATTCATAGTACAAACCGATGCATCAGAAGTAGGTATAGGAGCGGTCCTGTCCCAGAACAAGGAGGGTGAGGAACACCCTATTTTCTATCTAAGCAGAAAGTTGAATGTACATGAGAGAAACTATGCCACAGTGGAGAAGGAGGCGTTGGCCATAAAGTGGGCGTTAGAGGCTCTCAGGTACTACTTGGTTGGAAGAAAGTTCAAATTGATCACTGACCATGCCCCTTTCAAGTGGGTGTCCGAAAATAAAGACAGTAATGCGAGAATTACGAGATGGTTCTTGGCGTTACAAACTTTTAAATTTTCAGTGGAACACAGGCCAGGAAGCCAGCTGGCCAATGCTGACTTGTTGTCACGCGTTCATTGTTTGGGGGCTTCAGTTGTTCCGCCCCACAGGTCGAAACAAAGGGGGGGGATATGTGATAGGATCATTGGTAAAGTGGTCTGTGGCAGGTACATTTGTCCCAGTTTCCTGTCTTATGTGTTTTAAACCTCCAAGAGAAAGTCTGCAGTGTAGCAGGCTTGAGTCTCGGCTTTTTGAAAAGCCGGTTTGGGACCTGGGGGTTGTGGGTGAGAGGAGAGGGAGGGCTCCACCCACGGCCACTCCAGGTTTTGGTTCTCTTAGCCTGGTAACAGGCTTGTTAGGGTTTCCACCTGAGAGTGGCCAATATAAGCCTAGTGTGTTGAGGGCTGATTCTCTCACCAGGGAGAGCAGACAGGGAGTTTGCTCAGAGACACTTGAAAACCTAACTGTAAGTGTTGTGCTGTGTCCTTGTTGCTGGTGAGGGCATTAGGCCCTGCTAGGTTCTGGTAGTGAGGGAACTACCTGTGAAGTTAGTGCCCCGACAGGGCTAGGATTTATGTTTATGTTTTCTTTATGTTTGTTTCTGACATTGTACAATAAAGACTGGCGCCGACCAGCTTGTACTTGCATCCAGACTGGTGTGCTGCTTCCCTGCTGCTGTGTGTGTGTGTAAGGAAGGAGTCCTCTACCCAGGAGAGGGACCCCCTAACCTAACTGTGTCACAATATATATATATACACAAGACCTTTCTTTATTTCTGTTATGACCAATTATGTAACAAAAGGAGGGGGAGGTTAGGTATAGGCACTAGGGGGGAGGTTATGTTTAGGCACCGGGGAGGGAGTGTTAGGGTTAGGGTGTGGGGAGGTTAGGTTTAGGCACTGGGGAGGGGGTGTTACCTGTAGGGTGCGGGGAGGGGGAGGTTAGGTTTAGGCACTAGGGGGGAGGTTAGGTTTAGGCACCGGGGAGGGGGTGTTAGGTTTAGGGTGTGAGGAGCAGTAGCGCACGCAGGTGGGGTTTCTGAGTACCTAGAAACCCCCCCTGTGCACATACAGACAGCCCGAGGCAAGCCTTCCTCCGCACGGGCTGTCAAAAAACCTAGCACCTCTGTTAACTATAGATAGCTATCACGCTGAGGCAGGACAGGGAACCTTCTCTCTGCACTCAGGTTTCTAAACCCTCCCCCTCTACACACGCTGGCTGCTGCACGGAGCTCTCTCCACAACCCGCACAGTCACAATGGTGAGTTAACTCTTTCAAAACCTCAATGTTTTCTAGAGTAATTGCTTAAGAATACTTCTACATGGATGCTCTTCCAATACATGAGTAGCCCTGGCATTATTACAAATAAAGGAAGTTTTTATTTTATATTTTCAATGATGTTGATGTTTTATTTTTACCAGTGCTAGATATTTACATGTAATTGTGTGTGGGTGTGTACATATTGTCGAAGCTGAATAATTGGCTGAGACAAGTTCAGTTTAAAATTTAATCACGGCGATGCCATCTTGCGAATGGCCGCAAGACTCCATTTTGGTAATGAGATCGCAAGACACCATTTTTGTGGTCAGCGTCAATTCAAGTTATAACTCAGGAGCTAAGAACAGATGGCAATGTTTTTGTTAACCTACCAAGGGCAACTGGAAAAACAAGCTTTCTGAGTAAATAAGAAGAGACAATGGGTATTTTTACATACAAATTGGGAATCCCTGGATGCAGATAAAGTATAGTTGTGGCAATTGTAATATAATATCTACACAATTGGATTTGTCTGAATCCTAGACAAGATGGCCCCAAATTCCACAGCTTGAGGTGGTAATACATTTGCACTTCACACAAGAGTCTGTGAGAACAAAAGAGGTTTTGTTTTCCTTTGAACACACAACAGGTGGGGGCCTGCTGACAGAGGGCATGTAGAACTACAACCCTCAGCCATCCACACTGCTGGATGTTCACTTCGTGTATGAGAAATTATGCACTTAAATCTCACCCATTAATAACTAGCGTCCTTATATCAAACCCCGAATACTCACACACTACATATTCGCACACAAGGTTCCATTAGCATCAAATTGTATGATTCAAGTTGGTTAAGTTAGTTTAAATGCTAAGAAATAGAGGTTTTTGATATCTAAGGTATTATACATGATAAGCAAGGTGTGTTTGGTTTCGTTCTGATGCGTACGCTTTTTACAGAATCCCGCTGTTATCGGTGGAGAGATCGCATCATGCAAACTCAAGTTACGGATCGCAGAACTTACAAGCAACAAAATGTTTAGTTGATGGAATGTTACAGGAGGCGTTACCAGAAAGACTCCGGCTGTTAGAGGCAAGGAAAGTCTATTTGAAACAACCTGTTAAATGTGTTGTTACATATGCTTCTCCTCTGGGAACCAATGAGATCAGCAGGAAGTTCCCCCTTTGTCCTGTTTCAGTCTGGGGGGGGGGAATAAATACATGTGTCCGAACACTGGTTTGCCAGTTCATGCTGAATTTTGGGTGAACTGAGGATATCTAGTCAGAAGTCTATCTCTGGGTCCAGAGGCACAGCGTATGTATAACCGTACTTGGGTCTGTATTATTTCCTTTTACGCCTAACTTGTGTATGTATAGATTGCGTGTAACTGACTGTACTTTTACCTGAATAATACTTGTGCGTTGGAAACACAGATTCCACTCCTGTCTTTATTTGCGGTTAAACTGCGTACGCAATTAGCGTTCTGTTTAGAGGTTTTAGGCAGGGTTTTGTCTTAGAGGTTCTAGGCAGGTGAATCTTAGAGGTTTATAGGAAGGAATATATTAAAAGGTTTATTTACAAATTCTACAGTGGGGGCTCATCGGTTTATCACACTATCTGATACACGATAACACTCGGTCAGTTCTCTCTCAGCAAAAGGGTGGAGGCGCCTTTTGAGAGATGCATTAGTCTTTCATTACCACAGTGTTGCTGAGAGCGTACTGCCGGTTATTGTGTAGAGGAAGCGCTGATCAGAATCCAGGGACAAGAGAGGAAAAAAAAAAGTTTTTTCTTCTCTGTTGATAGAACCTTACCTTTAGAGGGGTGCCGCAGTAATGAGTATGTGGCTGAGACGCATTTTTGCATACGCAGTTAAAAAGTCATTATACGCTTGTGTGGTAGTCGCATAATTGTGTATGCGGCCGGTCGCACAATAAGCGTATACGCATTTCCGGTTCTGCTGCCATGTGTTTGAACAAAGCCATTGAGGTTTACATTTTTTTCTATCTACCAATATCTGGGTTAAACGTTTATTTTCTGCGCAGAGAAAAAGTGTGTAACAGTGAGTATGTGTTGGACAGTTAAGGGTATCGTATGATCCTTAAGGGCTAGGTGCAAGGGTTAGCCTAGCCGCTCGGTAAGCAGCTTACCGTTCAGTACACAGAGCAGGTGTATGGTTTGTTATTTTTGTTAGGGACCGGCTCTCAGTGTGACTGCAATGTTCAATAATATTTGAGCATTATAGTTGAGCCGCACTAGGTGTGATTGTGAGCTGAGATAGAACAGGTGAGTGAAAGCATCTAGAAATAACTTTCATAGGTGAGTGAAAGCATCTAGAAATAACTTTCATAGGTGAATGGACGCATCTAGAAATTTCTTCCATAGGTTTGCTGCTGTTGAAAGCACCGCTCTGGTCAGCACAACATATTATGCATACTAAGTACGGTACTTATGCAATAAGGTATTGTGATATATGGTTTAATATGACGACAATGAGTGTTAGACCGTTTCCCAGAATTGGTAGTTTTGACAAAAATGTGTTAGATAATGTCCAGGATCACATCAGTATGGTGCGATCCCGAGAGAAAAAGATTAAGTATTTTGAATGTTTAAAAATATGGCAGCATGAAGGGGATGCTTGGCTTAAAAATGTGCAAACGACGCAAACTAGCGTTGCGAACGCATTGCCAGAAAATACATCCGCGACCCTGAGTTGCAATACGGGCGAGCCGCAAATTGGCGCGCACGGGCGGCAAAGTAGCGTCATGGAGAGTATTGCCAGCAGTTCACGCTCACCTCCCCCACCTTATGTGGATGGAGGTGCAAGTACGGTTACCAAAAATACCAATAAAAATTTAACAAGTAATTTGTACCCCCTCTTAAGTAACCATAAAGAAAATGTTTATGATGTAGAAGATGAGCCTATTGTAATGTCTGCCATTTCCCATGCTGTACAAATGATAGATGCTGCATCACCACAATCACGGGTGGTGCCGCCATCTCCATCGGTAACAGCAATGGAAGTGTTAATACACTCGGCACCCATTGAGGAAGTTGTTAATACCATACGTAGCAGCAGCAGATTAAACCCCCAGCCAGGTAACCAGGTCAAAGGTAGCAACGTTGCCGGTCTGCATCCCATTCGGACAATAACTGTTCCAAATGGAAATGCAGATGCAAACGGTGTAGTGCCCACGAGGGAAGTAGTAATGCATTGTCCATGGACAAGAGCAGAACTGAATTCTATCATAAATGATTTCCCCAATCCCAAAAAGGAACTAGCCAAATGTCAAAGATTTTTGAGAAATTTGGGTAGTTCTCATGAGCCCACTAATAAAGATTGGCGTGTGGTGTTAAGGGCCTGCCTGCCACACAATACCGACGTGACAAAATTTATCACGGACTGTGTATTGGATGGCGACGTTCCCTTAACAGACCAAGTAAACCAAGGTAACATTTCCCGCATTGTGACTCAATTGGGTGTATATTTTCCAGTAGTAGTTAACTGGAACAAAATCTTCACAATCAAACAAAAAGAGAGTGAAAGTGCAGAAGAATATTGCGACCGGGCTCTGCAGGCTATCACCCAGTACACTGGGATAGAAGATATTAAAGATAGCACTCACCACAGGGGAATGATAGTCACGGTACTCATGGACGGTCTGAAAGACGATTTAAAGACTCGGGTTCAGACCTCACAGCATGGCTGGCGGGGACTTACAATAGATAACCTGATAGAGTCTGCCATAGAACATGACAAAAACATCTCAAAAAAGAGGGAGACCCAGAGCGAAAAAATTAATGGTTGTCAGTATACAAGCTCTGGAGAGAATGACGTTAACATCACAGCCAACCGACACACCTGCACCCACACACACACCTGCACCTGAACAATTACACGTCCTCACCAATCCCACACCACAGAAAACACATCCTTACCCCACATATCATACACAACCACAGGTCCCATACTCATATCCCCCACAATATCCTTACCCTCCCTATCCTTACCCATACCCACCACCTTTCCCTCTTGCTCAAATCCCACAACAATCTTTTCATCCACCCCGTTCAAAATTATGTTTTAACTGTCACCAAGTGGGACACATAAGTAAGTACTGCAAAGTGAAGAACACCACACAGGAACACGAGTTTCCCATGGGTTCATAGGTAACCCCAGTATCTTCTCCCAGGCCTTATATGACTGTTTACAATCTTTTCAACCTATCAATGGATCTGTTCTAATGAAAAATGTGGACGATTTATTGTTGTATTTTGGGTCATGTTTAAATGATATTAAACTGTTTTGCTTTATCTCCCACTCATAGAACACAAGGTTGCTAAGGATAAACGGCAGCCATGCCAGGCTGAGGTCGACTATTCGGAATACTATCCAACCCAGTGGCACAGGCATTATTTAGAGCAGTAGCTATTGATAACAAGATTTAATTGCAGGAACCTGTATGCAGATACTATATCCCTAGAATTATTAAAAATGATAGGGGGACTTATTTTATAGGTGACGTTTCCAAGAACATGTGTAAGATGATAGGTAACAACATTGAGATTATCCCAGATTGTCTTTTCCTTTATTTGCCCCCCTTTGAGATATTGTCCAAACAGGCAGCCTCATGTGAAAATATGATAATGAGGTTACTGTGCAGGGTCTCACGAAGATGAATGAGAATAACCGAAATTGAAAGTGTTATTAACTAACATGTCTAATGCAAACTGTCATGATATCAAAATCTGGAAGAATTTGTTATGATCCAAAATTTTTTTAGCTCAGGTTGTTTGACTGATCGGTGGAAAGGTCCGGATCTGACGATACAGCATCCTCAAAGGGTGGCCGGGGAAGATACGTGGGTCCATTCCACTCACTATAGGGAGGTTAACCAACCGGTGGAGATACAAGGCAGAGACAAGGCCGATAACATGGACCTGTCGATTGCGAGCTTGTGCCGGAAGGATTAAAAAGGTGACGGTGAGATATCTGAGCTAAAGAAATGTGTAGATCAGTGCTTCCAGCAATGGAGTGGTCTGCTGTGGTCATCCTAGTTCTTTTTCTTTCCAGAGTTTTTGTCATGATGATCTGTTTGTGGATACTCAGTGTCTGTGATGGGGGACCGATCAAGGAGATGTGAGCTGATGGCGGAGCTGATGGAGTGGAGTCAGGAGGAGTGCAATGCCAATCAGGGGAGGTTCTGACCAATTTTAGTATTGTAATTGTTATGTTATTTGGGAAAAATACTTCCAAAAGTTATGACCCTCACACATGTTGAAATGCTGGGTATAAATAAAAACACACCGTCACCATATCTTCACACACAATATGAACACAGAGGCAAGAGAAATATGATACCTGGTGATATGCATAAAGCCGCTCAGTTAATAAGTGAGACAACTGGTTTCCAAGTTTTAGTTGCCCTGGATCCCACCAGGATTGCTAAGGGTACATTAAATTTTAGATATATCCAGGAACTTGCTAAATTAATAGATAATATCACCGAGATGTACAATGACACATTCAGGTACACAGGGAGAGAATTGCAAGCGTACAAGAAAGAACTAGTGCAACACAGGCTAGTGTTGAATTATTTAACTGCTGTTACTGGAGGGTATTGCGTAACGTTAGCCACCCAATTTGGAGTAAAGTGTTGCACTTATGTCACCAATGATACCAGCGACCCTAAGGAGGTGATAGACCAGAAGATGGATGAGATTCTGCAGCAAAAGTGGGAATTTCGTAAGAACCATAATGCATCAGTGGCTGAAGCAGGGGAAAAGATAGAAGGATGGGTGTCATGGCTGAACCCAGTGAAATGGTTCTCGGGTCTAGGAGAGTGGGTCCAGGAAGTGGTCGCCAGCGTAGGCAAATTCTTGATCCTTATACTGATTGTCATCATAGTAATTGGCATATGCGTCCGGTGTGTTCCTATTGTGTTGAAGTGTAGAAAATGTGAAAACAGAGTGAAACGAAGGGATGAAACTATGATGGTGGTCAGAAATGATAATATGTATACCGAGGTAGATACAGAACTGCACTACAACCCTGAGCTAGGAAGTACCATCATTTAAATGTATAATATTTAGACATGCATAGAAGATATTATTGAAATGTTATTTATAGAACACCCAGACAATGTAAAGTCTCAAATTCCCCTTCAAAACTACTGTTATAAGACTGGTCACATGATCTCCCAAGATCCGCGGTGTGCGTATAATAGTAGTTTTATGCCCCCGCCTAGAGACACATTGTTGATGGATTAAGAACCACCTTGTGCCATCCCATGATAACACTAAATAATATGTGAATGTAAGCCCAAAATAAATTTTTATAGCAGATTGTGATAGCATGTTGTTTGCTATCAAAGGGTGGACTGTCGAAGCTGAATAATTGGCTGAGACAAGTTCAGTTTAAAATTTAATCGCGGCAACGCCATCTTGCGAATGGCCGCAAGACTCCATTTTGGAAATGAGATCGCAAGACACCATTTTTATGGTCAGCGTCAATTCAAGTTATAACTCAGGAGCTAAGAACAGATGGCAATGTTTTTGTTAACCTACCAAGGGCAATTGGAAAAACAAGCTTTCTGAGTAAAAGTAAATAAGAAGAGACAATGGGTATTTTTACATACAAATTGGGAATCCCTGGATGCAGATAAAGTATAGTTGTGGCAATTGTAATATAATATCTACACAATTGGATTTGTCTGAATCCTAGACAAGATGGCCCCAAATTCCACAGCTTGAGGTGGTAATACATTTGCACTTCACACAAGAGTCTGTGAGAACAAAAGAGGTTTTGTTTTCCTTTGAACACACAACAGGTGGGGGCCTGCTGACAGAGGGCATGTAGAACTACAACCCTCAGCCATCCACACTGCTGGATGTTCACTTCGTGTATGAGAAATTATGCACTTAAATCTCACCCATTAATAACTAGCGTCCTTATATCAAACCCCGAATACTCACACACTACATATTCGCACACAAGGTTCCATTAGCATCAAATTGTATGATTCAAGTTGGTTAAGTTAGTTTAAATGCTAAGAAATAGAGGTTTTTGATATCTAAGGTATTATACATGATAAGCAAGGTGTGTTTGGTTTCGTTCTGATGCGTACGCTTTTTACAGAATCCCGGTGTTATCGGTGGAGAGATCGCATCATGCAAACTCAAGTTACGGATCGCAGAACTTACAAGCAACAAAATGTTTAGTTGATGGAATGTTACAGGAGGCGTTACCAGAAAGACTCCGGCTGTTAGAGGCAGGGAAAGTCTATTTGAAACAACCTGTTAAATGCGTCGTTACATATGCTTCTCCTCTGGGAACCAATGAGATCAGCAGGAAGTTCCCCCTTTGTCCTGTTTCAGTCTGGGGGGGGAATAAATACATGTGTCCGAACACTGGTTTACCAGTTCATGCTGAATTTTGGGTGAACTGAGGATATCTAGTCAGAAGTCTATCTCTGGGTCCAGAGGCGCAGCGTATGTATAACCGTACTTGGGTCTGTATTATTTCCTTTTACGCCTAACTTGTGTATGTATAGATTGCATGTAACTGACTGTACTTTTACCTGAATAATACTTGTGCGTTGGAAACACAGATTCCACTCCTGTCTTTATTTGCGGTTAAACTGCGTACGCAATTAGCGTTCTGTTTAGAGGTTTTAGGCAGGGTTTTGTCTTAGAGGTTCTAGGCAGGTGAATCTTAGAGGTTTATAGGAAGGAATATATTAAAAGGTTTATTTACAAATTCTACAATATATATATATATATATATATATATATATGTACAGTATGTGTATTTGCATGTATGTGTGTGTGTGTGTGTGTGTGTATATATATATATATATATATGTGTGTAATGTTTGTTAAAATATGTTTTTTTTTTCTGAGATTGGAGATTCGGAAACCCCCCTTTAATTATTCTGCGTTTGCCCCTGGGGAGGGGGAGGTTAGGGTTAGGCACCGGGGAGGGGGTGTTAGCTGTAGGGTGTGGGGAGGGGAAGGTTAGGCTTAGGCACAAGAGGGGAAGTTAGGGATAGGCATAGGGGAGGAGGGAGGGTTAGGGTAGGGGTTAGAAAAATACTTATGTGTCTCCCCGATGGGATTCGGGATTCTGGCTGTCGGTATTGTGACCAGCGGAATCCCGACAGCCGAGATTTCATACCCAAACCCGTGCTGAACGTATGATATTACATATTGCATAACGTATGTTATAATAATGTATCCTTGGATGAACATACATCTCTGAATCTGGGTAAATCATAATGTAAATGTAAGGGCCACATTTATCACCAAGTATAAAACATTCACAAGAAGAAGTATAGAAAGTTGTTGTGTATGATAATGGTGCTCCAGCTGATCATCTACCAACTGTCATCTGTTTTCTTCTGCACCACTTATCAATTGCAGCAAGTTTCATGCATGCAGGTCCGCCAGGCAATGTTGCTGACACTGCGTGGGAGCACCCATCGTCGGTGGTACACATTGGCCAATGCAGACGATATGACCTCATATCCCCCTGTTCAGACAACACATCGTCAGGTGTGCACCCGACATTAGACTTATTTAATTTGTATTTTTTTAAATGAACCTTTACTTTGCTTACTTTTGAGCATACATTTGTATTTTATGTTATTGTTTGCATTTGTACATAAAGTGACAGAAATATGAAGATTTGCTTTATTTATTTTTCATTTTCAGATGCAGAACGTCAGAGGCCTGAGTGGAAACAGGCGTTTTTTTAAATATTTGAAGAATTGCGACTCATGAGCCATTATTTGGGCCGCATGCAGGAGATGGTGAAGAGGATGTCCAATTTATTTCATTAATTTAAAAAAATTTTGGTTTATTAAAACAAAAAATGATTTTAAAATTGTTAAAAATAAATCTTTATAGTTTGAAAAGATCATGTGTTGTGTAATTATTATAGGTTAGCTTAGTATAGCTTAGAACAGTCATTGGGGCTGATTCAGCAATGAACGCAAATGTACCTGGCACCCCTTGCTGCATTTGCAAGCCCAGTGCTGCAAGCGAGATCTCAGGCTGGGATCAACATAGCGACCATTGGTCATGATGGTGGACAGCACCGGGCAGGGCCAGATTAAGGCTTGTGGGGGCTCCGGGGCAATTAAGTTGTGGGGGCCCCATAGATAAAATTGCTATGGCCCCACACAACGACTACTATGCCCCTTGTCTCCGGACTCTCCATTGGCCGGCAAGGATTGCAGTATACTACTTCATGTCCGCAACACTGCCGGGAACCGACTCCCAGCAGCATAGCGCAGGATTTTGAGTGTCTTTGGGTACATATCGCAGTTGATTACCGCGATATGTATCTAGAATATTGCAAATGACAGTTCTTCTGATAAGAGCTATATTTTGCAATGCTCCAGACAGAGGAGCTTCTGGGTTTAACACCCAGAAGTCCCACTGGCATCCTTCTGCGCATACGCAGATGGCCGCAGGGGGTGATGGGAGGGATCCCTCCCAAGGGGTAGTGTCCCGATAAGAAGCCCGTAAGCTTCTATGGGGTAACGCCACCTGAATATGGCGTTACAAATTAGAACAAAGCATTCCGGTGCTTTGTACGTATGGGGAATGCGGTGAAACCCAGAAAACTGCATTTTAGATAGATAGATAGATATGAGATAGATAGAAGATAGATATATGGATAGATAGAAGATAGATATGAGATAGATTGATAGATTAATAGATATGAGATAGATAGATAGATCAATAGATAGATATGAGTTAGATAGATATGAGATAGATAGATAGATAGATAGATATGAAATAGATAGATAGATAGATAGATAGATAGATAAATAGATATGAGTTAGATAGATTAGATAGATAGATAGATAGATAGATAGATAGATAGATAGATAGATAGATAGATATGAGTTAGATAGATTTGATAGACAGATAGATAGATAGATAGATAGATAGATAGATAGATAGATATGAGTTAGATAGATAGATAGACATATAGGGCTAGATGTACTAAGCTCTGAAAAGTGATAAACTGGAGAGTGATAAACCACCAGCCAATCAGCTCCCAATTGTCATTTTTCAAACACAGCCTGTAACATGACAGTTGGGAGCCGAGTGGCTGGTAGGTTATCACTCTCCAGTTTATCACTTTTCAGAGCTTAGTACATCTCCCCTATAGATAGATATGAGTTAGATAGATATGAGATAGATAGATAGATAGATAGATAGATAGATAGATAGATAGATATGAGATAGATAGATATGAGTTAGATAGATATGAGTTAGATAGATATGAGTTAGATAGATATGAGTTAGATAGATAGATAGATAGATATGAGTTAGATATGAGATACATAGATATGAGATAGATAGACAGACAGACAGACAGATAGATAGAGGGATAGGGATGAAGCTAGAGAAAGAAGTCATGAGCAAGTTAGACAGAGAGGAGGGAGGAGGGACAGTCAGGAGCACATACATATTTCCCTACCTCTATTTACAGCAACAGGCAGCAGCAGGGTAGGCTTCTAATGGGGGCAGGCACTTCACTGCTATAGGCCTCCCCCTGCCAATACACCCGCGAATCGTGGCATTATGTCAGTGTGGGTGTTGGGCAGCCCCACTGTCTCAGCTGTGTGGCAGTGCAGGACCCTGGAGTAGCTGAATGGAAGCTGAGCGCATGTGCATGGCATCCATTCTGTGCAGGGAGAGGGCTGGGGGAAGTGCTGGGCTCTCCCCCAGCCTGATGTTACACCGGAGGCGTGCCATGTGGGCATGTCCACAAATATTGTCATTTAGGGGCATGGTCTATGGTAATTAGACCACACCCCATTTTCGGTTGCGCTTGTCGAAACCGCGCGCAACTAGGTGCGTCGACAACCAATGCTGCACAGGGCGCGGCTACCCCTGTCGGGACGGGAGAGAGAATGGATAATTTTAAGCTACTCCCTGGTACCAATATGCAGATATGCAGCTCTGTTACTGGGCCAGTCGCATTCGGTAACACCATTCACATGGCAGTCCATTGGGTCAATGCTTTATCAACATTACATCATCCCCCCCCCCCCATTGCTCCCCTGGGTGTGTCTGGGGTCCCGTGCATGCATCAGTGCAGCCGTGATTTCATTAATGAACCTAAAGCCTAGCCTGGAATCACTGCACATGTACTAGTCCCAGGCATGCCCAAAAGGTCGTAGTGAGTACTAGGAAGAGGGTGGGCAGTAATTTGGCGATCCTGTCTAATACCAGCTGAGAATAATAAGAGATAATCAGAGGGATTAAGGCAGAAAAATGGCCTATGGCAGACTAGCGGGAACTGGGAGTAATATATATATATATATATATATATATTATAAATAAAGCAGCCAGTAGAGATAGACAGATATTACCTTATTTTTGGGTGGTTTGGTGGAGGGTTATACTTTCAGATTGTATGGGATGCACAACCCCCACTATTGGGATATCAATGAGCCTGTTTAATCACTCTAGACTGACAGTGTTTCAAAAGGATACTTTTATTCTAGTACACTTATGATATCACATATGACAGATGTTCCCTACCTCTACCATTACAGTACAGGTTTTAAGGATATCCATGCTTTAGCACAGGTGACCTAATTAGCACCTCAGTCAATGTGATTTAACCTTGTGGGCTCAAGCATGGATATCCTCAAACCTGGACTGTAGTGGCGAGTTTGGGGAACCTCTGACATATAGCGTTTTTTCATTTGTTGTATGTGTGTGTGTATATATAATATATATACATATATTAGACACAGCCTCAAGGATTCTCAACCCTTAGAACCAAGAGTGTTAGGGACAGTGATGTCACAAACTGCTTTGTGATGTCACCTGGCTGCTGGCTCAGTGACTTATCAACATAATTTCCCTCTTTGTACCTTCACCATTTCCAGTGGTAAGGTGCTTTTCTTGTGCTTAGCGAGCTTGTGTTTATATATAATATATAACATGAGAACAAAAAAGAGAAAGCGACCAAAGAAGAACAGGTGCGCTGCAGAGGAGCTAGAGGCTCCTAGCGGGAGGAATAAGGAGGATGTACGCGAGGTGAGAGGAGACCTTCCCAATATCCTAGAGGAAGGAGGCACTCAGGTGAGCGAGGAGAACCGGGCAGCTGAGACGGCCTCAAAGACTCTCCAAAAGAAGAGTCAGACTAGATCTAAGAAGCCGTCAGATGAGGCCCCAAATAAGAGGAGGAAGGTGGATAAGACCAGCAGTAACAGAGCGGCCATTAAGAGGCCCCTAGAAAAGATGGAGGACAGCGGGAGGAATAAAAAAAAGAAAAAGGAGGAGCCAGAAGATCCAGGTGAGGGACCCAGCATGCCCATCAGTACAGCCATAGCTGTGTCACACCGGAGGGGCAATAAGCGGTCTCACAAAACTGAGGGCTATGGCGGTAAAAAGAAATTTAAGACAACAGCAGGTAAATTATTTATATTAAAAAATATGAAATGTATTGTAAATTTTATTACAGAAGTAAGTGAGGTGTCAGCTACAGTAGTACTGATGTCAGGGCTGTTGAGGGTGGAGACTGGGCCGGGTACTGGTGGAGGTGTTGCTACGACCCCTTCCCAACAATTTGTTTACAAAGTATTCTGTGCAGCAGGCTGGAAAGGGGGGCTGGATTTGTCCCCATCAGCCAGGGGCAGATCGTCTCCCCCCCGTAACACTTACAGAGAGAGGAGACAGCAGCTCATCAGCAGCAGCCTGCTCATTCTCCCTGCCCAATGTGCAAATGACATGAGTAACGAGAACCCCTCCTCTCAACGCCACTAACTTCTGTGTGTAAGAACCAAGAACAAGAGCACAAGTCAGTCGTAACTCCAACCCTACATATATGCGCTGCTCGGGGAGGCGCAAGTTATCTTACACTACTGGACTTGCTCATGAACTCAGTACTGCCTCACCAAGCACAAGGAGCGCTAAGTGTTTGTTACGTGCAGCTCGCAATACTGGCGCACATGCTCCGTGTGATACATTTTATGTAACATGATTGTATTTCTCTCCTGTGCAGTAACTCAGGCCCCATGTACACAGCACAAAGATTTATTATTTTACAGGTAAATCATTATGATCTAGCAGCAAACTGGTGCATTTCTCTGCTAAACCTTCTCTTTCCCTAACTGGGCCTGATACAGAGTTGTACTCAAACCCAATGGTGGGGGGACTACGCATGTGCAGAACAGGTCCTGCCTCATTGCACGCAGTGCCCCCTAAGCCACAGCCTGGTTGACAGGTTGCGGCCATTTGGGAGCGGGGAGGGGGTGGCGCAGCAGCGGATTCTCGGACGCAGCAACGGATCACACAGGCATGACGCTTCCTGCAGCTTTAGTATATTTACACACTGCAGCTGCATCCAAAGACACTGATGCTGCTGTGTGTACTGCGTCCATCTCTGGCTCAGGCGTAATGAGCTCTATTAGATAGCCCCACTTTTCCTTCTCTCTCTATAAGCAGTATTACCACTATATACTTGTTATAGGTATAATGTCTCAATCCCTCTCTCACCTCTCGCCGCTCTTCACATCTTTTCCCTATCACCCAGCTCTATGTAACCTCTATTATATAATTACTATTCTACAGCACCTGTCACTTTGTTGTTCTATTGTCCTATCCAATGTTGTAGTCAGGATGATTTACCCCTTATTAATCTGTTTCATCTCTGTCGCACCCCAAGAACATATGATAAAGCCAAGTAATAATATACTGACTGGGTACTACAGAAAACCAGCATTAATACTGTACCTAATGGTTCATAACACATGACCCCAGTTGTATACTTCTCTCTTTCTGGGCAGGATATATCATGCATCGCATTTTGGATGTCATACATTGCACCACTAGTCGCATACAGTAGTGCGGTATGTATGTACAACTGTGATTATAAATGTAAAGGACAGCTCTTCCAATAAGAGCCGGTGTGCGGACTTCCAGGTTTATGACCCAGGAGTCCTTTTGCGCATGCGCATCTGTCGGCCAGCACAAGTTGTGGGGGACACTGGGAAGGATCCTATTGGATCCCTGTCGGGGAATTATGCGGTAAGAAGACAATAAGCTCCTATTAGGCTATGGGGTACAAGCTCCACAAAGTTTACCTTTTCTGAGCTCGGGGCACATGGGGAATGTGATCAAACCTCAGAAAACAGCAGTTGTCGGGGTTTTGACCGCATTTTGGGCTTGATGAATCCCGCCCCCTATGCTATAATTATCTGTAACATTTAAAAAGTTACATTAGCAGAAAAAAACTCAGAGCTGTAACTAGACTTTTTGGTGCCCTGTGCCAGAAAATCATAGGCGCCCCCCCCCCCCCCCCTTCATTTTTCAAATTGGGACATAAGAAAGTGTACCCAAAAAAGGGCCATGGCCTCATGGGGATGGGCCAGGAAAGAGATAGGGGAAGCCAGGAGATGCTGGGGATAAAAGAAGAGGAAGCTACAAGTGAGAATTATAATAAACAGGGCAATTGACAGGCACAAACAGCGCCCCCTGTCCTGCGGTGCCCTGTGCCATGGCACTGGTCACACTACCCTAGTTACAGCCCTAAAAAAAAACACAAAGTTAATTTCAATAAAAAATGCTGATTTCTATTTATATCACAAGGTGGAAGTAAGAACCCCCCAGCCAGCTCCCCTGAGACATCGGCTGCCTCTCACCTGATGGAAAGTTTAACCTTCCATGGAAAGATCGGAGAGGGCAGTTTCGGGAAGGTAAGTGAGCAGTAGGGATTTTCCTGACTTCCCTGTAAACACTGCAGAAAACAGAACAGACCATCTGATGACATAAGAACTTTACCTGCTGCATCATATTATTTATCAGCCATTATATACACAATGGGCGCTCTCCATTATAAATACAATGGTGTCCATGTGAAAAGGCAACTCTGAAGGAAACAGCAGCGTATTCCTTGTTCTTCCTCCATATTTGATTTTGGACTCCTCAGGCATGGCTGGACTAAGGTTTGTAGGGGCCCCAGGGCAGCTAACTTGTGGGGGCCCCTACCCAATAAAACGATGAATAAAATATGTTGGTGATGTTTTTAAAAAGTATAATGTGAAAATACTCACAGCACCACAAATGTGTTAAGTCCACTGTAGTGCCCCAGTTCCCATTATGCCACACAGAAACCTCAGTTCACATATGCCATAGTGCTCCCCCATGCTGATGCTATCGCTATGTGTAGGGGGTCCCCAGTGTGGGGGAGTGGTCTCTTGCAGTGACAGGCAGCACTTCCTGATGTTAGTGTATGTGGGGTGCGGTGACTGACAGTCAGATTACAGATGGCACAGGGAGGGGGGAGCGTTCTCACCTTGTTCTGAAGAACGCTGTGGTCACTTTGTCTTGTCACCTTGTTTGTACAATGATCTCTGGGAGTGTTGGCTCTGCAGGCTCCGCAGCTGAGGACACTGAGCCTGATTCAGGTTGGATTGCAATGCTGCCTTCACACGCAGCCGGCTGATGTTTGCATTCTGCACATGCGTATAAGACGCAGTGCGAGTACGCGAACCAGGCGCTGAGATCGGGAAGCGATCACAGTTAGCACGCAGTCCCATCACACATTGATTGACAGGAAGTGACTGTATGGGGGTGGTCGGCGGATAGCAGGCATGCCTGTGCGTTTGAATGCCGTTAGGGGCGTGCATAATGAAGCCCCTGCAATAGCATATGCTGGCAGAGGTCTAGATGGCGACAGGAAGTTTAGCAGTCTGTGAGGTAGGGTCAGGTCAACCACAACTGTGCGTATGGGTTCGATGTTACCGATGTTTCGGCTGAATTGTGGATGTATGTAATGGGAAGTGAGCGGCTTAATACAGCGGTTGGCATCTTGGTATAGTGTTGCAGTTGCCGTGTAATCGCATTCATTAGTATATTTTCACAGCGACCGGATACGTGCAAACGCAGCCTTGCATTCCATGCTAAATCAGGCCCACTGTGCATTGCTTCTGTCCCTTAGTACCAGTGATGTAACGTCACCCCCGGCCTGCATTACATACTGCACTGCTCCCTGGGGTCCCAGTCCTCACTCTCTGTCTCATCCAGGTGTTGCTGGCTTCCCATACCATCACCAGACAGCGGCTGGCTGTGAAAATGGTACAAAAGAGGACATTAGTGAGCAGCTTTAGGAACTCCATGTTCATAGAGAGAGACATCCTGGAAATAACTGGGGAGAGCGCGTTCTTCACGCATGGATATGCCGCGCTCCAGACACCGGTAAGAGTCTCTGTCACAATGATGACTAACGTCTTATTACACAGAGTAACAGTTTTGCTTAATAAAAATAAAATATTTATTGTATCTCATCGGTTCATTATAACAGTTCTTGTTCTCAAGACACTTGTATGTATCACCTTCCTCCTATAGGTCACAGTCAAACTATCCAATGTCATAGCTTGCTGGCTATGTTATTGCAAATATATATTATGTAAATGAATTGAATAATGTGTATGAGGAACAACCGTTCTTGCTGTGGTAACGGTAACACTTTTCCTATCAGGTTACCGTTCCACCAGAGTACGCTGTGCCCCTCCCCCTTTACCTGTCAGCAGCAGCAGTCTGTGTCTCCCCAGCCCAGCAGACCCTGATGTATGCTGGGCTGCGGTGGGACCAGGGAGGCTGACCAGCAGCAGCAGTCTTCTCTGGATCAGTGGAGGGAAGAGGAGCGATTACACTGACTGTATGCCCCCCTGGAGTTGCCTGGCTGATGGTCACACGACTTTGCCCTGCGCCACAAATACAATTTTTTGCTTTTAATTTTTTTTGTTAGGGTGTGTGGCCATGGTCGGCATAGCGGGGGGCGTGGTATGGAGTAGGAAAAGGAGTGGCTGGGACATGATGCGGCATTGGAGTGAAGAAGTGATCACATCATCATGACCCGGCCCTTTGCTACACAATGCTGGAGATTACATGAATTGCCAGCCCCCCCTCCCCCCCAGACCAACCTCAAGTAGACGGCTGCAGATAGGGTGCAGTGGGGTGTTGGGGTGGCATCTGGCCCGGGAATCTCACCCACTTTTCCAGGTGGACGGGAGCTCCACCCAATTTTCTGGAGTCTGCCTGCCATTTCAGGATAGTAGGCAAGCATGGTGACATACCTCCCAACTGTCCCGCATTCAGCGGGACAGTCCCATTTTTCAGGGACGGTCCCGCTGTCCCACCCACGGGCCGCAGTGTCCCACGGTGGGGGGGGGAGTTTGGGGGAAGCATACAGTGCAGCTCTGCAGAGCAGAGCAGTGAGTATGCAGAGTGAGAATAGTTGATGTGCGCATGCGCACAGCATCTATTCACAGTATGGGGGGAAGCCCGGGGGCAGCCCAGCATCTCAGAGGTGCTGGGCACGCTCCTTAGTGATGCAAAGAGAGGGTTGTCATCTGGCTACGCCCACTTTGGCGTGCAGAAGTCCCGATTCACCTGGGACAAATGTTGGGAGGTATGTGGGGAGTATTGTCTGCTGTGTGTCAGAGTAATGCCCATAATGTAACTGATGCCATGCTCTCTGTCTCTTACACAGGACCATGTCGTTTTCATCATGGAGTACCTGAGTGGGGGAGACCTGACCCAATTCATAGATTGCAGAGCCCCTTTTGACATCAGTACTACAAGGTAAGAGTGACAATGGGTACATTCGGTGCTGAGGCCGGTGTCTGGCTGTGGTGTAAGATTAGCCCAAATTTCCATTGTTTCTCCCACTAGGCTCCTTTCATTGTTGCCCCATAGCCGTTCCCCTATCTCCACATCTTGGTGCCGATCCCCCATAGCATCCTATCAGTATAACAGCAATATATGGAAATAATTCAGCCTATCTGGCCCAACGTTTATAATATGTAAATATCATTATTAATATGAGAGATAGTAACAGCACCTCTGTACATCTAATGCAGTAGGACTCGGCCCATACAGCCTAAAGCTGGGTACACACTAGCCAATGTGTACCAGGACGATATGTCGGCCGACCAGATGATATCTCATGCAACCGTGGTAGCACCCAGAGAGTCCGTACACACTATGCGATCCACACTAACTGTTATTCCGTTATGTGTCGTAACGATAGAGCGTTCAATGGATCTCATAGTGTGCACCCAGCATAAAAAATCCAGGCCGGACCATTATAGGTTTCCATGGTGACAGGTCTGTGTATAATAAAGAGTCTCCTGGACTTAGGGCTCCAGTGTGTTACTTAGCCGTACAGGAAGCCTGTGTGACAATGTTTCCCGTGACGATATCAGGGGGAATGTGCCATCTCATTATTATCAGTCATCTCACTTTCACAATATTTCTACTGATAATTATTTTCTTTCTTCCCCATCAGATTTATAGCAGCAGAACTTGTATGTGGGCTGCGCTTCCTGCACACGAGGGGAATCATTCACAGGTAACGTATTATTTCTAATGATCACATATAGTAACCCCCTCATAGAGTTACAGTGTAGCTGTTATGTCCTTGTCATTCATTTCTGGGTATCATCATGATATTTGGGGTAAGACTGTTATGACCGCTCCACACACCATCTTATCTCCCCCTTCATCCAACCCCATGGATAGCGATTGTATGCAGCTGTTCTCCGCAGCGACTGTCATCCTAGTGACCACATGTCATGTTACAGGTCCCTTCATTGCACTGTGGGCAGGGTGCAGGACGCCGTGCATATTGCATGCGATGCATCCCGCCACTCACCGCAAGCGTAACATTATTTATTAACGCCGTATGCTTGAAAAAAATCAAAAAGGACAGCTCTCCCGGTAAGGGCTGTCTTTTGTGATAGAAGAACCGCGGATTTGTTACCCAGAAGTCCTTCTGCACATGCGGTGAGTGACGCACGCACTGCGGGGAGTGTAGGGAGGTATCCCTCTCAGGGGGAGTTCCGAATACAAGCCATAGGCTTCTATTGGACAAAGCCATCTAAACATGGCATTACCCACTACATCCAAGCCCCGGAATGTATGGAATTCCGGAGCTTGGTGCATACGCGGTGAGCTGCATTCTGCATTGCTGCATCCAGCACTGTGACACTCTAATGGTTTTTATTATGTCACTCTGGGGACCTTTCTCCACAACAATCCAAGTTCTACAGCTGGTAGTTCTCTGACAAACAGAACTTACACTCACTCTCCTCACAGGGACATGAAACCAGACAACATTCTCCTGGATGCAGCCGGCCATGTGAAGATTGCTGATTTCGGCCTGGCAGTGAAGAATATCCATGGCCATAAAATGATCAGTGAGTGTGTGGGGACCCCAGGTTACATGGCCCCAGAGGTAAGTAACACAGTCTTCCCCTACAGGCTTCTCATGTTGCCATTTCCATATTTATCCCACCATATTCTGGTCCCAGTGACGTCACAAAGGGGGTGCAGGGGGTGTGGGCCGCACCTGGGTGTCACCTGCCGAGGGGTGACACCACAGGCATCTTTAGAGAGGAGGGGGCCCATGTGCAACCCCCATCACAGGCCCCCTCCTCTCACTCCGGCGGCTGCAAACTAACTGACGTAGCTGGCCGGCCTCTGCAGAATCAATAAACTCTGGGCACTAGTGTGTGCGCGGAGTCTATTGAGCATGCACAGATCGCCAAGGAAATTGCGAGGCCACCATTTTTCCAACAATTTCCTCACAGCGTATGTGCAAAACACCAGAAAAATGGCTGCGGTTTTCGCAGCAGCGTGCACGTTAGGACCAGTATGTACAAATAACAGCCTAACTCGGTGCCTCCTGCCAGGATGGACAATGTACTAACTGTTTGTTTCTCCGTGTTGTCACAGATACTTTGTGATTTACCATATAACAGCATGGTGGACATCTTTTCATTTGGGGTCATTTTCTATCAGATGGCCACTGGGTCCTACCCATTTTATGCCGGTGAGGAGACCATTAAGATTGAGTATTCTGTCATGTATGACGCCCCGACGTATCCAAAGAACCTCGATCCAGAGATCCGGAACATCCTTCATAGAGTGAGTATAAACACGCGAATAACTGGGTCCAGAGAACATGGAGTCACAGAGGAAATAAGACCTAGATTATAACTAAGCACACACTAAATCAGGGGTGGGGAACCTTTCTGCTGCCGAGGGCCATTTTGATATATATAACATTATTTGCGAGCCTGGTACAGGCCACGCCCACTCCGTGTGAAGTCACACGGGGGCGCGGGTCACAAATGCCGGTGAATACAGCAACGGGCAGCTGTAAGGGCAGTGGTGTGAATGTCTGAAGTGTCCAAAGGATGCTCCAGGCGGCACTGCTGCATAGATTATGGCTGCAGGGTGCCATTCTAGCAGAAAAAAGCTATAAGGGCCAGACCAAATGATTCCGCTGGCCTTATAGGGCCCCCAGGCCTGAGGTTCCCCATCCCTGCACTAAATGCATAGGCTATAAGGGGTATAATTAATTACTAAAGTGCATGGTTTTAGAAGTGGAGATGTTGTCCATAGCCACCAATCAGAATTTAGCTATTATTTTCTATAGGGTGCTAGATAAATGTTAAGTAGGATCTGATTGGTTGCTGTGGGCAAAATTTCCACTTCTAAAAACCCGCACCTTAGTAAATATACCCCTAAGTGTCTGCAGTCACAGTATTCCCACCTAGTTATAGCCATACCCCTCAAATATAACTACAGCAGCAAGGCAGCAATGTGTAATACCACTTTTCCACCAAAAACCCATCTCCAACCTGTGACACTGAGCACGGCTCACAGCCAGGTTTTACCCCTTTTACACTGGTAGCTGGACCTGGGTTATTTTCTGGGTCTAGATGTTCACAACGGACTCGGCTCTTCCGTGACCCAGGTCTTCCAATGTTACAGTGGATGGTTGTAGATGATGTCAACTCCAAGCGCTACTGAAGCCAACCAATTTGCTGGATTGAGGCATGCCCCTGGTCACCGTGACCCGGGTCACGCTGTTTACACTGCACCAAAACCCGGGTCCTTCAGTGACCAGGGTTGGATTCCCGGGTCACACGACCTGGGTTATTGTTCAAGGACCCTTTTACACCGAGCGGTGACCCCTGACACATCCGGCAATAACCCGGGTAATTGTGCCAGTGGAGAAAGGGTATTCGAGGGCCAGGTGAGAATTTTGCTCTGAGAAGACTGCCCCATTTACAGGGCAGCTATCATGAAGCTGCAGTTGGAATAGGCTTTGGATAATATTATTACATACCTTCTATTTGTCATTATTAGCTAGGCATAAAGTAAGGCATACAGGAGATCTGGCTGCATTGGCTTCTGATTAGCAATGGCAGGAAAAGGGTTTAATGTCACTGATCAGATCTTTAGTTATACATATTACTTGCCATATTGTGTCCTCTTTTGGAGGACTCACTTTCTGATAAATACTAGTAAAATACAATATAGAATAATGATACAGTCACGGCCATAACAGGGCAGGAATTTGCACTTTGCCAGCCCTGACCCCCAAACATGTGCTGTCATGATATCATGATGAGGGGGCAGGACAACTGGTACCAGGATAAAGCTAAATGCCGGGAATGTCCTAACTAAGGAAGATCCAGGCGGCTCGGTAGCAGCTCTATGGCTGCTGGGTGCTATTCCACAGACAATTAACATCACAAATATTATTTTACTAGAAGAATAGCATTTATGTTTAATAAGTCTCCAGCAACTGTAGTTGAAAAACGTAAGGTAAAGGATTTTATACATGTCGTCCTGAGAATAAAGTGCAATAAGGATTAAGGATGAAATTGGTCTAATGGTGCTTGTCTGCCATTAACAGCCTATACGTTTCTGTTTATCTCTACGATAGCTCCTAAGAAAGTCCCCAAAGAAGAGACAGGTGATGTGCAGCAATCTGAGAGGTCATCCATTTTTCTGCCCAATAAACTGGGAGGAATTGGAGGCTGGAAGAACAACTCCCCCATTTACATTGCAGCATGTAAGTATATTAATAAGATGGGAGTTTATGCCATGTGTGTGCTATCATGCAGTCACATTATCCCATAGACTACTGGGTGCAGCGATGGATGATGATGAGGAGAGATAAGTGACTTTGTAGGAAATAGTCACACAAAAGCGAATCTTCTGGCAGAATATTCTGTGTCACAGGTTTTCAAAGTCCTGCTGATACAATGGCGTTCCTCACTTTATTGGTAAATTCAGATTAGATAAATACCTACGAACATATTTATCAATTATTGGTTATCGGCAAAAAGAGATTAACATTCCCTGCGATGTGTTATGAGTGAAGTGCATACACGGGGGCGGTGATTTGATGCATTGTGATGTTGAATAGCGCTGGAAGGGAGCTCCTGGAGCTATTCAATTCACAGCAATACTTAACTTTGTTGGGAAGCAGTTAAGTTGGAGAATGCCAGTTACCACGACTTAACCTGGGTGTTTAGCCACAAGAACCGTCATTCTCCGACTAAAGTGCCGGCCACAAGGCTGTTAGCACCGTGCTAAGCCAGATAACAGCCTTGCGGCTGGCACTTTAGTCGGATATCTCCTCGCACCCTCAAGAGGGTGCGAGAAGACTAAACAGACTGGTGAGTTGAATAGCTCAGGAAGCTCCCTCCTGGGGCTGTTCAGCACCCGATACCATGCACATGCTGCCGATTACATGGAAGCGTGTGCAGCAAAGGGGTCTATTCAGATCCCTCCAGCTTGTTACTTACCTCCGGTGGCTCTGGGCTGTCACAGGCTTCCTTCTCAGGTCCTCTTGTGCTTACCTGCAGGGGGAAGCTTGTGCAGCTACAGAACAGTGGCGGCCACGGGGGAGCTGGATTACACACGGGGTGGGGGGGCCAGCAGGATAAGAATCTAAAGGCCGTGGGGGTGGGAGGGGTGAGCGCTGGTTTGAACATGGGCTGGGAAGGGGGCGTCCCAGATCAGACACTGGCGTCCGCTGTGAGGGGAGAGCCGGATCAGACTCCAGCAGGGGGTGTGGGGGGGACTTAGCCGGATCTGACACCTCCGGCCCCCATGGGGAGGGGGGGTTTGGAGGAGAGAGAGCCGGATTGCACACCGGTGGGGGGTGGGAGCATGCTGGACCACAGTCACAGCTCCTAGTCTTGGTTGCTGCTAGTGGCGGGGTGGGGGTGGAGCCAGATAAGATACTGACTGCCGCGAGGCTGGAAGGGGTGAGCCGCTGTGAGGGAAAAGTCGGATCAGACATCGGCAGGGGGTGGAAGTGTGCAAGACCACTGTCTCAGCTCACTGTACCAGCTGGGATGGGCGGGCGGCGACATTCCGCAGTGAGGAAATCCTTATGGATACTTCAGCTGCCGGGGAAAAGTACCACTTTTCCGAAAAGCTGACTTCGCAGAAAGCGCAGCTTTCCGGAAGTGATACTTTTGATAGGGAGGCATGATGAATGCCTCCAAAATATTTTTTAAACTTGCATCGAGTTTAAAACATAATTATTACTAGTGATAATTATGTAATGATGACTAGGCCCCTTAGTCTTTTGTGGCCAAATGCAAATTGAGGAGAATATTTTATGGAATGTTTTTGAAAATTCCATTAAACTCTAACGATTGGGCATTCGCTCTTCCACCTCGCCCCTGCTGGCCAACATGAGGAATTGCAGAGCCGTGACAGGCTGCAAGCACACTGGTTTTTTCAATGATTCTCAGAGGACTTATATAACCTCTCATAGCTAGTACTTCAATTGAAAAAAACAGACACATTATTACTTTATTTGTTATTGTTACTTTCTACAAATTTACTGTCATTTTTTCCTTTCAAATGTATTTATAATGTATAAAGGAAAACCAGCCCTACAATGTAATAACCCAAAAATCAGCCAGGTATCTCGTCAATTCGGTTACATATCTCTGTCACGTCATTTTCTCATTTCTGGTAGCAGCTCTGTATTAATATATTGATGTTTTATGTTATCATGCAGCATATAGGATAGCATAACATAGAATAGCGGGAAGAGTTTGAACACTATCTAGTTATTATTATCGGTTATGACACATACAGTGACAAATTGCCCAATTAGCTCTGCATTTACCTGTCTATTATGTGACCAATCTGATTCATCTTCTTCGTAGACTCCAGTTACAATCAGGGAAAATGTACCCCTGGATGAGCTGCTGTCACCACCAGAAGCACAGGAGCCACCGATGTCTACAAAGGAGAACCGCCTGTTCCGTGGGTTCTCATTTACAAGTGACAGGTGGAGGACAATGCAGACTCCATAATGCACTGCAGGTAATATCTCACCCAGTACATCACATCAGAGGACACCGACTCCATCCTCATTCTGCTACCAACTATCTCAGCTGTAACATCTGCTGTGTCCTCCACATGTCATCAGTGTGTCATCTGCTGTGCCCTCCAGGTGTCATCTGCTGTGCGCTCCAGTGTGTCATCTGCTGTGTCCTCCATATCATCAGTGTGTCATCTGCTGTGTCCTCCACATGTCATCAGTGTGTCATCTGCTGTGTCCTCCACATGTCATCAGTGTGTCATCTGCTGTGCCCTCCACATGTCATCTGCTGTGTAATCAGTGTGTCATCTGCTGTGTAATCAGTGTGTCATCTGCTGTGTCATCAGTCTGTCATCTGCTGTGTCCTCCACATGTCATCTGCTGTGTAATCAGTGTGTCATCTGCTGTGTCATCAGTATGTCATCTGCTATGTCCTCCATGTGTCATCAGTGTGTCATCTGCTATGTCCTCCACGTGTCATCAGTGTGTCATCTGCTGTGCCCTCCACATGTCATCTGCTGTGCCCTCCAGTGTGTCATCTGCTGTGTCCTCCACATCACCAGTGTCATCTGCTGTGCCCTCCACATGGCATCAGTGTGTCATCTGCTGTGCCCACCAGTGTGTCATCTGCTGTGTCCTCCACATGTCATGTGCTTTGTCATCTGCTGTGCCCTCCAGTGTGTCATCTGCTGTGTCCTCCACATCATCAGTGTGTCATCTGCTGTGCCCTCCACATGGCATCAGTGTGTCATCTGCTGTGCCCTCCACAAGGCATCAGTGTGTCATCTGCTGTGCCCTCCACATGGCATCAGTGTGTCATCTGCTGTGCCCTCCACATCATCAGTGTGTCATCTGCTGTGCCCTCCATATCATCAATGTGTCATTTGCTGTGCCCTCCACATTTCATCTGCTGTGCTCTCCATATGTCATCTGCTGTGCCCTCCACATCATCAGTGCATCATCTGCTGTGCCCTCCACATGTCATCTGCTGTGCCCTCCACATCATCAGTGTATCATCTGCTGTGCCCTCCACATGTCATCTGCTGTGTCCTCCACATGTCATCTGCTGTGCCCTCCACATCATCAGTGTATCATCTGCTGTGCCCTCCACATGTCATCTGCTGTGTCCTCCACATGTCATCTGCTGTGCCCTCCACATCATCAGTGTATCATCTGCTGTGCCCTCCACATGTCATCTGCTGTGCCCTCCACATGTCAATTGCTGTGCCCTCCACATCATCAGTGTATCATCTGCTGTGCCCTCCACATGTCATCTGCTGTGCCCTCCACATGTCATCTGCTCTGCCCTCCAAGTGTCAGTAATAACATCTTCTGGATCCTCAAGTCAGCAATATCATCAGTAAAGTGCTGCAGAATGTGTATGAGGTATAACTATTAATAAAATAATATATTTTCCTACCTCTGTGTATGAGAAACCTGATTAACTCACTTATTCCTTTAATGCATATAAGAAAAACCATCCACTCATTACGCTCTATACCATACAGCATGATTTATACTACAAGGAATGCTGTATGTCAGCAAGCATTACCTCCTGCACGCCCCACAGATAGGGCCTGATTCACAGATGTACGCTGATGCTGAACTGAGACGCCGGAGACATTTTAATTACTTACGGGATCGCAGTTGCAGACAGAGACATGCCCCCGGAAATGGTCACGACACGCCTGCGTTTGAGTCACCACCTCCCTTATTGCCGCCCACACACTATCCCTGCCTGTCAGTCACTTTGTGAATAGATTCTCACTGCAAGTGACAATGAAAATTACGCACATGCAGCGCGACTCAGACACATGCACAGATTACCGATAATCATTAAAACTATGGAAGCAACGGCGTTGCGTCCATCTCTAAATCAGGCCCATGGTCTCATCACCATTCCGCCCTGCTGGCATTTTAGATGGGGCAGGCGGCTCCTCTACAAATTCATGGGTCACCAAAGTTACTATTTGTTCCCATGATCTGTAGCCTCTTACAGTATATGCTGAATAATAACTGTAATTTACATTAACATTGTAGAATCATTTGCTGGGCACACAATTCTTATTTGCTGGGGTCAAGGCCGGTGCAAGGTTTCTTTGCACCCTAGGCATAGCTTCAGCCTAGCACCACCCCCTTCCCTCAGATAGCTACACAAGCCCTTATACAGTGCCCCCAGTAGTGGTCCCCCCATGCATTGACCCCAGTAGCGGTGTCCCCTATGCAGTACCCCCAGTAGTGGTACTTATAAAGTGCCCCCAGTAGTGGTCTCCCTATGCTGTGCACCTTATACAGTGCCCCCAGTAGTGCCCATTATACAGTGCCCTCAGTAGTGCCACTTCCACAGTGCCCTCAGTAGTGCCCCTTATAAAGTGCCCCCAGTAGTGGTCCCCCTATGCTGTGCCCCCAGTAGTGGTTTCCCTATGCAGTACCCCTTATACAGTGCCCCCAGTAGTGCCCCTTATACAGTGCCCTTAGTAGTGCCCCTGATAACATGCTCTCAGTAGTCCTCCTATGCTGTGCCACCCTATGCAGTGCCCCTTATACAGTGCACTCAGTAATGCCCCATATACAGTGCTTCTTATACAGTGCCCCCAGTACTGCCCCTTATACAGTGCCCCCAGTAGTGGCCCCCCTATGCAGTGTCCCCAGTAGTGGTCCCCCTATGGAGAGCCCCCCAGTAGTGGTCCCCCTATGCAGTGCCCCTTATACAGTGCTCCCAGTAGTTGGCACCACCTATGCAGGGTCCCTTATACAGTGCCCCCCAGTGCTGGCCCCCCTATGCAGTGCCCCATACAAATAAAATAAACACAGACAGACATTAAACATTATACTTACCTGAATCCCCGCTCCTGTGTCCGCCGCCATCAGCTCCTCTGTTCTCCTGCTCTGCACAGTGGGAGAGACGTCATGACATCTCTCCCTTCACCCACTGTGGGAGCCGGTTGGCAGAGCTCATGAGTGAGCTCCAGAAGGCTCCGGCAGTGAGCGTAGCAGCCAATAAGAGTCTGTCTGACTCTCACCGGCTGCTAAAACAAACACACAGCCGGTGGCGGTGTGTTTGTTACAGTGTAGTGTGGACCGCACTACACTTAATGTAACCAGCGGTGCTCTCCAGTGGCCAGCGCTCCAGGCAGCTGCCTAATGGTAGCGCTGGCCCTGGTTGGGGTCCCCCACTCCCCACCCTCTCCAGTGCCCCATACCGCCTGCATGTCTGTTATCACACCCTCTGGTTCTACCACCATTACCATGTAATTGATGTGTGTAATTAGTAGGGATGTGCTCTGGACCATTTTTTCTGGATTTGGATTTGGCTCTGATTCGTCGTCTGGTTTTGGATTTGGATTTGCCAAACCTGCCGTGATTTGGATTTTTTACAAAAATGTACAAAAAAAAGCTAAAATCACATAATTTGAGCTTTTTTAATTAATTAATTTCCAGTAATTTACAGTCAGTTTAGACCACCTCAGAGCTTATAAGGAGTCCATAACTTTATTGCAATTAAAGACACTATAACAACTTACAACTAACTTATACTAAAATAAAGACACCTTCCCGCCAAGGCCAGGTTCAAAGAAGCACAGCCTGCCACCCAAACCAAAACACTAGCCTGCATCCAAAAAGAAAAACAATACCCAAAAACACACCTACCATAATCAACCATATCTCTGACAAATGCACCCCATCAGAGAGGAAAAATGTAACTTGTTCCAACCGCAATCTTGGGTGCCACACCAACAAACTACCAGACCCAGAGGCGAAAAAAAGAAACAGCCCTATTAATCTTCCGGCGAGCCGTATCCAAGGCCAAAAGGTGTCCAGAAACCGTTCATACATGGTGAGGGACAACATCTGACCACACCAAGCATACCTCAGGGCGGTCAAGTCAGCCTTCATCCACAAGATCAGCTTAATACTCCTGACTGTCCAATAACATTGCCTCCAAGGTGAATCGCCAACCATGACAGGCCCCCACAGCGCTTCTCATGATAAAACAGAAGGAACAAAGAGCCGACCAATGCATAACTCGGACCCCAAGACCACCGAACCTGAATCCTTCTTGCCATCCCATGCTCCTCAGCCCAATAAATAAATGAATGGCCCACAAGCCACACTTGCTCAGAAGACACGGACAAAGTTGTAAAAGAACAAACAGAACTAAAACGCTGCAGTGATAGAACTTAATATATATAATATAAGAAAAACGATAGAGTGGTAACCTAGAAGGAGAATGTTAGAAGCAATACCCAAGCGAATGAGAAAATCTAAAAAACCTTCCGTGAGCCGTGAATAATAAGAAAAATTGAATTGCGGGCCTATTGGAGGAAAAATTAAAAAATCCCTTCACCCCCTCAATTTTTGAATGCTAGCCATTCAAAAACTGGCGGGTAAACAACATTTCTGGGTAGGAAAAAACACAACTTTTAAGCTTATCACATCTAAGATATGACTTAAAGGCAGATGAACTCCAGCTACCAATACCTTGAACGGCAGATTGAGGCAACCCGCTGCCCGCTGCGCAAGAAGCTGCGCCAATACGGAAAAAGTACCACATTGTGCAACATTCAAACCCAACTGTCCCAAACAGCGCTTACACACAGCAGCAAACTATAACTTAGACAAAGGGGAGGAGTCAGCATGAAATAACCATTGCGAGCCAGCTGACAGGTGCAGACCCGCATATAAACCAGCCCAGCGCAAAGGGCAAATCTTAGTAATAGGATGACGCCTGATGGTAACCCAACGCCCGTGCCCCAACTGACGAGTTTCAGACCGGGGGCTTTTGCACAGGACAGCCCCGATCTGAAGTACCACATGCTTAAACAATAGCCCAGAGTCAGCAAACTCTTATTAGATGCAAAAAGCTCCCTAATCCGCAATGCGCCAAAGTATGCCAGCGCAAATGCTAATTGGAACAAAACAGAATCAAAGTCAGAAAAAGCAATTAACGAAATTACCCCAACCAGACACTGCAGCAATGCAGCATCAATTGGGCGCCGAGAAACACCCACCATGGGGCTTTCTTTAGCCCAACCTTTAAAGGCCTTAGACAGCACAAATGACTGTGGGGTTGTACCATGAAAGCGAGAGATAAAGCAATACCCATTAGGGTGGAAGCCATGGCCGTCTCATATCGGCCCCTCTAATAATGACCCCACACAAACCCAACCAAGTGCTGATCTAAAGACTTACCAGCAGAAGGAAACCTACCAGATAAGTGTCCCAGTCGAGCCATGCTGCCTCGCAAAGAAGACAGAGCCAGGGACCTCCGAACCAGGCTGACTAACCCAGTTAGGCAATCAACCAGGCAGAAGACAGACAAGCCTTCCCAATCGGATTAGCCTCAGTGGCCAACATTCAAAATCAATCAAAGTGAAAATGGGGCAGGGAATCTCTATCCCGTCCTCAATGACCGGCACGTGTCGTGCCCTAAAAACAATAATCGCCTGCAAATACTTCAAAACCAACAACCTCAACAGACGCAGCGCTATAGAAGAAGAAAGCTAATAATTAACAGAATACACCACTCTCACCTTGCCCCACCAAAAATTATATTCCGGTTAGACAATTTTTCATCCCACAAAATCCACAGCCACTATAACTGGAAATATTCCAATAACAGCAGTTGGACCGAACTTGGAACCCTGGACCTACTTGGGCACAACACCGACGGGAAATGCACAGGTCCGGCAAAGGAGGGGAGGTAAACGGCCCGGCATACTGCCAAAAGCCACTTCAGCAAAGACTTTCTGTCGCACCACATGGGGAAGCTCTCTGGCCGAACGCAAATTCCGGGAGGAGACCACATGCAAAGCGCCAGGTACAGGTAACCAGCAAAAATTGGGAATCATTCCGCAAGGATACCAGCCCAACCATTTAGCTAACTCATCTAGTGCCACCGAGAATAGGCCTTACTTGTCAACTCCGGCAATGTCAGACCTGCCCCCTGAAACGCCCTTCGAATCTTGACTTACAGTCCTTGGCGGGATGACTGCCATTACACATGTGGCAGGAGTGACGAAAATGGCACCCAGACCGAGAATCATTATAGGCAAAACACTTCCCCTTACCGAGCACATAACCACCAGCACACGAAGAGAGGGTAGCCTGCCTACTCTGCACCCCTTCCGCAGGTGCCTTAGCTTCCTGGGTAACTGCTAACCAGACCTCAATATACTTACGGCCCAGAGGCATAACCAGCTGATCAGCTTCCTACGAAACTGTTCGTCACAATCTCTCCGAACAAAGCCCTTGGATTTCATGAAAATATTGTGCACCAAATGAATATATTTAATGATATTAAGGTGCTCCAAGGGGCGCGTTTTGAGGCAGCAGGCCTAAAAAAACTGTATGCCGCTAAGCCAATGGTGAAAGTCACAGCAAGAATCCTCCCCACTCTCATGTTAACGTTAGTAATCACAATTGTAATAGAATCATTTATATGTGTTCTGATAGTGTGTGATAAATAAAAAAGCAACTATGTATATACAAAGTATGTAAATCATATGCGGGCATGCAGCAAATTTATCCTTGCTGTCCGGATAATCTCACCGCGCGAGACTGGTGCTCGCGAGCCGCTGTCCCCGGGTTCTGACAGAATGTCCTTTGCTGGGTGTGGGAGAATCACCGCTGGGCACAAACTAGTAGTTTGGATGCCTCGTGCCGTATAGCCGCGGGCACCCGTTGCTCCCCCAATGCGCGTTTCGCCGTATGCTTGATCGCTTTATTTTATTTATTATTTTTTATATATATATTTTTATATTTCACTTCTTATTCACCCTCCCTTTTTAAACATTGTGATTACTAACGTTAACATGAGATTTATTAACCTATGGACATATGTGTTCTAGCGACACACGTGAAAGAGCTACTGTGATGAACATTTTCCTTTTAACTTAGAGGTCGCATTACGATAACAGACAATTGTATGTCCACTTACCTTCCATCTTATTAAGGGGATATAATTGTATAACACACGTGCTCTTCCTGTGGTCCTCTACGAGTTACATTTACCCCTAGAATTTTTACTATCAACTGCCTGAATGGGTAGCTAGCGGTATTTACGGATGAGTTGTCAGAAGATGCATTCTTAAGTGATAGAGGTTTGCACACGTGGATTATCCCTCACTATGTTATGTAATTATTGGAGAGATTCAAGAGTTATATAGGGTGTAAGAGAATATTCTTTTACTGATTTTCATATATGTATATATATATTAGTGTGTGTTTCTGTTTGTTAATGTCTCTTCCATTTTTGTTGAACTATTAAATATGACTGTACTAACCCATATAACTCATGTTGTAACACTGCTGTGAATGAATGTTTTCATATCTTCTTGATGATATTACTCTGTATTTACAGGTGATTATTCATGAGATAGATATATGAGTAACAGAGATATACATACAGAATTCCTACAGTATGTTTAACATTTACTAGAAAGACCCGAGCATAATATTGGGTGTATTACATTTTTTCTACTATTGAATTTATATGTAAATATAACTGTCCACTATTGCTTCTTTCATTCTATTAAACTGCGGGCAATCTCAATAAAGTAGTTCTCTCATTGGCTGTCCTATGCGACAGTATGACACCCAAAAGCAGAAATGAAATGTGAGTAAAGTCCCCGTTTATCTGTTGTTTCCAAGGGTAACCTGCTCTCCGGCAATCTCTCACTCTTCATAGATAGCTTTTAGCAGAGGTGAAGAGCAGTAGAATGAGGAGTAGCAGTCCTATGCTCTGACTTTTTCTATTTTTGATTCTATACGTATAAGTCAGATGAATGATGCTAAAAAAAGGACACAAACTAATAAGCAGTTAATTTATTAACTCTTTATTGAAATGCTGATAACATTACCTTCTTTCATATTTCGCCATTGAGGAGGATATTATATTTGCTTTTTTATCTCTATCAGAGAATATTACAGTATTGATTTAATGCCACTATTTTTGTGTTATATGTTGTATGTGCTTCTATATGTTATAATTTGAATGTCTTTGTTGGGTCAGATATGGTCATCAAATATATAGATGACCTATCGTTTTAATTGCTCTCATTAAAAGTTATATTTTAGGGGCCAATTATATTTCTAGCTGCCCCCATATCCATATTTATCAAGAGTGCTCACACAAGAGAGTTTCTTTTTTCCTTTTCTTCCGTTTATTTATACTGCATTGCATTCAACTCTAGTGAGCACCGCCACTCTAGTTATTAGAATAGTACTTTTTAGTAAATATCAGGTGTACTTAGTGGCTTCGTAATTTTTCAATATAATACTATATTTATAATAGCCTGTGCGACGTATCCCCTTTTCCCCGCATTCCCCTTTACTGCATAGGTAATCATGGTTAACAGAGGAAGAACACTGATTTCAAGCTCCACCCTCCTTTTAAAGCTTCCAGTCTGTTATTCTAACTCAATCAGCATGGCAGAGTGATCTCCAGCCTTGGCCTTGTAAACTCACCTGTGTTAACTAAAGAATCACTGACATGATGTCAGCTGGTCCTTTTGTGGCAGGGCTGAAATGCAGTGGAAATTTTGTTTTTGGGATCAAGGACCTCAATCAGACCCACTCGCTAGATGCGTACGCTCGCTAGATGCGTATGCAATTTCAGCTAAGTGACGGCAAGGCAGACAAATTCACAGCAAGACGTAAGCACGCCCACTATGTCTTGGCGTGCGATCGTTCTGTGTATGGAGACACCCACCAGCCTGTCTTAAGATGCCCACTTGCGCACATCATCTCCTGTGTATGTGTATACAACCATCGGTACATCGAGTGCCATCGGGAGCGAACATATCGCTTGCGACTGACCATACCCTAACACAAGTACTGCAAGTGCTTCAGTGTGAAATACAACCAAGTGACGTGTACTATGACGCTGCTTCTTAATTATGCATGCCTCTTGAATGGCGTCAAGATGCTCAGGCACGACTGCGTTTGCACCTCCACTCCCCCGTTTCTAGTGGCCAGGCTCTGTCACCACCCACAAACGGCTTCTCCTATCACTCCCTCAGCTGGGCCGTCTATGCGCAGCGACCATACGCTTCCCGATCGCTCTCACTGGTTCGCGCTCGCGCATTGCGATGCATACGCATGCGCAGATTGCAAACGATCGGCTGGCTGCGTGCGAACGCATCCTAGAGAGCGGGTCTGAATCGGGCCCTAAGTTCATTGTTATGGCAAAGAGGGACTTTGCAAGTAATTGCAATTCATCTGATCACTCTTCATGACATTCTGGAGTATATGCAAATTGCCATCATAAACACTGAAGCAGTAGACTTTGTAAAAACCAATACTTGTGTCATTCTCAAAACTTTTGCCCATGGCTGTATATATTTTTTAAGGTTACACATTTCATGCCATTTTCAAAAGAAACTGTGATTGCTAATTTAAAAATTTCCAAGAAGTTTTTAGGTATTTCCTATACAGAGACGTGCAGTAAGGTCAATGGCTGGGGAGGCACTGGCTTGTATCAGAGACAGATTTACCCACACATATATACTGTAGCACAGATTTCCCCCACACACATCTCCCCATTGCACAGATCCACCCCTCATACCCATTTCCCACTAGCACAGATTTCCCCTAGCACAAAAGATTTCCCCCACAAACACACATAGATCTCCCCTTAGCAGTGTAGCTCCCCCATCCATTACACAGAAGGTGCCGGTCCCTGCATAGTGATGAGGTGCCAGCTATGGGGTCTGCAGGAAAAACCCCTATCCTGTCACAATGTGATTTACAAGCCCCCAGACAGTGTTCTGTTGTCTAAAGTGGACTCTCCTCACCTTTTTCTTCTTGTGTGTTTCCTGCACATTCCATCTCCTTCCCTGATGCTAAATAGTCTGAGTACTTCCTGGACTGGTCCCCTGATCGTCAGTGGTGTCCATCAGAGCTCAAGGCACCCCTCCCCCCACACAGTATACTTCCCTACCCTTCCAATTTGGTCGGGAGCCTCCCGTCGGCTGACAACCCTCCCCCCCGTGATTACATGAGGATCCCCGGCAGGGGGGGCCTGGTCATTTTGGCCCTGTCTCCTGCTTTACAATGCCGGGATTATTGGCAATGTGTAGCGGGGAGGGGCAAAAATGACGCAATCGTGTGGCCATGCCCTTATCTTATGCCTGATCTTCCTTAACAACTTTCTGTTACCATAACTAAATGAAAAAACACACCTGGCCAAATCATATTGTATATTACAGTTGGGTACGGGATGCCGGTGCTTGGGATCCCGGCAGTCAGAATCCTGACGCCGGCATTCCGACAGGGTTATGATTAGAGATGTGCGTTGCACCATTTTTGCTGGTTTTGGATCTGTATCACCTTCGTATTTTGGATCTGGATTTGGTTTTGCTAAACCGCCCTTCTGTGTTTTGGTTTTAAATCTGTATTTTTTATTTTATTTTAAATGATAAAAACAGCTAAATTCACATCATTTTGGCCTGTTTTTGCTCCTACAGTAATATTAACCTTAATAACAATAATTTTCAGACATTTCCAGTCAATTTTAACCACTTCACAATAATGTTTTCACTACTATTCACTAGGGATGTGCGCCGGACCATTTTTGCCGGATTTGAATTTGGATTTGGTTCTAATTCGTCGTCCAGCTTTGGATTTGGATTTGGATTTGCCAAACTGCGGTGACTGGCTTTGGATTTGGATTATTTTACAAAAATTAACAAAAAAAAGCTAAAATCACATAAATTGGGCTTTTGTTTCTTTCTAGAGTATTATTAACCTCAATAACCTTGATTTCCAGTCATTTACAGTCAATTTAGACCACCTCACAGTTTAAATTATAGTTTTCACCATTATTGGCCAAGGGTTGGAGTGAGCTGACTGGTTACCAAGCGACAAAGCAGCGCCACAGACACCACAGTTTAAAGCACATCAATGACACATTGCCACACAGCAGTGGCAGAAATTAAAAGTAGTGCACCTACCCAGTGGGGTACTGCCAGCAGAGTCACAGTACTTGTTTACAAAGTGGGCTACCGCCCTAGGAGTCACAGTGCATAAACTTATTCACATTACACCGCACATAGTGTCCCTGATTCACATTACACCATAAAGTAGTGTCTCTTATTTATGTTACGACACACAGTAGTGCCCCATTTACACAATGCCCACAGTAGTGACCCTTATACACAAAGCCCACAGTAGTAATGCCCCTTATACAATGCCCACAGTAGTAGTGCCACTTATACAATGCCCCCAGCAGTGGTGTCCCTTACACAATGCCCCCAGTAGTGGTGCCCCCTATGCAGTCCCCTTAGTAGTAGGGCCCCCTATGCAGTGCCCCCAGTAGTAGTATGCCCCCCAGTAGTATGCCGCCCATAGCAGGGCCCCAGTAGTAATGCCCCCATTAGCATGCCCCCCAGTAGCAGTGCCCCCATTAGTATGCCACCCAGTAGCAGTGCCCCCCAGTAGTATGCCCCCCATTAGCATGCCCCACAGTAGCAGTGCCCCCATTAGCATGCCCCCAGTAGTATACCCCCCAGTAGCAGTGCCCCCATTAGTATGTCCCCCAGTAGCAGTGCCCCCCAGTAATATGCCCCCCATTAGCATGCCTCCAGTAGCAGTGCCCCATTAGCATGCCCCCAGTATTATGCCCCCCAGTAGCAGTGCCCCCAGTAGTAGTGCCCCCCAGTAGCAGTGCCCAGTAGTAGTGCCCCATTAGAATGCCCCACAGTAGTATGCCCCCCAGTAGTATTCCCCCCAGTAGCAGTGCCCCCAGTAGTATGCCCCCCAGTAGTATGCCCCCATTAGCATGCCCCACAGTAGCGCCCCTTAAAAACACACACACATAAAAAAAAAAAACTTACCTATATCCCCGATCCTGCCGCCATCCGTCCCGCTCTGCTGCTCTATTATGCGCGGAGGGAGCCGGAAGATGGAGCTCATGAGTGAGCTCCAACCGGCTCCCTTAGTGCAGCAGCCACTGAAAGTCTGCCTGACTTTCATTGGCTGCTATTACAAACACACAGCTGCCACTGGCGGCTGTATGTTTGTTCTATGCAGGGCATTCTCTCGTGAGAATCCGACATCAGGAGGCCGCCGTTCGGCCCCGAACGGGAATCCAAGTCAGACGGGGAACACCCGAACAGGGTTCGGGTGGACTCGGATCCCCTATGTTCGGAGCGGTTCGGATTCCACAGAAGCTGAACCACTCATCTCTACTATTCACCAATATAGGCCAAAGGCTGCAGCAAGCTGGCTGGCTAAAGTAAGCAACAGAGCAGTGGCACAAACGCACGGCAGTTGGACATCTATGAAACATTGCCACACAGCAGTAGCAGACAGGATGGCAGTTTAATAAACTATAATAATGTCAGTCGGCAATGCCTCAAATTGTGCAAAATGTGAAGAAAAGAGGTGCAAGATGGAGTTGTCCTTGGGCCCTCCCACACACTCTTATGTGGGATATTAAAATGGACATGCACAGTTTAACAAACCAAACACTTTAGCGACAAGGACTGACACTATCGTGGCTGAAGTACTTGGTTTCTTTGGGTCCCCACAAAACAATTTTTTGGAAGGACTACCACAAATCATTAAGGAGAAGGTTGATGATGAGTGTGTTGGTGGTGGAGATTGCATGTGCTGGTCCAAACTGCTGGTAGCTGATACTGGACTGCTTGTTATTAATTTACAAATTATTATAATTTTGTTAAATAAATTGCATGAACTTGCTGCAAAGGTAACAGGGAGAAGGTGTCTAGGTGGTTAACCTCTACTAACTTTGGCTTCACAAATGGTACAGCTACCTTCACAACTGTTGTCAGGATTTGGGTTAAAATAATTCAACACCAAAGACGTGGCTTTTAAGGTCTTATGCCTGACAATGTTGTTCTTTTTATCATGAGCAAGAAATGCTGCCACTGGTGGCTGATTTACACCAAAAACATCCTCATCATCAACATCCACATTAGCGTCAGATAGGACATAAATATCCCCCTCATCCTCCTTTTGCACTTCCACCACACTATCATCCTCAATTTATATTATTTCACCATCTAATATTAGCACAGCCTTCATGGCATCAGTGATCCTCTGTGCAACTGGATGACAGCTTTTATACTTGCTTCCTCTATCAAAGGATTGTTTAACAGTCAATTGTTCTTTTAAACTTCTACTAGTAGTAGTAGTCTTCTTGGTCCCTTTCTGGGATGAAGATCCACCCCCAGCAGCAACAGGCCTAGTGTTCAAGGATTCTTCTGAAGAATCCTGGATAAGGGAGAAGTCACTTAGCCTTATCCTGGATGCAGAACTAACTCCTATCATTATTGAGGATATTGATGATGAAGGTCTTGGCGGTGGAAATTGCTGGTGCTGGGATGTAGCTGAGGGAAGGGAGCTAACTGATGGTGGACTGTCTGTTGGTATTTCTTAGCACCGGTTTCTGATTTTCCCAAAAATGTTCCATGAACTTGCTGCAAATTACATAACAGGGAGGAGGTTCCCTACCTCTTCTTACTGGTTAAGGTCCCTACGTCTTCTTACTGGGGCTTTGCAATCGCTACAGATGGCTTGACAATTGTTGTCCAGATTTGGTCAGAAATTGATTTTTTGTCTTATGCCCAGGCATAACAATAGCGTTATTCTTATCATGGGCAAGAACTGCTAACATTGGTGCCTCACTTATACAAAGAACATCCTCATCATCAATATCCTCACTAGAGCCTGCATCAGCTACACAAATATCCCCCTCATCCTGTTGCACTTCTACCATAGTGTCCTCAATATCAAGGTCAGCAACTTCTAGACTTGTGCTGCTCATCCCCACATTGGCAGAGGGTGCAGAAATTGAGAAAGGAGGCTTCTCTACTAGTTCAGAAAGGTCAGGCCTACACATAGCAGACTTTCCTCGGGGATTTGTGACATTTCTGTTTCTCAACACATAGATTGTTCTACTGCCTTAGTGGTTTTCATTTTATTGACACCTCTTCTAGAATAGGAATGAAATGGTCTTGCATCCTCATGAGCGGCAGAAGAAGATGCTTGACTGACAGTTGCAGAATCACCACACATAAATGAGACTTTTTTTTTCCATTGTGTGTGGTGAATGCCATGATGACAATTTTATTTTTTTTTCTGCACTAAACTTTCCCTTTGTTAGAGGTGTTTTTTTCTTTAGCACTGTAAAATATTGTTTTTTGGATTTTAGATGTCCTAGATGATGAAGCAGTATCGTCATGATGACTGAAGGTGACAGCAGCTGCAGCGGAAGTGCTTGGTTGCTGCTCCTACTGTTCTTTTGATTGATTGTCATGTTCCATATGGACGCTTTAATTTTTTTTTTTTCAGAAAAAAAACCCTGGGCCTGATTCAGACCCGCTCGCGAGCGCTGAGTGCTCGCAAGTGGGTCAATGGTGCCCTAGTGCGCATGCGCACAACGGAGGGAGCTCCATCATGCACATGCGCGAGACCCGCATAGCGACGGCCAATGGGGGCGTGCTGTCGATGGTGAGTGACAGCATGCCCCCTTTGGTGGGCATGCCGGGGGCGTTGCTGCCCAGATGGAGGCGTTCTCATGGGAACGCCTACCGTCTGGGGCCGGCCCCACTGACATCACTAGTGATGTCAGTGGGAGTGCTTTTGGCTCTGATAGAGCCAATAGCACTCCTGGGCTTGCGGCAGTGAGATCCTACCGCAGGGTCTCGTCGCAAGCCCGATGGTCGCGATGGTCTTGACCATCACGGCCATCTTTTTGGCCACTCGCATAAGCTGTGGGTGGTCACCCACAGCTATGCGAGCGGCCAGGAGGCCACTCCAAAAATAGGTAGGAGGGCCCAGATTCAGAGCGAGCGCTCTTGTCAGAGTGTCCGGCTCTGAATCATGCCCCCTGTGCCCACCGACTGCAACACACTATGTGGTAGTCCTTGATCTACTGACCATTACTGACTGTTATGTCTCACACAAGAGAGTATTACGGCCTGAATTTTAACAACTAAATAATTTATTTTAATAAAACAAAGAAAGTGGCCACTGACTGCGACACACTGCGTTGTAGCCCTTGATCTACTGACCGTTACTGACTGTTACGTCTCACACAGACACACAGACAGTATCACGGCCTGAATTTTATCATACACAAAATATTTTTATTTTATAAAACAAAGAAAGTGCCCCCCAACTGTGACACACTGCATAGTGGCCTTTGATCTGTTGACGGTTACTGACTGTTATATCTCACACAGATAGTATCACGGCCTGAATTTTATCACAAGCAAAATATTTTTTTTTTGTCGAAGAAGAAAGTGCCCAATGACTGCAACACACTGCGCAGTGGCCCTTGACCTACTGACCGCTACTGACTGACATACGTTATTACGGCACCAAATAAAAAATAAATTTTTTAAGCCACACATACAACAATATTATTATTATATTAAATGATGTTCCTGCACTATAAAAAAAAAAACAATGATTTGCTAACTGCCTATCCACAAAACTAGCTCGGCCAGTATTATCTAAGGGACTTTAGGTGGCACCAGAGCCAGATTTAGAGCTCATGGGGCCCAAGGCAAGATACCAATTTGGGGCCCCCCACCCTCAAACCATCTTGTGCATATAGTACAGTAGGTGTCTCTGGAGCAAGATACACTCAACAAATTATGGCCCTCATTCAGAGCCGTACGCTCTGAGCAGAGCGCACGCTCTGAATGAGGGCCGGGCTCCATTTTCATGGAGCGTCCTCCTGGACGCTCGTATAGCTGTGGGTCACCACCCACAGGCTATACGAGCGTGCATTGTGATGGCCGCGATGGTCGAGACCATCGCGACCATCGAAATTGCGAGCCGGAGCCTGCGGTTGAGGTTTTCAACCGCAAGCTCCGGAGTGATTTTGGCTCTATCAGAGCCAAAATCACTCCCACTGACATCACTAGTGATGTCAGTGGGCCGGCTTTTGACGGGAGGCGTTCCCGTGGGAACGCCCCCGTCAGGGAGGCACGCCCACCAAAGGGGGCGTGCTGTCAATCAACATTGACAGCACGCCCCCTTTGATCGGACACAACGAGCGAAGGACTTTCCTTCGCTCGTCGCGTCTGGCGCATGCGCACTACGGAGCTCCCTCCGTCGTGCGCATGCTCAGTCCATAACATCGACCCACTTGCGAGCGGACAGCCGCTCGCGAGTGGGTCTGAATCAGGCCCTATATACACACATCATAATTATATAATATATGGCATGTAGTTATTATACCAACATGCGGCATCCAGGCTGAAGAAATCCCGGCCCTGGAATGCCACTACCCCACTACAAGACAGGCATCAGGATCCCGACAGTAGGTGACATCCCTAATCCGGACAGCCAGGATGCCGAATGTAAGTATAACGGGCTGGTTAGGACTTAGCCGCGGGGGAGGGGGGTGTTAGGGTTAGGCGCCATGGGGGGAGGGTTAGGTTTAGGCACTAACGGGGAGGGTTAGGATTAGGATGGAGTGGGGGGAGGGTTAGTGTTGGCATGTAGAAACAGAGGGTTATGGTGTGGGTGGAGGGCTAGGGTGACAAGGGGGGAGAGGGTAAGTATATTTACCCGACAGCAGGCATCCCGATACCTATTCCTAATATATATATATATTATATATATACACTGCTGTTCAAAAGTTCGGGGGTCACTTAGAAATCTCCTTATTTTTGAAAGAAAAGCACTGTTTTTTTCAATGAGGATAACATTGAGCTAATCAGAAATACACTCTATACATTGTTAATGTATATATCCACATATCCAGAACCTTTCACAGTCCTGTCGTTCTCATCTCAAAAATATTTCTAAGATCAGACCCTATCTCACCCAGGATGCTACAAACACCCTCATACACTCACTGGTCATCTCCAGATTGGACTACTGTAACCTCCTTCCTTCTGGCCTCCCCAAATCCCATCTCTCTCCTCTCCAGTCTATCCTTAATGCTGCTGCATGGCTTATATTCCTTTCCAAACGCTCTACATCTGCCTCCCCTCTCCTACAAGCCCTCCACTGGCTCCCCTTCCCTTTTAGAACCCAATTTAAGGTTCTCACGCTCACTTACAAAGCCCTCACCCAATTTTCCCCATATACATCTCTGATCTCATCTCCCTTCACTCTCCTCTCCGCTCTCTTCGTTCAACAAATGCACGCTGCCTTTCATGCCAGCTGATTACTTCCTCCCACTCCCGCCTCCAAGATTTTGCCCGCACTGCTCCCCACCTCTGGAACGCTCTCCCACTCCCCATCAGACTCTCCACCTCTTTGCAATCCTTCAAACGGGCTCTCAAGACCCATTAATTCATCAAACCTTCCAGCTGTTATTCTAACTCCATGATACATATACCTTCCTCCCCATCTGTGTCACCCCTATTTGTCTTCCCCTCCCCTTTTAGAATGTAAGCTCTTATGAGCAGGGCCCTCTAACTTCTTGTATTTCTCCCTACTTTAGTTTCATCTACTTCTTACTCACCACTAGGGCACCTAACACTTGGCTGCTTACGCTCTGTTGCTTATCTGGGTGTTATGGTCACTAATGTAGCAATATATATTATCCATGTCCTGGTCCTGTATTGTATTGTTCTGTAAGGCGCTGCGGAACATTTGTGGCGCCATATAAATAAATGATAATAATAATAATAATAATAATAATAAATGTGGTAAATGACTATACTAGCTGCAAACATCTGGTTTTTAAAGGAATATCTACATAGGTGTATAGAGGCCATTTCCAGCAACCATCACTCCAGTGTTCTAATGGTACATTGTGTTTGCTAAGCGCGTTAGAAGACTAATGGATGATTAGAGAACCCTTGTGTAATTATGTTAGCACAGCTGAAAAAGGGGTTTGCTCGTTAGAGAAGCTATAAAACTGACCTTCTCTTCAGCTAGTTGAGTATCTGGATCATCACATTTGAGGGTTTGATTATAGTCTCCAAATGGCCAGAAAAAGAGAACTTTCATGTGAAACTCGACAGTCTATTCTTGTTCTTAGAAATGAAGGCTGTTCCATGACAGAAATTGCCAAAAAACTGAACATTTCCTACAATGGTGTGTACTACTCCCTTCAGAGAACAGCACAAACAGCCTCTAACCAGAGTAAAAAGAGAAGTGGGAGGCCCCAATGCACAACTATGGAAGAAGACAAGTACATTATAGTCTCTAGTTTGAGAAATAGACGCCTCCCAAGTCCTCAACTGGTAGCTTCTTTAAATGGTACCCACAAAACGCTAGTGTCAACGTCTACAGTGAAGAGACGACTCCGGGATGCTGGCCTTCTAGGCAGAGTGGCAAAGAAAAAGCCATATCTGAGACTGGCCAATAAAGGAAAAAGATTAATATGGGCAAAAGAACACAGACATTGGACAGAGGAAGATTGGAAAAAAGTGTTATGGACAGACGAATGGAAGTTTGAGATGTTTGGATCACACAGAAGAACATTTGTGAGACGCATAACAAGTGAAAAGATGCTGGAAGAGTGGCTGACGCCATCTGTCAAGCATGGTGGGGGTAATGTGATGGTCTGCAGTGGCAAACACAGGATTTCTAGAGGGGGGTTTCCAAATGCCTGATTTTAGAGCGAGTGTGGCCAGTCCATAAAGAGGGCAGAATTACCGTATATACTCGAGTATAAGTCGACCCGAATATAAGCCGAGGTACCTAATTTTACCACAAAAACTGGGAAAACTTATTGACTTGAGTATAAGCCTAGGGTGGGAAATGCAGCAGCTACTGGTAGTAATCCCCCCCTTGTACTGCCCCCAGTAAAAATCCCCCCTAGCAGTGCCCCCAGTAGTAATATCCCCCCTGGTAGTGCCCCCAGTAGTAATAATCCCCCCTGGTAGTGCCCCCAGTAGTAATCCCCCCTGGTAGTGCCCCCAGTAGTTATCCCCCCCTGGTAGTGCCCCCAGTAGTAACCCCCCCTGGTAGTGCACCCAGTAGTAACATCCCCCCCTGGTATTGCCCCCAGTAGTAGCCCCCCCCAAGTAGAGAGAGAGAGACGTAATAAAAAAAAAAACATTTACCACTCCTGGTCCCAACGCTGCTACCGACTCCTTCTGCCGCTTTGCATTATGGGAGAGACATCATGACATCTCTCACATTACCCACTGCGGGAGCCGGAAGATGGCTCCCGCAGTGGGAGCAGCAGCAGCCGATGAGAGTCTGATAGACTCTCATTGGCTGCTAATTACAACAAACACACAGCTGCCGTTGCCGGCGGCTGTGTGTTTGGCACTGTGTAGTGCTGATCAAACTCCGTCCGGTCAGCACTACACATGCGGTGCAGCTGTGTCACAGAGAGACAGTCTGCACCGTGGCCCGCATGGTACGCAGCTGAGTGAGGCACCCTCCAATATGTGGAGCCCTACTCAGCTGCGTAACGGGAGAACCGGCCCTGGTCCTGGAGCATCACTTGAGTATAAGCCGAGGGGGGGCTTTTTCAGCACAAAAAATGTGCTGAAAAACTCGGCTTATACTCGAGTATATACGGTAGTACATATCCAGCTTTAATATGTTACATACAAAGTATATTGTGTTGCATAATTCCAGCATATACAGGACCAGCGATCACAGTAACCCATTAGATGCGGCAGTAGGTCCAACCTGTATGAGCAGAATGTTTTTCTTCAGATGTGGGCACCATTCCTGAGCACTGGAGAAAGTCTGTACTGGATAGTGTATTATTATACAGTATTAATAATTTACCTTATTGATGGTCTATAGCAGTGCACCCCTAACAGTGCATATTTTCCACATGTCCTAGTTGGTGCACAGGTATATTTATTACTAGCTGACACATTTTAAAAGATCCACAGGTGGTGCTAATCATTTCATTTGTGATACTGAGAAGAACATGCAGCACTAGTAACATGCTCTTATATTACTATTTATATTGTGATCATGGTGTGTGCTGGGGAGGGGGTTTTACAGGCAAACGGAACCCCCCCCGGCATTTGCCTATTGTCTGGGGCTGCTTTGGTGCTGGCAAAGTGGGAGATTTGTACAAGTTAAAAGGGATTTTGAATAAGGAAGGCTATCACTCCATTTTGCAATACCATGCCATACCCTGTGGACAGCGCTTGATTGGAGCCAATTTCCTCCTCCAACAGGACAATTACCCAAAGCACACCTCCAAATTATGCAAGAACTATTTAGGGAAGAAGCAGGCAGCTGGTATTCTGTCTGTAATGGAGTGGCCAGCGCAGTCACCAGATCTCAACCCCATTGAGCTGTTGTGGGAGCAGCTTGACCGTATGGTACGCAAGAAGTGCCTATCACGCCAATCCCACTTGTGGGAGGTGCTTCACGAAGCGTAGGGTGAAATTTCTTCAGATTACATCAACAAATTAACAGCTAGAATGCCAAAGGTCTGCAATGCTGTAATTGCTGCAAAAAGAGCATTCTTTGATGAAAGCAAAGTTCGAAGGCCAAAATTATTATTTCAAATAAAAATCATTATTTCTAATGCTGCCCATCCACTTAACGATTCGGGGGACGACGGCACAATTACGATGGGCAGCTTAACATGGCCAATATCTTGACTATATGTTCTACTCATTTTGCAACTCATGTGATAAATAAAAGTATTCATGCAAAACACAAAATTGTCTGGGTGACTACAAACTTTTGAACGGTAGTGTATGTATGTGTATGTATATATATATATATATATATATATATATATATATAATGTGCTTAACTTGCTCCAGTGACACTACTGTAATATATGCAGTTATTACTGTAAGCAGATGCACATTAGAACACATGAGAGCAAGGCAAAACATATACCAATATAACACAGAATAATACCATTTGCGCGTGTACACACAGAGACACACACACTTGTAGAATGGAAATTTTAAATGAAGACCAAGGCCTTCCTTTTGCAAACCTGCAATTTAGAACTGGAGGAATGGAGAACAAGCATTGGAAGACAGGAGGAGAGGGGGACAAACACAGGGAGACAGGAGTAAAGGGGAGCAAACAGGGAGGCGAGAGTAAAGCAGGGTTGCCTACCTTTAATATTCTCTTCCCGGGAGAAGCCCGGGTAAGAGAAGCAGCAGGGGACCGATGGGGGCGGGGCTTGACGATTTGCGTAATTAAGCCCCGCCCCCTCGCGGTAAAATTGCCGCAATTGGGCACAATTTACATAGGGGGCGGGGCCAAATGCTGTGATTCATGCAGAATCACAGCTTAAGCCCCGCCCCCTTCACGGAGACCCGCGATTGCCGCGGGTATTCTCCTCATTCTGCCCACTTTACTAGGAAGTGGGCAGAATGCGGGAGAAATGCCTACCCTTCCGGGGGTGCGGGGGGTTACCCGAAAAATCGGGAGCCTCCCGCGAAAAACCGGGAGGGTAGGCATGTATGGAGTAAAGGGGGATAAAAACAAAGGAAGGCGGGAATAATAGGGGGAAAAACAGGGAGACGGGGGTAAAGGGGGACAAACAGAGGAAGACGGGAGTAAGGGGGGACAAACAGAGGGAGACGGGAGTAAAGGGGAACAAACAGGGAGACGGGAGTAAAGGGGGACAAACAGGGAGATGGGAGTAGAGGGGGAACAAACAGGGAGATGGGAGTAAAGGGGGTCAAACAGAGGGAGATGGGAGTAAAGGGGGACAAACAGAGGGAAACCGGAGTAAAGGGGGAACAAACAGGGAGATGGGAGTAAAGGGGGACAAACAGGGAGATGGGAGTAAAGGGGGACAAACAGGGAGATGGGAGTAAAGGGGGAACAAACAGGGAGATGCGAGTAAAGGGGGACAAACAGAGGGAGATGGGAGTAAAGGGGGACAAACAGGGAGATGGGAGTAAAGGGGGAACAAACAGGGAGATGGGAGTAAAGGGGGACAAAAAGGGAGATGGGTGTAAAGGGGGAACAAACAGGGAGATGGGAGTAAAGAGGGAACAAACAGGGAGATGGGAGTAAAGGGGAAACAAACAGGGAGACGGGAGTAAAGGGGGAACAAACAGGGAGATGGGAGTAAAGGTGGACAAAAAGAGGGAGACTGGAGTAAAGGGGGAACATACAAAGAGACGGGAGTAAAGGGGGAACAAACAGGGAGATGGGAGTAAAGGGGACAAACAGAGGGAGATGGGAGTAAAGGGGGACAACCAGGGAGATGGAAGTAAAGGGGGAACAAACAGGGAGATGGGAGGAAAGGGGGAACAAACAGGGAGACAGGAGTAAAGTGGGAACAATCAGGGAGATGGGAGTAAAGGAGGGACAACCAGGGAGATGGGAGTAAAGGGGGAAGAAACAGAGGGAGACGGGAGTAAAGGGGGACAAACAGAGGGAAACACAGGGAAACCAGAGTAAAGGGGGAACAAACAGGGAGATGGGAGTAAAGGGGGACAAACAGGGAGATGGGAGTAAAGGGGGACAAACAGAGGGAAACAGGAGTAAAGGAGAGACAAACAGAGGGAAACAGAGGGAAACCACAGTAAATGGGGAAAAAACAGGGAGATGGGAGTAAAAGGGGGAACAAACAGGGAGATGGGAGTAAAGGGGGAACAAACAGGGAGACAGGAGTAAAGGGGGAACAAACAGGGAGATGGGAGTAAAGGGGGACAAAAAGAGGGAGACGGGAGTAAAGGGGGAACAAACAGGGAGACGGGAGTAAAAGGGGAACAAACAGGGAGATGGGAGTAAAGGGGAACAAACAGGGAGATGGGAGTAAAGGGGAACAAACAGGGAGATGGGAGTAAAGTGGGAACAAACAGGGAGACGGGAGTAAAGGGGGACAAACAGAGGGAAACCAGAGTAAAGGGGGAACAAACAGGGAGATGGGAATAAATGGGGACAAACAGAGCGTGAGGGGAGTACAGGAGGGACAAACAGAGGGAGACAGGAGTAAAGGAGGGACAAACAGAGGGAAATAGAGGGAATCCAGAGTAAAGGGGGAACAAACAGGGAGATGGGAGTAAAGGGGGAACAAACAGGGAGACGGGAGTAAAGGGGGAACAAACAGGGAGATGGTAGGAAAGGGGGATAAGCAGGGAGATGGGAGTAAAGGGGGACAAACAGAGGGAGACGGGAGTAAAGGAGGGACAAAAAGAGGGAGACGGGAGTAAAGGAGCGACAAACAGAGGGAAGCGGAGGGAAACTAGAGTAAAGGGGGAACAAACAGGGAGATGGGAGTAAAGTGGGAACAAACAGGGAGATGGGAGTAAAGGGGGAACAAACAGGGAGAAGGGAGTAAAGGGGGACAAACAGGGAGATAGGAGTAAAGGGGGACAAACAGAGGGAGACGGGAATAAAGGGGGAACAAACAGGGAGATGGGAGTAAAGGGGGACAAACAGGGAGATGGGAGTAAAGGGGGACAAACAGGGAGACGGGAGTAAAGGGGGACAAACAGGGAGATGGGAGTAAAGGGGGACAAACAGAGGGAGATGGGAGTAAAGGGGGACAAACAGAGGGAAACCGAAGTAAAGGGGGAACAAGCAGGAAGATGGGAGTTAAGGGGGGACAAGCAGAGGGAGATGGAAGTAAAGGGGGACAAACAGAGGGAGACGGGAGTAAAGGGGGAACAAACAGGGAGATGGGAGTAAAGGGGGTCAAACAGAGGGAGATGGGAGTAAAGGGGGACAAACAGAGGGAAACCGGAGTAAAGGGGGAACAAACAGGGAGATGGGAGTAAAGGGGGACAAACAGGGAGATGGGAGTAAAGGGGGACAAACAGGGAGATGGGAGTAAAGGGGGAACAAACAGGGAGATGCGAGTAAAGGGGGACAACCAGAGGGAGATGGGAGTAAAGGGGGACAAACAGGGAGATGGGAGTAAAGGGGGAACAAACAGGGAGATGGGAGTAAAGGGGGACAAAAAGGGAGATGGGTGTAAAGGGGGAACAAACAGGGAGATGGGAGTAAAGAGGGAACAAACAGGGAGATGGGAGTAAAGGGGAAACAAACAGGGAGACGGGAGTAAAGGGGGAACAAACAGGGAGATGGGAGTAAAGGTGGACAAAAAGAGGGAGACTGGAGTAAAGGGGGAACAAACAAAGAGACGGGAGTAAAGGGGGAACAAACAGGGAGATGGGAGTAAAGGGGACAAACAGAGGGAGATGGGAGTAAAGGGGGACAACCAGGGAGATGGAAGTAAAGGGGGAACAAACAGGGAGATGGGAGTAAAGGGGGAACAAACAGGGAGACAGGAGTAAAGTGGGAACAATCAGGGAGATGGGAGTAAAGGAGGGACAACCAGGGAGATGGGAGTAAAGGGGGAAGAAACAGAGGGAGACGGGAGTAAAGGGGGACAAACAGAGGGAAACACAGGGAAACCAGAGTAAAGGGGGAACAAACAGGGAGATGGGAGTAAAGGGGGACAAACAGGGAGATGGGAGTAAAGGGGGACAAACAGAGGGAAACAGGAGTAAAGGAGAGACAAACAGAGGGAAACAGAGGGAAAACACAGTAAATGGGGAAAAAACAGGGAGATGGGAGTAAAAGGGGGAACAAACAGGGAGATGGGAGTAAAGGGGGAACAAACAGGGAGACAGGAGTAAAGGGGGAACAAACAGGGAGATGGGAGTAAAGGGGGACAAAAAGAGGGAGACGGGAGTAAAGGGGGAACAAACAGGGAGACGGGAGTAAAAGGGGAACAAACAGGGAGATGGGAGTAAAGGGGAACAAACAGGGAGATGGGAGTAAAGGGGAACAAACAGGGAGATGGGAGTAAAGTGGGAACAAACAGGGAGACGGGAGTAAAGGGGGACAAACAGAGGGAAACCAGAGTAAAGGGGGAACAAACAGGGAGATGGGAATAAATGGGGACAAACAGAGCATGAGGGGAGTAAAGGAGGGACAAACAGAGGGAGACAGGAGTAAAGGAGGGACAAACAGAGGGAAACAGAGGGAATCCAGAGTAAGGGGGGAACAAACAGGGAGATGGGAGTAAAGGGGGAACAAACAGGGAGACGGGAGTAAAGGGGGAACAAACAGGGAGATGGTAGGAAAGGGGGATAAGCAGGGAGATGGGAGTAAAGGGGGACAAACAGAGGGAGACGGGAGTAAAGGAGGGACAAAAAGAGTGAGACGGGAGTAAAGGAGCGACAAACAGAGGGAAGCGGAGGGAAACTAGAGTAAAGGGGGAACAAAAAGGGAGATGGGAGTAAAGTGGGAACAAACAGGGAGATGGGAGTAAAGGGGGAACAAACAGGGAGAAGGGAGTAAAGGGGGACAAACAGGGAGATAGGAGTAAAGGGGGACAAACAGAGGGAGACGGGAGTAAAGGGGGAACAAACAGGGAGATGGGAGTAAAGGGGGAACAAACAGGGAGATGGGAGTAAAGGGGGAACAAACAGGGAGATGGGAGTAAAGGGGGACAAACAGGGAGATGGGAGTAAAGGGGGACAAACAGGGAGACGGGAGTAAAGGGGGACAAACAGGGAGATGGGAGTAAAGGGGGACAAACAGAGGGAGACGGGAGTAAAGGGGGACAAACAGAGGGAGACGGGAGTAAAGGAGGGACAAACAGAGGGAGACGGGAGTAAAGGGGGACAAACAGAGGGAGACGGGAGTAAAGGGGGAACAAACAGGGAGATGGGAGTAAAGGGGGTCAAACAGAGGGAGATGGGAGTAAAGGGGGACAAACAGAGGGAAACCGGAGTAAAGGGGGAACAAACAGGGAGATGGGAGTAAAGGGGGACAAACAGGGAGATGGGAGTAAAGGGGGACAAACAGGGAGATGGGAGTAAAGGGGGAACAAACAGGGAGATGCAAGTAAAGGGGGACAAACAGAGGGAGATGGGAGTAAAGGGGGACAAACAGGGAGATGGGAGTAAAGGGGGAACAAACAGGGAGATCGGAGTAAAGGGGGACAAAAAGGGAGATGGGTGTAAAGGGGGAACAAACAGGGAGATGGGAGTAAAGAGGGAACAAACAGGGAGATGGGAGTAAAGGGGAAACAAACAGGGAGACGGGAGTAAAGGGGGAACTAACAGGGAGATGGGAGTAAAGGTGGATAAAAAGAGGGAGACTGGAGTAAAGGGGGAACATACAAAGAGACGGGAGTAAAGGGGGAACAAACAGGGAGATGGGAGTAAAGGGGACAAACAGAGGGAGATGGGAGTAAAGGGGGACAACCAGGGAGATGGAAGTAAAGGGGCAACAAACAGGGAGATTGGAGTAAAGGGGGAACAAACAGGGAGACAGGAGTAAAGCGGGAACAATCAGGGAGATGGGAGTAAAGGGGGTTAAACAGAGAGAGACAGGAGTAAAGGGGAACAAACAGGGAGATGGGAGTAAAGGAGGGACAACCAGGGAGATGGGAGTAAAGGGGGAAGAAACAGAGGGAGACGAGAGTAAAGGGGGACAAACAGAGGGAAACACAGGGAAACCAGAGTAAAGGGGGAACAAACAGGGAGATGGGAGTAAAGGGGGACAAACAGAGGGAAACAGGAGTAAAGGAGAGACAAACAGAGGGAAACAGAGGGAAACCACAGTAAATGGGGAAAAAACAGGGAGATGGGAGTAAAGGGGGAACAAACAGGGAGACAGGAGTAAAGGGGGAGCAAACAGGGAGATGGGAGTAAAAGGGGACAAAAAGAGGGAGACGGGAGTAAAGGGGGAACAAACAGGGAGACGGGAGTAAAAGGGGGAACAAACAGGGAGATGGGAGTAAAGGGGAACAAACAGGGAGATGGGAGTAAAGGGGGAACCAACAGGGAGATGGGAGTAAAGTGGGAACAAACAGGGAGACGGGAGTAAAGGGGACAAACAGAGGGAAACCAGAGTAAAGGGGGAACAAACAGGGAGATGGGAATAAATGGGGACAAACAGAGCGTGAGAGGGAGTAAAGGAGGGACAAACAGAGGGAGACAGGAGTAAAGGAGGGACAAACAGAGGGAAACAGAGGGAATCCAGAGTAAAGGGGGAACAAACAGGGAGATGGGAGTAAAGGGGGAACAAACAGGGAGACGGGAGTAAAGGGGGAACAAACAGGGAGATGGTAGGAAAGGGGGATAAGCAGGGAGATGGGAGTAAAGGGGGACAAACAGAGGGAGACGGGAGTAAAGGAGGGACAAAAAGAGGGAGACGGGAGTAAAGGAGGGACAAACAGAGGGAAGCGGAGGGAAACTAGAGTAAAGGGGGAACAAACAGGGAGATGGGAGTAAAGTGGGAACAAACAGGGAGATGGGAGTAAAGGGGGAACAAACACTGTCGGGGCAGGGTTAGAGGCAGCTTGCTACACTGTCGGGGCGGGGTTAGAGGCGGCATGCTATACTGCAGGGGGGATCGAGCAGAGGAGGTGGATTGTTACACTGCGAGGGGTGCAAGGAGAGGAGGCTTGCTACACTGATGGGGGGAGGTGTTAGAGGGGGCATGTTACACGGGGGGGGCACGAGGAGAGGAGGTGGCTTGCTACACTGCGGGGGGGGCAGGGTTAAAGGTGGCATGCTACACTGCGGGGGGGAGGAGAGGAGGTGTCTTGCTACACTGCCGGGGGGGCAGGGTTGGAGGTGGCATGCTACACTTCGGGGGGGGCGAGGAGAGGAAGTGGCTTGCTACACTGCTGGGGGGGCTGTCTACTACACCACGGGAGGTGGATGGTTGCACTCACTGTGTGACTGCGCGGGGTGGAGAGAAGAAGGGCTGGCTACAGCAGCACAGGCTGCTTGTGGCTTGGTTGGAAGGGGCTGGCTAGATGCTAGAGGTAGGGCCTTGGACCATGCTGCTGCTGTGTGATTGTGTGTGCCAGCAGCAGTTTAACTTGATCAAACACAGCTCGGCAGGTTCACTACAGGGCGGGATTTTGAAGGGTGGGGGGCCCGGCCACGGGCTCCTTTGAACCCGATGGGCCCTAGGCGGCTGCCTAGGTTGCCTAATGATAAATCCGGCCCTGGGTGGCAATGCCCATCAAGGACAGTGACTCATGAGATCCGACTCCTGGAAATTGACTTCACGCCTCATTTTGGGATCCGAAAATGGCACGGGGATCTACCCCTAATCCTAACTCTCTCTCCCTAGTGCCTAACCCTACCCCCTAGTGCCTAACCCTAACCACCCCCCCAACCACAATACTTACCATCGGGATGCCGGCAGGAGGGATGCTGTCACTGGGATTCTGACTAGTGTCATGATTCCGGCACCTGCATTATAAGCGCCAGCATCCCAACAGCTGGGATTTCAACTATGTGTCACAGTTATAGGGCTAAGCAGAAACGAGTTATGACTTCCCACAAAAGGTGGCTCATGGGTGGAATGTCATGTAACTGGCTCCTATCCACTCTTGTGATTAATCAGGGTGTAGTACCCATCACCTTTGCGTAACCAACACATACTGCAGTCATGTCTGTTTACGCAACATAATGGCTAGACACCTACGTCTCTGTACAGAAACTAGATTAATAAACCGAGCATGAACAGAAATATTTTATAATGATAAACAAATTAATCAGATAGTTATATAAAACAGCAAGGCTTGTTTGATAGACCTTGGTGATACATCCTCTGAAGAAAAAGACTAAGGACTTTGAAACGTCGATGATGCCCTTATAATCACTGTAATGTTTTGAATACAACTTTTTTTCTACATTGTTAATTGGAGTGCCGTCTGGTTCTTTATTGGAGGACTTTTGGATTATTGTGTATATATATATATAGATAGATAGATAGATAGATAGATAGATAGATAGATAGATAGATAGATAGGTATAAATAATGTTCAGTAGAGGTCAGCACTCACTTAAAGCAACAGACAATACTGCCCAGGGTGACCATTCATTGGTACACATAAGGTACCAATAAACATTTTCAGCCGTATAAAGAATGCACTCACCAGGAAGTCTGATTTCTGGTTTTTAAAAATTTGGAAAAAAAACCCTCTTTAATGATCACATCATAATCAGATGTCACAGGTTGACGTTTCGACAGTACAAACGCGGTCTTCCTCGGGACACCATCAGTGGAACACAGAACAACAGATTCAGACTCAGATATACAAATTAATCAGTGCAGTCTCCTTGTGCATCATAGGCATATCACATTGCACCAAGATGCATTTTCGGGTGCAAATGACGCAAAATAAGATTCACAGCACAAGCAGAGTCATAACGGGACCTGGAGTGCCAAGAGGGGCTGTTTGGTGTGACTGCAGCAACAATGTATGAGGACATTCCTGTATATAGAATTAGCCAGATGTGGAAATAGAAGTCCATGCAGTCCTTTAGAAACAAATCTTTGCAGTCTTTGGCTCAGAACTTTGAGTCTGGCATAAAGGGTCCTTCTGTAAAATGAACTGGTCTGGGTAGAGTGTGGTTCAAATAGGTGGTGCAAGGCAATTAAATCACAGCTTCCTCAGTAGCATAAGCATACTAGGGATGTGCGCCGGACCATTTTTACTGGATTTGGATTTTGCTCTAATTCGTCATTCTGCCGTGACTGGCTTTGGATTTGGATTTTTTTTAGAAAAATTGCCCCAAAAAGCTAAAATCACATAATTCTGGCTTTTTTTTGTTCCCAGAGCATTATTATCCTCAATACCATTAATTCCAGTCATTTACAGTCAATTTAGACCACCTCGCAGCTTACAATATTGTTTTCACAATTATTGACCAAAAGCTGCAGTGAGCTGGCACAAACACCGCAGTTTAAAGGACATCTATGAAACATTCAGGGGTATTCAATTTGGAGCGAAAATTTCGGAATCCGCGATACATTATCGCTGATGACGTAATTTTCGCCGATTTCAATTATCCCCATGTTCAATCTCAAAGACTATTTGCTGGTTTGAAAAGTCTTTGAAATAAAACGGGGATAACTTTTCACCACTGAATATGTGGCGAAAAAAAGTGCAGAATTAGGGTTTAGGTGTGGAGGCTTAAAAACAAAAAGCCTGCATCCCTGAGAATTACATTTTAAAAATAACTGTGTCAAAAAAAGTTTTTAAAAAAAAATAGGGACACCCCAAAAAATTTATTTCAAAATTGGGGTGAAAAAAAAAAAAAGAAAAACATTTTTTAAAAATAGGGAAATAGGTTCAGGGCTATTCTACAAGTATGCGGCAGGTGTTTTCTAGAATAGTCTATTAGTGGCAGGTAAATTTTTGCAGAATTTTAAAAAAATCACTTAGGGACATAAAAATATGCTAGTACCCATTTTCATGTACCCCAAATTTGATGGGACCATTAAAAAAATGAAAAAAATAACCTAAGTGCTCTTCTGCATCACTTCTTCAATGTCGGAAAAAAAACACCTGCCGCGGCTATTTAAAACCCCGACTTTCATTTGCAGACTAAAACGGGGGTACACATAGTGATCCCCCATGTTTTGACAGCTTCAGGGAGATCCTACAATTTATTCCAGGAAAATCACGTTTTTTTTCGCTGATCCTATCTCGCCGGCTCCCATTTTCGTAGATTTTTAATTGAATACGGGGATAAAGCGGGCGCGCACCCGATACTTTATGCTAGGAAAAGCTCCGATGTGGAGCAAAAAGTCCAGCATGGACTTTTCACTCCCATATTGAATACCCCTCATTGTCACATAGCAGTGGCAGAAATGAAAGGTAGTGCAAGATGGAATTGTCCTTGGGCCCTCCCACCCACCCAGTGGAGTATGGCCAGCAGAGTTACAGTACTTGTATATACAGTGGGCTACGGCCCAAGGAGTCACAGTACTTGTATACACATTGCGGTATGGCCAGCAGAGTCACAGTACTTGTAAATACAGTGGGCTACGGCCCAAGGAGTCACAGTACTTGTATACACATTGCGGTATGGCCAGTAGAGTCACAGTACTTGTATACACAGTGGGCTATGGCCCAAGGAGTCACAGTGCTTGTATACATAGTGGGCTATTGCTTGCAGAGTCACAGTACTTGTTTACACGGTGGGCTACGGCCCAAGGAGTCACAGTGCTTGTACACACAGTGGGCTACAATCTGCAGAGTCACAGTACTTGTTTACACAGTGGGGAAAGCATATAAAAGAGTCCTGGACTGCAGACCCTGAATATATATAATGGGAGGTGCTACTTGTTGAGACTTTTATTGTAGGCACAGAAACAGACAGATCACAGGTGCACAACTCCAAATTACTGATTATATATATAAATACATTATGCAATAAACTTTTGCAATAAATAGAGGTTTATAGCATTATCATGGCCAAGGTTATGGGCTTACCCACCATATCCAGGTAACCTCTGTAGGGTAGGTCCCTAAATTACTAGAGTTCAAATCCAGAGCACAGGATACCCCCAAACCAGCTCAGTCGAGCCACCCCAGGGCATCACTCTAATGAGAAAAGTGAAGTGTGAAGTAAGAAAGGTAAGAGCAGCTGCTGCTGCATATATAGGATAGAAGTGAAAATACAAATATAATGAAAACAAACAGTCAAGTGTTAAAAATCAGTCATTTGGAGTTGTGCACCTGTGATCTGTCAGTAACAGTGGAGTAAGGCCGAAGGAGTCACGGTGCTTGTATACACAGAGGGATAAGGAGCAAGGAGTCGTGGTATTTTTATACACAGAGGGCTACTGCCCAAGGAGTCATGGTGCTTATAAACACATAGGGCTATTGCCCAAGGAGTCATGGTGCTTATACACACAGAGGGCTATTGCCCAAGGAGTCACAGTGCTTATACACACAAAGGGCTATTGCCCAAGGAGTCACGGTGCTTATACACACAGAGGTCTACTACCCAAAGAGTCACAGTGCTTATACACACAGATGGCTATTGCCCAAGGAGTCACGGTGCTAATACACACAAAGGGCTATTGCTCATGGAGTCATGGTGCTTATACACACAGAGGGCTATTGCCCAAGGAGTCACGATGCTTATACACACAGATGGCTATTGCCCAAGGAGTCACGGTTCTTATACACAAAGAGGACTATTGCCCAAGGAGTCACGATGCTTATACACACATATGGCTATTGCCCAAGGAGTCACGGTTCTTATACACAAAGAGGGCTATTGCCCAAGGAGTCAGGGTGCTTGTATACATAGTGGGCTACTGCCCAAGGAGTCATGGTACTTATACATTCAGATGGCTATTGCCAAAGGAGTCAGAGTGCTAATACGCACAAAGGGCTAATGCTCAGGGAGTCATGGTGCTTATACACACAGAGGGATATTGCTCAAGGAGTCACGGTGCATATACACACAGATGGCTATTGCGCAAGGAGTCACGGTGCTAGTTCACACAGAGGGCTATTGCCCAAGGAGTCACAGTTCTTATACACATAGAGGGCTATTGCTCAAGGAGTCACGATGCTTATACACACAGAAGGCTATTGCCCAAGGAGTCACAGTGCATATACACACAGAGGTCTACTACCCAAAGAGTCAGAATGCTTATACACACAGATGGCTATTGCCCAAGGAGTCACGTTGCTAATAAACACAAAAGGCTATTGCTCAAGGAGTCATGGTGCTTATACACAAAGAGGGCTTTTGCCCAAGGAGTCACAGTGCTTAAACACACAGAGGGTTATTGCCCAAGGAGTCAGGGTTCTTATACACAAAGAGGGCAATTGCCCAAGGAGTCATGATGCTTATACACACAGAGGGCTACTGCCCAAGGAGTCATGGTGCTTATACATTCAGATGGCTATTGCCAAAGGAGTCACAGTGCTTATATGCACAAAGGGCTAATACTCATGGAGTCATGGTGCTTATACACACAGAGGGATATTGCTCAAGGAGTCACGGTGCTTATACACACAGATGGCTATTGCCCAAGGAGTCATGGTGCTAGTACACACAGAGGGCTATTGCTCATGGAGTCACGGTGCTAATACACACAGAGGGCTATTGCCCAAGGAAACACAGTTCTTATACACAAAGAGGGCTATTGCCCAAGGAGTCACGATGCTTATACACACAGATGGCTATTGCCCAAGGAGTCACAGTTCTTATACACAAAGAGGACTATTGCCCAAGGAGTCACGGTTCTTATACACAAAGAGAGCTATTGCCTAAGTAGTCATGGTGCTTATACACACAGATGGCTACTGCCGAAGGAGTCATAGTGCTTATACACACAGAGGGCCATTGCCCAAGGATTCACAGTGCTTATACACACAGAGGGCTATTGCCCAAGGAGCCACGATGCTTATACACACAGATGGCTATTGCCCAAAGAGTCACGGTTCTTATACACAAAGAGGGCTATTGCCCAAAGAGTCATGATGCTTATACACAGAGGGCTACTGCCCAAGGAGTCATGGTGCTTAAACATTCAGATGGCTATTGCCAAAGGAGCCACAGTGCTAATACGCACAAAGGGATAATGCTCATGGAGTAATAGTGCTTATACATACAAAGGGCTATTGCCCAAGGAGTCACGGTGCTTATACACACAGACGGCTATTGCCCAAGGAGTCACGGTGCTAGTACACACAGAGAGCTATTGCTCAAGGAGTCACGGTGCTAAAACACACAGAGGGCTATTGCCCAAGGAGTCACAGTTCTTATACACAAAGAGGGCTATTGCTCAAGGAGTCACGATGCTTATACACACAGAGGGCTATTGCCCAAGGAGTCACAGTGCATATACACACAGAGGTCTACTACCCAAAGAGTCATGATGCTTATACACACAGATGGTTATTGCCCAAGGAGTCACGGTGCTAATACACACAAAAGGCTATTGCTCATGGAGTCATGGTGCTTATACACACAGAGGGCTATTGCCAAAGGAGTCACAGTGCTTATACACACAGAGGGATATTCCTCAAGGAGTCACGGTGCTTATACACACAGAGGGCTATTGCCCTAGGAGTCATGGTGCTTATACACACAGATGGCTATTGCCCAAGGAGTCACGGCGGTACTGCTTATACACACAGTGGGTTATTGCCCAGGGAGTCATTGTGCTTATACACACAGAGGGAGATTGCTCAAGGAGTCACAGTGCTTATACACACAGAGGGCTATTGCCGAAGGAGTCACAGTGCTTATACACACAGAGGGCTATTGCCCAAGGAGTCATGGTGCTTATACACACAGAGGGCTATTGCCCAAGGAGTGATGGTGCTTATACACACAGAGGGCTATTGCCCAAGGAGTCACGGTGCTAATACACACACAGGGCTATTGCTCATGGAGTCACGGTGCTAATACACACAGAGGGCCATTGCTCATGGACTCACGGCGCTAATACACACAGAGGGCTATTGCCCAAGGAGTCACAGTATTTATACACACATACAGTACACACAGAGGGCTATTGCCCAAGGAGTCACGGTGCTTATACACACAGAGGGATATTGCTCAAGGAGTCATGGTGCTTATACACACAGAGGGCTATTGCCCAAGGAGTGATGGTGCTTATACACACAGAGGGCTATTGCCCAAGGAGTCACGGTGCTAATACACACACAGGGCTATTGCTCATGGAGTCACGGTGCTAATACACACAGAGGGCCATTGCTCATGGACTCACGGCGCTAATACACACAGAGGGCTATTGCCCAAGGAGTCACGGTATTTATACACACATACAGTACACACAGAGGGCTATTGCCCAAGGAGTCACGGTGCTTATACACACAGAGGGCTATTGCCCTAGGAGTCATGGTGCTTATACACACAGATGGCTATTTCCCAAGGAGTCACAGTGCTTATACACACAGAGGTCTACTACCCAAAGAGTCATGATGCTTATACACACAGATGGTTATTGCCCAAGGAGTCACGGTGCTAATACACACAAAGGGCTATTGCTCATGGAGTCATGGTGCTTATACACACAGAGGGCTATTGCCAAAGGAGTCACAGTAATTATACACACAGAGGGATATTCCTCAAGGAGTCACGGTGCTAATACACACAAAGGGCTATTGCTAATGGAGTCATGGTGCTTATACACACAGAGGGCTATTGCCAAAGGAGTCACAGTGCTTATACACCCAGAGGGATATTCCTCAAGGAGTCACGGTGCTTATACACACAGAGGGCTATTGCCCTAGGAGTCATGGTGCTTATACACACAGATGGCTATTGCCCAAGGAGTCACGGCGGTAACGCTTATACACACAGTGGGTTATTGCCCAGGGAGTCATTGTGCTTATACACACAGAGGGAGATTGCTCAAGGAGTCACAGTGCTTATACACACAGAGGGCTATTGCCGAAGGAGTCACAGTGCTTATACACACAGAGGGCTATTGCCCAAGCAGTCATGGTGCTTATACACACAGAGGGCTATTGCCCAAGGAGTGATGGTGCTTATACACACAGAGGGCTTTTGCTCAAGGAGTCACGGTGCTAATACACACAGAGGGCTATTGCTCATGGAGTCACGGTGCTAATACACACAGAGGGCCATTGCTCATGGACTCACGGCGCTAATACACACAGAGGGCTATTGCCCAAGGAGTCACAGTATTTATACACACATACAGTACACACAGAGGGCTATTGCCCAAGGAGTCACGGTGCTTATACACACAGAAGGCTATTGCCCAAGGAGTCACAGTGCATATACACACAGAGGTCTACTACCCAAAGAGTCAGAATGCTTATACACACAGATGGCTATTGCCCAAGGAGTCACGTTGCTAATAAACACTAAAGGCTATTGCTCAAGGAGTCATGGTGCTTATACACAAAGAGGGCTTTTGCCCAAGGAGTCACAGTGCTTAAACACACAGAGGGTTATTGCCCAAGGAGTCAGGGTTCTTATACACAAAGAGGGCAATTGCCCAAGGAGTCATGATGCTTATACACACAGAGGGCTACTGCCCAAGGAGTCATGGTGCTTATACATTCAGATGGCTATTGCCAAAGGAGTCACAGTGCTTATATGCACAAAGGGCTAATACTCATGGAGTCATGGTGCTTATACACACAGAGGGATATTGCTCAAGGAGTCACGGTGCTTATACACACAGATGGCTATTGCCCAAGGAGTCATGGTGCTAGTACACACAGAGGGCTATTGCTCATGGAGTCACGGTGCTAATACACACAGAGGGCTATTGCCCAAGGAGTCACAGTTCTTATACACAAAGAGGGCTATTGCCCAAGGAGTCACGATGCTTATACACACAGATGGCTATTGCCCAAGGAGTCACAGTTCTTATACACAAAGAGGACTATTGCCCAAGGAGTCACGGTTCTTATACACAAAGAGAGCTATTGCCTAAGTAGTCATGGTGCTTATACACACAGATGGCTACTGCCGAAGGAGTCATAGTGCTTATACACACAGAGGGCCATTGCCCAAGGATTCACAGTGCTTATACACACAGAGGGCTATTGCCCAAGGAGCCACGATGCTTATACACACAGATGGCTATTGCCCAAAGAGTCACGGTTCTTATACACAAAGAGGGCTATTGCCCAAAGAGTCATGATGCTTATACACAGAGGGCTACTGCCCAAGGAGTCATGGTGCTTAAACATTCAGATGGCTATTGCCAAAGGAGCCACAGTGCTAATACGCACAAAGGGATAATGCTCATGGAGTAATAGTGCTTATACATACAAAGGGCTATTGCCCAAGGAGTCACGGTGCTTATACACACAGACGGCTATTGCCCAAGGAGTCACGGTGCTAGTACACACAGAGAGCTATTGCTCAAGGAGTCACGGTGCTAAAACACACAGAGGGCTATTGCCCAAGGAGTCACAGTTCTTATACACAAAGAGGGATATTCCTCAAGGAGTCACGGTGCTAATACACACAAAGGGCTATTGCTAATGGAGTCATGGTGCTTATACACACAGAGGGCTATTGCCAAAGGAGTCACAGTGCTTATACACCCAGAGGGATATTCCTCAAGGAGTCACGGTGCTTATACACACAGAGGGCTATTGCCCTAGGAGTCATGGTGCTTATACACACAGATGGCTATTGCCCAAGGAGTCACGGCGGTAACGCTTATACACACAGTGGGTTATTGCCCAGGGAGTCATTGTGCTTATACACACAGAGGGAGATTGCTCAAGGAGTCACAGTGCTTATACACACAGAGGGCTATTGCCGAAGGAGTCACAGTGCTTATACACACAGAGGGCTATTGCCCAAGCAGTCATGGTGCTTATACACACAGAGGGCTATTGCCCAAGGAGTGATGGTGCTTATACACACAGAGGGCTTTTGCTCAAGGAGTCACGGTGCTAATACACACAGAGGGCTATTGCTCATGGAGTCACGGTGCTAATACACACAGAGGGCCATTGCTCATGGACTCACGGCGCTAATACACACAGAGGGCTATTGCCCAAGGAGTCACAGTATTTATACACACATACAGTACACACAGAGGGCTATTGCCCAAGGAGTCACGGTGCTTATACACACAGAAGGCTATTGCCCAAGGAGTCACAGTGCATATACACACAGAGGTCTACTACCCAAAGAGTCAGAATGCTTATACACACAGATGGCTATTGCCCAAGGAGTCACGTTGCTAATAAACACTAAAGGCTATTGCTCAAGGAGTCATGGTGCTTATACACAAAGAGGGCTTTTGCCCAAGGAGTCACAGTGCTTAAACACACAGAGGGTTATTGCCCAAGGAGTCAGGGTTCTTATACACAAAGAGGGCAATTGCCCAAGGAGTCATGATGCTTATACACACAGAGGGCTACTGCCCAAGGAGTCATGGTGCTTATACATTCAGATGGCTATTGCCAAAGGAGTCACAGTGCTTATATGCACAAAGGGCTAATACTCATGGAGTCATGGTGCTTATACACACAGAGGGATATTGCTCAAGGAGTCACGGTGCTTATACACACAGATGGCTATTGCCCAAGGAGTCATGGTGCTAGTACACACAGAGGGCTATTGCTCATGGAGTCACGGTGCTAATACACACAGAGGGCTATTGCCCAAGGAGTCACAGTTCTTATACACAAAGAGGGCTATTGCCCAAGGAGTCACGATGCTTATACACACAGATGGCTATTGCCCAAGGAGTCACAGTTCTTATACACAAAGAGGACTATTGCCCAAGGAGTCACGGTTCTTATACACAAAGAGAGCTATTGCCTAAGTAGTCATGGTGCTTATACACACAGATGGCTACTGCCGAAGGAGTCATAGTGCTTATACACACAGAGGGCCATTGCCCAAGGATTCACAGTGCTTATACACACAGAGGGCTATTGCCCAAGGAGCCACGATGCTTATACACACAGATGGCTATTGCCCAAAGAGTCACGGTTCTTATACACAAAGAGGGCTATTGCCCAAAGAGTCATGATGCTTATACACAGAGGGCTACTGCCCAAGGAGTCATGGTGCTTAAACATTCAGATGGCTATTGCCAAAGGAGCCACAGTGCTAATACGCACAAAGGGATAATGCTCATGGAGTAATAGTGCTTATACATACAAAGGGCTATTGCCCAAGGAGTCACGGTGCTTATACACACAGAGAGCTATTGCTCAAGGAGTCACGGTGCTAAAACACACAGAGGGCTATTGCCCAAGGAGTCACAGTTCTTATACACAAAGAGGGCTATTGCTCAAGGAGTCACGATGCTTATACACACAGAGGGCTATTGCCCAAGGAGTCACAGTGCATATACACACAGAGGTCTACTACCCAAAGAGTCATGATGCTTATACACACAGATGGTTATTGCCCAAGGAGTCACGGTGCTAATACACTCAAAGGGCTATTGCTCATGGAGTCATGGTGCTTATACACACAGAGGGCTATTGCCAAAGGAGTCACAGTGCTTATACACACAGAGGGATATTCCTCAAGGAGTCACGGTGCTTATACACACAGAGGGCTATTGCCCTAGGAGTCATGGTGCTTATACACACAGATGGCTATTGCCCAAGGAGTCACGGCGGTACTGCTTATACACACAGTGGGTTATTGCCCAGGGAGTCATTGTGCTTATACACACAGAGGGAGATTGCTCAAGGAGTCACAGTGCTTATACACACAGAGGGCTATTGCCGAAGGAGTCACAGTGCTTATACACACAGAGGGCTATTGCCCAAGGAGTCATGGTGCTTATACACACAGAGGGCTATTGCCCAAGGAGTGATGGTGCTTATACACACAGAGGGCTATTGCCCAAGGAGTCACGGTGCTAATACACACACAGGGCTATTGCTCATGGAGTCACGGTGCTAATACACACAGAGGGCCATTGCTCATGGACTCACGGCGCTAATACACACAGAGGGCTATTGCCCAAGGAGTCACAGTATTTATACACACATACAGTACACACAGAGGGCTATTGCCCAAGGAGTCACGGTGCTTATACACACAGAGGGATATTGCTCAAGGAGTCACGGTGTTTATACACACAGAGGGCTATTGCCCAAGGAGTCACAGTGCATATACACACAGAGGTCTACTACCCAAAGAGTCATGATGCTTATACACACAGATGGTTATTGCCCAAGGAGTCACGGTGGTAATACACACAAAGGGCTATTGCTCATGGAGTCACGGTGCTAATACACACAGAGGGCCATTGCTCATGGACTCACGGCGCTAATACACACAGAGGGCTATTGCCCAAGGAGTCACGGTATTTATACACACATACAGTACACACAGAGGGCTATTGCCCAAGGAGTCACGGTGCTTATACACACAGAGGGCTATTGCCCTAGGAGTCATGGTGCTTATACACACAGATGGCTATTTCCCAAGGAGTCACGGTGCTTATACACACAGAGGTCTACTACCCAAAGAGTCATGATGCTTATACACACAGATGGTTATTGCCCAAGGAGTCACGGTGCTAATACACACAAAGGGCTATTGCTCATGGAGTCATGGTGCTTATACACACAGAGGGCTATTGCCAAAGGAGTCACAGTGCTTATACACACAGAGGGATATTCCTCAAGGAGTCACGGTGCTAATACACACAAAGGGCTATTGCTCATGGAGTCATGGTGCTTATACACACAGAGGGCTATTGCCAAAGGAGTCACAGTGCTTATACACCCAGAGGGATATTCCTCAAGGAGTCACGGTGCTTATACACACAGAGGGCTATTGCCCTAGGAGTCATGGTGCTTATACACACAGATGGCTATTGCCCAAGGAGTCACGGCGGTACTGCTTATACACACAGTGGGTTATTGCCCAGGGAGTCATTGTGCTTATACACACAGAGGGAGATTGCTCAAGGAGTCACAGTGCTTATACACACAGAGGGCTATTGCCGAAGGAGTCACAGTGCTTATACACACAGAGGGCTATTGCCCAAGGAGTCATGGTGCTTATACACACAGAGGGCTATTGCCCAAGGAGTGATGGTGCTTATACACACAGAGGGCTTTTGCTCAAGGAGTCACGGTGCTAATACACACAGAGGGCTATTGCTCATGGAGTCACGGTGCTAATACACACAGAGGGCCATTGCTCATGGACTCACGGCGCTAATACACACAGAGGGCTATTGCCCAAGGAGTCACAGTATTTATACACACATACAGTACACACAGAGGGCTATTGCCCAAGGAGTCACGGTGCTTATACACACAGAGGGATATTGCTCAAGGAGTCACGGTGTTTATACACACAGAGGGCTATTGCCCTAGGAGTCATGGTGCTTATACACACAGATGGCTATTGCCCAAGGAGTCACGGTGCTACTGCTTATACACACAGAGGGTTATTGCCCAGGGAGTCATTGTGCTTATACACACAGAGGGAGATTGCTCAAGGAGTCACAGTGCTTATACACACAGATGGCTATTGCCAAGGAGTCAGAGTGCTAATACGCACAAAGGGCTAATGCTCATGGAGTCATGGTGCTTATACTCACAGAGGGATATTGCTCAAGGAGTCACGGTGCTTATACACACAGATGGCTATTGCCCAAGGAGTCATGGTGCTAGTACACACAGAGGGCTATTGCTCAAGGAGTCACGATGCTTATACACACAGAGGGCTATTGCCCAAGGAGTCAGAGTGCATATACACACAGAGGTCTACTACCCAAAGAGTCATGATGCTTATACACACAGATGGTTATTGCCCAAGGAGTCACGGTGGTAATACACACAAAGGGCTATTGCTCATGGAGTCACGGTGCTAATAAACCCAGAGGGCCATTGCTCATGGACTCACGGCGCTAATACACACAGAGGGCTATTGCCCAAGGAGTCACGGTATTTATACACACATACAGTACACACAGAGGGCTATTGCCCAAGGAGTCACGTTGCTTATACACACAGAGGGCTATTGCCCTAGGAGTCATGGTGCTTATACACACAGATGGCTATTGCCCAAGGAGTCACGGTGCTACTGCTTATACACACAGAGGGTTATTGCCCAGGGAGTCATTGTGCTTATACACACAGAGGGAGATTGCTCAAGGAGTCACAGTGCTTATACACACAGAAGGCTATTGCCCAAGGAGTCACAGTGCATATACACACAGAGGTCTACTACCCAAAGAGTCAGAATGCTTATACACACAGATGGCTATTGCCCAAGGAGTCACGTTGCTAATAAACACTAAAGGCTATTGCTCAAGGAGTCATGGTGCTTATACACAAAGAGGGCTTTTGCCCAAGGAGTCACAGTGCTTAAACACACAGAGGGTTATTGCCCAAGGAGTCAGGGTTCTTATACACAAAGAGGGCAATTGCCCAAGGAGTCATGATGCTTATACACACAGAGGGCTACTGCCCAAGGAGTCATGGTGCTTATACATTCAGATGGCTATTGCCAAAGGAGTCACAGTGCTTATATGCACAAAGGGCTAATACTCATGGAGTCATGGTGCTTATACACACAGAGGGATATTGCTCAAGGAGTCACGGTGCTTATACACACAGATGGCTATTGCCCAAGGAGTCATGGTGCTAGTACACACAGAGGGCTATTGCTCATGGAGTCACGGTGCTAATACACACAGAGGGCTATTGCCCAAGGAGTCACAGTTCTTATACACAAAGAGGGCTATTGCCCAAGGAGTCACGATGCTTATACACACAGATGGCTATTGCCCAAGGAGTCACAGTTCTTATACACAAAGAGGACTATTGCCCAAGGAGTCACGGTTCTTATACACAAAGAGAGCTATTGCCTAAGTAGTCATGGTGCTTATACACACAGATGGCTACTGCCGAAGGAGTCATAGTGCTTATACACACAGAGGGCCATTGCCCAAGGATTCACAGTGCTTATACACACAGAGGGCTATTGCCCAAGGAGCCACGATGCTTATACACACAGATGGCTATTGCCCAAAGAGTCACGGTTCTTATACACAAAGAGGGCTATTGCACAAAGAGTCATGATGCTTATACACAGAGGGCTACTGCCCAAGGAGTCATGGTGCTTAAACATTCAGATGGCTATTGCCAAAGGAGCCACAGTGCTAATACGCACAAAGGGATAATGCTCATGGAGTAATAGTGCTTATACATACAAAGGGCTATTGCCCAAGGAGTCACGGTGCTTATACACACAGAGGGCTATTGCCGAAGGAGTCACAGTGCTTATACACACAGAGAGCTATTGCTCAAGGAGTCACGGTGCTAAAACACACAGAGGGCTATTGCCCAAGGAGTCACAGTTCTTATACACAAAGAGGGCTATTGCTCAAGGAGTCACGATGCTTATACACACAGAGGGCTATTGCCCAAGGAGTCACAGTGCATATACACACAGAGGTCTACTACCCAAAGAGTCATGATGCTTATACACACAGATGGTTATTGCCCAAGGAGTCACGGTGCTAATACACTCAAAGGGCTATTGCTCATGGAGTCATGGTGCTTATACACACAGAGGGCTATTGCCAAAGGAGTCACAGTGCTTATACACACAGAGGGATATTCCTCAAGGAGTCACGGTGCTTATACACACAGAGGGCTATTGCCCTAGGAGTCATGGTGCTTATACACACAGATGGCTATTGCCCAAGGAGTCACGGCGGTACTGCTTATACACACAGTGGGTTATTGCCCAGGGAGTCATTGTGCTTATACACACAGAGGGAGATTGCTCAAGGAGTCACAGTGCTTATACACACAGAGGGCTATTGCCGAAGGAGTCACAGTGCTTATACACACAGAGGGCTATTGCCCAAGGAGTCATGGTGCTTATACACACAGAGGGCTATTGCCCAAGGAGTGATGGTGCTTATACACACAGAGGGCTATTGCCCAAGGAGTCACGGTGCTAATACACACACAGGGCTATTGCTCATGGAGTCACGGTGCTAATACACACAGAGGGCCATTGCTCATGGACTCACGGCGCTAATACACACAGAGGGCTATTGCCCAAGGAGTCACAGTATTTATACACACATACAGTACACACAGAGGGCTATTGCCCAAGGAGTCACGGTGCTTATACACACAGAGGGATATTGCTCAAGGAGTCACGGTGTTTATACACACAGAGGGCTATTGCCCAAGGAGTCACAGTGCATATACACACAGAGGTCTACTACCCAAAGAGTCATGATGCTTATACACACAGATGGTTATTGCCCAAGGAGTCACGGTGGTAATACACACAAAGGGCTATTGCTCATGGAGTCACGGTGCTAATACACACAGAGGGCCATTGCTCATGGACTCACGGCGCTAATACACACAGAGGGCTATTGCCCAAGGAGTCACGGTATTTATACACACATACAGTACACACAGAGGGCTATTGCCCAAGGAGTCACGGTGCTTATACACACAGAGGGCTATTGCCCTAGGAGTCATGGTGCTTATACACACAGATGGCTATTTCCCAAGGAGTCACGGTGCTTATACACACAGAGGTCTACTACCCAAAGAGTCATGATGCTTATACACACAGATGGTTATTGCCCAAGGAGTCACGGTGCTAATACACACAAAGGGCTATTGCTCATGGAGTCATGGTGCTTATACACACAGAGGGCTATTGCCAAAGGAGTCACAGTGCTTATACACACAGAGGGATATTCCTCAAGGAGTCACGGTGCTAATACACACAAAGGGCTATTGCTCATGGAGTCATGGTGCTTATACACACAGAGGGCTATTGCCAAAGGAGTCACAGTGCTTATACACCCAGAGGGATATTCCTCAAGGAGTCACGGTGCTTATACACACAGAGGGCTATTGCCCTAGGAGTCATGGTGCTTATACACACAGATGGCTATTGCCCAAGGAGTCACGGCGGTACTGCTTATACACACAGTGGGTTATTGCCCAGGGAGTCATTGTGCTTATACACACAGAGGGAGATTGCTCAAGGAGTCACAGTGCTTATACACACAGAGGGCTATTGCCGAAGGAGTCACAGTGCTTATACACACAGAGGGCTATTGCCCAAGGAGTCATGGTGCTTATACACACAGAGGGCTATTGCCCAAGGAGTGATGGTGCTTATACACACAGAGGGCTTTTGCTCAAGGAGTCACGGTGCTAATACACACAGAGGGCTATTGCTCATGGAGTCACGGTGCTAATACACACAGAGGGCCATTGCTCATGGACTCACGGCGCTAATACACACAGAGGGCTATTGCCCAAGGAATCACAGTATTTATACACACATACAGTACACACAGAGGGCTATTGCCCAAGGAGTCACGGTGCTTATACACACAGAGGGATATTGCTCAAGGAGTCACGGTGTTTATACACACAGAGGGCTATTGCCCTAGGAGTCATGGTGCTTATACACACAGATGGCTATTGCCCAAGGAGTCACGGTGCTACTGCTTATACACACAGAGGGTTATTGCCCAGGGAGTCATTGTGCTTATACACACAGAGGGAGATTGCTCAAGGAGTCACAGTGCTTATACACACAGATGGCTATTGCCAAGGAGTCAGAGTGCTAATACGCACAAAGGGCTAATGCTCATGGAGTCATGGTGCTTATACTCACAGAGGGATATTGCTCAAGGAGCCACGGTGCTTATACACACAGATGGCTATTGCCCAAGGAGTCATGGTGCTAGTACACACAGAGGGCTATTGCTCAAGGAGTCACGATGCTTATACACACAGAGGGCTATTGCCCAAGGAGTCACAGTGCATATACACACAGAGGTCTACTACCCAAAGAGTCATGATGCTTATACACACAGATGGTTATTGCCCAAGGAGTCACGGTGGTAATACACACAAAGGGCTATTGCTCATGGAGTCACAGTGCTAATAAACCCAGAGGGCCATTGCTCATGGACTCACGGCGCTAATACACACAGAGGGCTATTGCCCAAGGAGTCACGGTATTTATACACACATACAGTACACACAGAGGGCTATTGCCCAAGGAGTCACGTTGCTTATACACACAGAGGGCTATTGCCCTAGGAGTCATGGTGCTTATACACACAGATGGCTATTGCCCAAGGAGTCACGGTGCTACTGCTTATACACACAGAGGGTTATTGCCCAGGGAGTCATTGTGCTTATACACACAGAGGGAGATTGCTCAAGGAGTCACAGTGCTTATACACACAGATGGCTATTGCCCAAGGAGTCCGAGTGCTAATACGCACAAAGGGCTAATGCTCATGGAGTCAGGGTGCTTATACACACAGATGGCTATTTCCCAAGGAGTCAAGGTGCTAGTACACACAGAGGGCTATTGCTCAAGGAGTCACGATGCTTATACACACAGAGGGCTATTGCCCAAGGAGTCACAGTGCATATACACACAGAGGTCTACTACCCAAAGAGTCATGATGCTTATACACACAGATGGTTATTGCCCAAGGAGTCACGGTGCTAATACACACAAAGGGCTATTACTCATGGAGTCATGATGCTTATACACACAGAGGGCTATTACCAAAGGAGTCACAGTGCTTATACACACAGAGGGATATTCCTCAAGGAGTCACGGTGCTAATACACACAAAGGGCTATTGCTCATGGAGTCATGGTGCTTATACACACAGAGGGCTATTGCCAAAGGAGTCACAGTGCTTATACACACAGAGGGATATTCCTCAAGGAGTCACGGTGCTTATACACACAGAGGGCTATTGCCCTAGGAGTCATGGTGCTTATACACACAGATGGCTATTGCCCAAGGAGTCACGGCGGTACTGCTTATACACACAGTGGGTTATTGCCCAGGGAGTCATTGTGCTTATACACACAGAGGGAGATTGCTCATGGAGTCACAGTGCTTATACACACAGAGGGCTATTGCCAAAGGAGTCACAGTGCTTATACACACAGAGGGCTATTGCCCAAGGAGTCATGGTGCTTATACACACAGAGGGCTATTGCCCAAGGAGTGATGGTGCTTATACACACAGAGGGCTATTGCCCAAGGAGTCACGGTGCTAATACACACAGAGGGCTATTGCTCATGGAGTCACGGTGCTAATACACACAGAGGGCCATTGCTCATGGACTCACGGCGCTAATGCACACAGAGGGCTATTGCCCAAGGAGTCACAGTATTTATACACACATACAGTACACACAGAGGGCTATTGCCCAAGGAGTCACGGTGCTTATACACACAGAGGGATATTGCTCAAGGAGTCACTGTGTTTATACACACAGAGGGCTATTGCCCTAGGAGTCATGGTGCTTATACACACAGATGGCTATTGCCAAAGGAGTCACGGTGCTACTGCTTATACACACAGAGGGTTATTGCCCAGGGAGTCATTGTGCTTATACACACAGAGGGAGATTGCTCAAGGAGTCACAGTGCTTATACACACAGTTGGCTATTGCCAAGGAGTCAGAGTGCTAATACGCACAAAGGGCTAATGCTCATGGAGTCATGGTGCTTATACTCACAGAGGGATATTGCTCAAGGAGTCACGGTGCTTATACACACAGATGGCTATTGCCCAAGGAGTCATGGTGCTAGTACACACAGAGGGCTATTGCTCAAGGAGTCACGATGCTTATACACACAGAGGGCTATTGCCCAAGGAGTCACAGTGCATATACACACAGAGGTCTACTACCCAAAGAGTCATGATGCTTATACACACAGATGGTTATTGCCCAAGGAGTCACGGTGGTAATACACACAAAGGGCTATTGCTCATGGAGTCACGGTGCTAATACACACAGAGGGCCATTGCTCATGGACTCACGGCGCTAATACACACAGAGGGCTATTGCCCAAGGAGTCACGGTATTTATACACACATACAGTACACACAGAGGGCTATTGCCCAAGGAGTCACGGTGCTAATACACACAGAGGGCTATTGCCCTAGGAGTCATGGTGCTTATACACACAGATGGCTATTGCCCAAGGAGTCACGGTGCTACTGCTTATACACACAGAGGGTTATTGCCCAGGGAGTCATTGTGCTTATACACACAGAGGGAGATTGCTCAAGGAGTCACAGTGCTTATACACACAGATGGCTATTGCCCAAGGAGTCAGAGTGCTAATACGCACAAAGGGCTAATGTTCATGGAGTCATGGTGCTTATACTCACAGAGGGATATTGCTCAAGGAGTCACGGTGCTTATACACACAGATGGCTATTGCCCAAGGAGTCAAGGTGCTAGTACACACAGAGGGCTATTGCTCAAAGAGTCACGATGCTTATACACACACAGAGGGCTATTGCCCAAGGAGTCACAGTGCATATACACACAGAGGTCTACTACCCAAAGAGTCATGATGCTTATACACACAGATGGTTATTGCCCAAGGAGTCACGGTGCTAATACACACAAAGGGCTATTGCTCATGGAGTCATGGTGCTTATACACACAGAGGGCTATTGCCAAAGGAGTCACAGTGCTTATACACACAAAGGGTTATTCCTCAAGGAGTCACGGTGCTAATACACACAAAGGGCTATTGCTCATGGAGTCATGGTGCTTATACACACAGAGGGCTATTGCCAAAGGAGTCACAGTGCTTATACACACAGAGGGATATTCCTCAAGGAGTCACGCTGCTTATACACACAGAGGGATATTGTTCAAGGACTCACGGTGTTTATACACACAGAGGGCTATTGCCCTAGGAGTAATGGTGCTTATACACACAGCTGGCTATTCCCAAAGGAGTCACAGTGCTAATACGCACAAAGGGCTAATGCTCATGGAGTCGTAGTGCTTATACTCACAGAGGGATATTGCTCAAGGAGTCACGGTGCTTATACACACAGATGGCTATTGCCCAAGGAGTCATGGTGCTAGTACACACAGAGGGCTATTGCTCAAGGAGTCACGATGCTTATACACACAGAGGGCTATTGCCCAAGGAGTCACAGTGCATATACACACAGAGGTCTACTACCCAAAGAGTCATGATGCTTATACACACAGATGGTTATTGCCCAAGGAGTCACGGTGGTAATACACACAAAGGGCTATTGCTCATGGAGTCACGGTGCTAATACACACAGAGGGCCATTGCTCATGGACTCACGGCGCTAATACACACAGAGGGCTATTGCCCAAGGAGTCACGGTATTTATACAAACATACAGTACACACAGAGGGCTATTGCCCAAGGAGTCACGGTGCTTATACACACAGAGGGCTATTGCCCTAGGAGTCATGGTGCTTATACACACAGATGGCTATTGCCCAAGGAGTCACGGTGCTACTGCTTATACACACAGAGGGTTATTGCCCAGGGAGTCATTGTGCTTATACACACAGAGGGAGATTGCTCAAGGAGTCACAGTGCTTATACACACAGATGGCTATTGCCCAAGGAGTCAGAGTGCTAATACGCACAAAGGGCTAATGCTCATGGAGTCATGGTGCTTATACTCACAGAGGGATATTGCTCAAGGAGTCACGGTGCTTATACACACAGATGGCTATTGCCCAAGGAGTCAAGGTGCTAGTACACACAGAGGGCTATTGCTCAAGGAGTCACGATGCTTATACACACAGAGGGCTATTGCCCAAGGAGTCACAGTGCATATACACACAGAGGTCTACTACCCAAAGAGTCATGATGCGTATACACACAGATGGTTATTGCCCAAGGAGTCACGGTGCTAATACACACAAAGGGCTATTGCTCATGGAGTCATGGTGCTTATACACACAGAGGGCTATTGCCAAAGGAGTCACAGAGCTTATACACACAGAGGGATATTCCTCAAGGAGTCACGGTGCTAATACACACAAAGGGCTATTGCTCATGGAGTCATGGTGCTTATACACACAGAGGGCTATTGCCAAAGGAGTCACAGTGCTTATACACACAGAGGGATATTCCTCAAGGAGTCACGGTGCTTATACACACAGAGGGCTATTGCCCTAGGAGTCATGGTGCTTATACACACAGATGGCTATTGCCCAAGGAGTCACGGCGGTACTGCTTATACACACAGTGGATTATTGCCCAGGGAGTCATTGTGCTTATACACACAGAGGGAGATTGCTCAAGGAGTCACAGTGCTTATACACACAGAGGGCTATTGCCGAAGGAGTCACAGTGCTTATACACACAGAGGGCTATTGCCCAAGGAGTCATGGTGCTTATACACACAGAGGGCTATTGCCCAAGGAGTGATGGTGCTTATACACACAGAGGGCTATTGCCCAAGGAGTCACGGTGCTAATACACACACAGGGCTATTGCTCATGGAGTCACGGTGCTAATACACACAGAGGGCCATTGCTCATGGACTCACGGCGCTAATACACACAGAGGGCTATTGCCCAAGGAGTCACAGTATTTATACACACATACAGTACACACAGAGGGCTATTGCCCAAGGAGTCACGGTGCTTATACACACAGAGGGATATTGCTCAAGGAGTCACGGTGTTTATAGACACAGAGGGCTATTGCCCTAGGAGTCATGGTGCTTATACACACAGATGGCTATTGCCCAAGGAGTCACGGTGCTACTGCTTATACACACAGAGGGTTATTGCCCAGGGAGTCATTGTGCTTATGCACACAGAGGGAGATTGCTCAAGGAGTCACAGTGCTTAAACACACAGATGGCTATTGCCAAGGAGTCAGAGTGCTAATACGCACAAAGGGCTAATGCTCATGGAGTCATGGTGCTTATACTCACAGAGGGATATTGCTCAAGGAGTCATGGTGCTTATACACACAGAGGGCTATTGCCCAAAGAGTCACAGTGCATATACACACAGAGGTCTACTACCCAAAGAGTCATGATGCTTATACACACAGATGGTTATTGCCCAAGGAGTCACGGTGGTAATACACACAAAGGGCTATTGCTCATGGAGTCACGGTGCTAATACACACAGAGGGCCATTGCTCATGGACTCACGGCGCTAATACACACAGAGGGCTATTGCCCAAGGAGTCACGGTATTTATACACACATACAGTACACACAGAGGGCTATTGCCCAAGGAGTCACGGTGCTTATACACACAGAGGGCTATTGCCCTAGGAGTCATGGTGCTTATACACACAGATGGCTATTGCCCAAGGAGTCACGGTGCTACTGCTTATACACACAGAGGGTTATTGCCCAGGGAGTCATTGTGCTTATACACACAGAGGGAGATTGCTCAAGGAGTCACAGTGCTTATACACACAGATGGCTATTGCCCAAGGAGTCAGAGTGCTCATACGCACAAAGGGCTAATGCTCATGGAGTCATGGTGCTTATACTCACAGAGGGATATTGCTCAAGGAGTCACGGTGCTTATACACACAGATGGCTATTGCCCAAGGAGTCAAGGTGCTAGTACACACAGAGGGCTATTGCTCAAGGAGTCACGATGCTTATACACACAGAGGGCTATTGCCCAAGGAGTCACAGTGCATATACACACAGAGGTCTACTACCCAAAGAGTCATGATGCTTATACACACAGATGGTTATTGCCCAAGGAGTCACGGTGCTAATACACACAAAGGGCTATTGCTCATGGAGTCATGGTGCTTATACACACAGAGGGCTATTGCCAAAGGAGTCACAGTGCTTATACACACAGAGGGATATTCCTCAATGAGTCACGGTGCTTATACACACAGAGGGCTATTGCCCTAGGAGTCATGGTGCTTATACACACAGATGGCTTTTGCCCAAGGAGTCACGGCGGTACTGCTTATACACACAGTGGGTTATTGCCCAGGGAGTCATTGTGCTTATACACACAGAGGGAGATTGCTCAAGGAGTCACAGTGCTTATACACACAGAGGGCTATTGCCGAAGGAGTCACAGTGCTTATACACACAGAGGGCTATTCACCAAGGAGTCAAGGTGCTTATACACACAGAGGGCTATTGCCCAAGGAGACACAGTGCTAATACACACAGAGGGCTATTGCTCATGGACTCACGGCGCTAATACACACAGAGGGCTATTGCCCACGGACTCACGGCGCTAATACACACAGAGGGCTATTGCCCAAGGAGTCACGGTATTTATACACACATACAGTACACAAAGAGGGCTATTGCCCAAGGAGTCACGGTGCTTATACACACAGAGGGATATTACTCAAGGAGTCACGGTGTTTATACACACAGAGGGCTATTGCCCTAGGAGTCATGGTGCTTATACACACAGATGGCTATTGCCCAAGGAGTCACGGTGCTACTGCTTATACACACAGAGGGTTATTGCCCAGGGAGTCATTGTGCTTATACACACAGAGGGAGATTGCTCAAGGAGTCACAGTGCTTATACACACAGATGGCTATTGCCCAAGGAGTCAGAGTGCTAATACGCACAAAGGGCTAATGCTCATGGAGTCATGGTGCTTATACTCACAGAGGGATATTGCTCAAGGAGTCACGGTGCTTATACACACAGATGGCTATTGCCTAAGGAGTCATGGTGCTAGTACACACAGAGGGCTATTGCTCAAGGAGTCACGATGCTTATACACACAGAGGGCTATTGCCCAAGGAGTCACAGTGCATATACACTCAGAGGTCTACTACCCAAAGAGTCATGATGCTTATACACACAGATGGTTATTGCCCAAGGAGTCACGGTGCTAATACACACAAAGGGCTATTGCTCATGGAGTCATGGTGCTTATACACACAGAGGGCTATTGCCAAAGGAGTCAAGGTGCTAGTACACACAGAGGGCTATTGCTCAAGGAGTCACGATGCTTATACACACAGAGGGCTATTGCCCAAGGAGTCACAGTGCATATACACACAGAGGGATATTCCTCAATGAGTCACGGTGCTTATACACACAGAGGGCTATTGCCCTAGGAGTCATGGTGCTTATACACACAGATGGCTTTTGCCCAAGGAGTCACGGCGGTACTGCTTATACACACAGTGGGTTATTGCCCAGGGAGTCATTGTGCTTATACACACAGAGGGAGATTGCTCAAGGAGTCACAGTGCTTATACACACAGAGGGCTATTGCCGAAGGAGTCACAGTGCTTATACACACAGAGGGCTATTCACCAAGGAGTCATGGTGCTAGTACACACAGAGGGCTATTGCTCAAGGAGTCACGATGCTTATACACACAGAGGGCTATTGCCCAAGGAGTCACAGTGCATATACACTCAGAGGTCTACTACCCAAAGAGTCATGATGCTTATACACACAGATGGTTATTGCCCAAGGAGTCACGGTGCTAATACACACAAAGGGCTATTGCTCATGGAGTCATGGTGCTTATACACACAGAGGGCTATTGCCAAAGGAGTCACAGTGCTTATACACACAGAGGGATATTCCTCAAGGAGTCACGGTGCTTATACACACAGAGGGCTATTGCCCTAGGAGTCATGGTGCTTATACACACAGATGGCTATTGCCCAAGGAGTCACGGCGGTACTGCTTATACACACAGTGGGTTATTGCCCAGGGAGTCATTGTGCTTATACACACAGAGGGAGATTGCTCAAGGAGTCACAGTGCTTATACACACAGAGGGCTATTGCCGAAGGAGTCACACTGCTTATACACACAGAGGGCTATTGCCCAAGGAGTCATGGTGCTTATACACACAGAGGGCTATTGCCCAAGGAGTGATGGTGCTTATACACACAGAGGGCTATTGCCCAAGGAGTCACGGTGCTAATACACACAGAGGGCTATTGCTCATGGAGTCACGGTGCTAATACACAGAGAGGGCCATTGCTCATGGACTCACGGCGCTAATACACACAGAGGGCTATTGCCCAAGGAGTCACGGTATTTATACACACATACAGTACACACAGAGGGCTATTGCCCAAGGAGTCACGGTGCTTATACACACAGAGGGATATTGCTCAAGGAGTCACGGTGTTTATACACACAGAGGGCTATTGCCCTAGGAGTCATGGTGCTTATACACACAGATGGCTATTGCCCAAGGAGTCACGGTGCTACTGCTTAAACACACAGAGGGTTATTGCCCAGGGAGTCATTGTGCTTATACACACAGAGGGAGATTGCTCAAGGAGTCACAGTGCTTATACACACAGATGGCTATTGCCCAAGGAGTCAGAGTGCTAATACGCACAAAGGGCTAATGCTCATGGAGTCATGGTGCTTATACTCACAGAGGGATATTGCTCAAGGAGTCACGGTGCTTATACACACAGATGGCTATTGCCCAAGGAGTCAAGGTGCTAGTACACACAGAGGGCTATTGCTCAAGGAGTCACGATGCTTATACACACAGAGGGCTATTGCCCAAGGAGTCACAGTGCATATACACACAGAGGTCTACTACCCAAAGAGTCATGATGCGTATACACACAGATGGTTATTGCCCAAGGAGTCACGGTGCTAATACACACAAAGGGCTATTGCTCATGGAGTCATGGTGCTTATACACACAGAGGGCTATTGCCAAAGGAGTCACAGAGCTTATACACACAGAGGGATATTCCTCAAGGAGTCACGGTGCTAATACACACAAAGGGCTATTGCTCATGGAGTCATGGTGCTTATACACACAGAGGGCTATTGCCAAAGGAGTCACAGTGCTTATACACACAGAGGGATATTCCTCAAGGAGTCACGGTGCTTATACACACAGAGGGCTATTGCCCTAGGAGTCATGGTGCTTATACACACAGATGGCTATTGCCCAAGGAGTCACGGCGGTACTGCTTATACACACAGTGGATTATTGCCCAGGGAGTCATTGTGCTTATACACACAGAGGGAGATTGCTCAAGGAGTCACAGTGCTTATACACACAGAGGGCTATTGCCGAAGGAGTCACAGTGCTTATACACACAGAGGGCTATTGCCCAAGGAGTCATGGTGCTTATACACACAGAGGGCTATTGCCCAAGGAGTGATGGTGCTTATACACACAGAGGGCTATTGCCCAAGGAGTCACGGTGCTAATACACACAGAGGGCTATTGCTCATGGAGTCACGGTGCTAATACACACAGAGGGCCATTGCTCATGGACTCACGGCGCTAATACACACAGAGGGCTATTGCCCAAGGAGTCACAGTATTTATACACACATACAGTACACACAGAGGGCTATTGCCCAAGGAGTCACGGTGCTTATACACACAGAGGGATATTGCTCAAGGAGTCACGGTGTTTATAGACACAGAGGGCTATTGCCCTAGGAGTCATGGTGCTTATACACACAGATGGCTATTGCCCAAGGAGTCACGGTGCTACTGCTTATACACACAGAGGGTTATTGCCCAGGGAGTCATTGTGCTTATACACACAGAGGGAGATTGCTCAAGGAGTCACAGTGCTTAAACACACAGATGGCTATTGCCAAGGAGTCAGAGTGCTAATACGCACAAAGGGCTAATGCTCATGGAGTCATGGTGCTTATACTCACAGAGGGATATTGCTCAAGGAGTCACGGTGCTTATACACACAGAGGGCTATTGCCCAAGGAGTCACAGTGCATATACACACAGAGGTCTACTACCCAAAGAGTCATGATGCTTATACACACAGATGGTTATTGCCCAAGGAGTCACGGTGGTAAAACACACAAAGGGCTATTGCTCATGGAGTCACGGTGCTAATACACACAGAGGGCCATTGCTCATGGACTCACGGCGCTAATACACACAGAGGGCTATTGCCCAAGGAGTCACGGTATTTATACACACATACAGTACACACAGAGGGCTATTGCCCAAGGAGTCACGGTGCTTATACACACAGAGGGGTATTGCCCTAGGAGTCATGGTGCTTATACACACAGATGGCTATTGCCCAAGGAGTCACGGTGCTACTGCTTATACACACAGAGGGTTATTGCCCAGGGAGTCATTGTGCTTATACACACAGAGGGAGATTGCTCAAGGAGTCACAGTGCTTATACACACAGATGGCTATTGCCCAAGGAGTCAGAGTGCTCATACGCACAAAGGGCTAATGCTCATGGAGTCATGGTGCTTATACTCACAGAGGGATATTGCTCAAGGAGTCACGGTGCTTATACACACAGATGGCTATTGCCCAAGGAGTCAAGGTGCTAGTACACACAGAGGGCTATTGCTCAAGGAGTCACGATGCTTATACACACAGAGGGCTATTGCCCAAGGAGTCACAGTGCATATACACACAGAGGTCTACTACCCAAAGAGTCATGATGCTTATACACACAGATGGTTATTGCCCAAGGAGTCACGGTGCTAATACACACAAAGGGCTATTGCTCATGGAGTCATGGTGCTTATACACACAGAGGGCTATTGCCAAAGGAGTCACAGTGCTTATACACACAGAGGGATATTCCTCAATGAGTCACGGTGCTTATACACACAGAGGGCTATTGCCCTAGGAGTCATGGTGCTTATACACACAGATGGCTTTTGCCCAAGGAGTCACGGCGGTACTGCTTATACACACAGTGGGTTATTGCCCAGGGAGTCATTGTGCTTATACAAACAGAGGGAGATTGCTCAAGGAGTCACAGTGCTTATACACACAGAGGGCTATTGCCGAAGGAGTCACAGTGCTTATACACACAGAGGGCTATTCACCAAGGAGTCAAGGTGCTTATACACACAGAGGGCTATTGCCCAAGGAGACACGGTGCTAATACACACAGAGGGCTATTGCTCATGGACTCACGGCGCTAATACACACAGAGGGCTATTGCCCACGGACTCACGGCGCTAATACACACAGAGGGCTATTGCCCAAGGAGTCACGGTATTTATACACACATACATTACACAAAGAGGGCTATTGCCCAAGGAGTCACGGTGCTTATACACACAGAGGGATATTACTCAAGGAGTCACGGTGTTTATACACACAGAGGGCTATTGCCCTAGGAGTCATGGTGCTTATACACACAGATGGCTATTGCCCAAGGAGTCACGGTGCTACTGCTTATACACACAGAGGGTTATTGCCCAGGGAGTCATTGTGCTTATACACACAGAGGGAGATTGCTCAAGGAGTCACAGTGCTTATACACACAGATGGCTATTGCCCAAGGAGTCAGAGTGCTAATACGCACAAAGGGCTAATGCTCATGGAGTCATGGTGCTTATACTCACAGAGGGATATCACGGTGCTTATACACACAGATGGCTATTGCCTAAGGAGTCATGGTGCTAGTACACACAGAGGGCTATTGCTCAAGGAGTCACGATGCTTATACACACAGAGGGCTATTGCCCAAGGAGTCACAGTGCATATACACTCAGAGGTCTACTACCCAAAGAGTCATGATGCTTATACACACAGATGGTTATTGCCCAAGGAGTCACGGTGCTAATACACACAAAGGGCTATTGCTCATGGAGTCATGGTGCTTATACACACAGAGGGCTATTGCCAAAGGAGTCAAGGTGCTAGTACACACAGAGGGCTATTGCTCAAGGAGTCACGATGCTTATACACACAGAGGGCTATTGCCCAAGGAGTCACAGTGCATATACACACAGAGGGATATTCCTCAATAAGTCACGGTGCTTATACACACAGAGGGCTATTGCCCTAGGAGTCATGGTGCTTATACACACAGATGGCTTTTGCCCAAGGAGTCACGGCGGTACTGCTTATACACACAGTGGGTTATTGCCCAGGGAGTCATTGTGCTTATACACACAGAGGGAGATTGCTCAAGGAGTCACAGTGCTTATACACACAGAGGGCTATTGCCGAAGGAGTCACAGTGCTTATACACACAGAGGGCTATTCACCAAGGAGTCATGGTGCTAGTACACACAGAGGGCTATTGCTCAAGGAGTCACGATGCTTATACACACAGAGGGCTATTGCCCAAGGAGTCACAGTGCATATACACTCAGAGGTCTACTACCCAAAGAGTCATGATGCTTATACACACAGATGGTTATTGCCCAAGGAGTCACGGTGCTAATACACACAAAGGGCTATTGCTCATGGAGTCATGGTGCTTATACACACAGAGGGCTATTGCCAAAGGAGTCACAGTGCTTATACACACAGAGGGATATTCCTCAAGGAGTCACGGTGCTTATACACACAGAGGGCTATTGCCCTAGGAGTCATGGTGCTTATACACACAGATGGCTATTGCCCAAGGAGTCACGGCGGTACTGCTTATACACACAGTGGGTTATTGCCCAGGGAGTCATTGTGCTTATACACACAGAGGGAGATTGCTCAAGGAGTCACAGTGCTTATACACACAGAGGGCTATTGCCGAAGGAGTCACACTGCTTATACACACAGAGGGCTATTGCCCAAGGAGTCATGGTGCTTATACACACAGAGGGCTATTGCCCAAGGAGTGATGGTGCTTATACACACAGAGGGCTATTGCCCAAGGAGTCACGGTGCTAATACACACAGAGGGCTATTGCTCATGGAGTCACGGTGCTAATACACAGAGAGGGCCATTGCTCATGGACTCACGGCGCTAATACACACAGAGGGCTATTGCCCAAGGAGTCACGGTATTTATACACACATACAGTACACACAGAGGGCTATTGCCCAAGGAGTCACGGTGCTTATACACACAGAGGGATATTGCTCAAGGAGTCACGGTGTTTATACACACAGAGGGCTATTGCCCTAGGAGTCATGGTGCTTATACACACAGATGGCTATTGCCCAAGGAGTCACGGTGCTACTGCTTAAACACACAGAGGGTTATTGCCCAGGGAGTCATTGTGCTTATACACACAGAGGGAGATTGCTCAAGGAGTCACAGTGCTTATACACACAGATGGCTATTGCCCAAGGAGTCAGAGTGCTAATACGCACAAAGGGCTAATGCTCATGGAGTCATGGTGCTTATACTCACAGAGGGATATTGCTCAAGGAGTCACGGTGCTTATACACACAGATGGCTATTGCCCAAGGAGTCATGGTGCTAGTACACACAGAGGGCTATTGCTCATGGAGTCACGGTGCTAATACACACAGAGGGCTATTGCCCATGGAGTCACAGTTCTTATACCCAAAGATGGCTATTGCCCAAGGAGTCACGATGCTTATACACACAGATGGCTATTGCCCAAGGAGTCTCAGTTCTTATACTCAAAGAGAGCTATTGCCTAAGGAGTCATGGTGCTTATACACACAGATGGCTACTGCCCAAGGAGTCACAGTGCTTATACACAAAGAGGGCTATTGCCAAAGGAGTCACAGTGCTTATACACACAGAGGGCTATTGCCCAAGGAGTCACGATGCTTATACACAAAGAGGGCTATTGCCCAAGGAGTCATGGTTCTTATACACAAAGAGGGTTATTGCCCAAGGAGTCACGATGCTTATACACACAGACGGCTATTGCCCAAGGAATCACAGTGCATATACACACAGAGGTCTACTACCCAAGTAGTCACGATGCTTATACACACAGATGGCTATTGCCCAAGGAGTCACAGTTCTTATACACAAAGAGGGCTATTGCCCAAGGAGTCATGATGCTTATACACACAGAGGGCTACTGCCCAAGGAGTCATGGTGCTTATACATTCAGATGGCTATTGCCAAAGGAGTCACAGTGCTAATACGCACAAAGGGCTAATGCTCATGAAATCATGGTGCTTATACACACAGATGGCTATTGCCCAAGGAGTCACGGTGCTAGTACACACAGAGAGCTATTGCCCAAGAAGTCACAGTTCTTATACACAAAGAGGGCTATTGCCCAAGGAGTCACGATGCTTATACAGACAGAGGGCTATTGCCTAAGGAGTCATGATGCTTATAAACACAGATGGCTACTGCCCAAGGAGTCACAGTGCTTATACACACAGAGGGCTATTGCCCAAGGAGTCACAGTGCTTAAACACACAGAGGGCTATTGCTCATGGAGTCACGGTGCTAATACACACAGAGGGCTATTGCTCATGGACTCACGGCGCTAATACACACAGAGGGCTATTGCCCAAGGAGTCACGGTACTTATACACACATACTGTACACACAGAGGGCTATTGCCCAAGGATTCACGGTGCTTATACACACAGAGGGATATTCCACAAGGAGTCACGGTGCTTATACACACAGAGGGCTATTGCCCTAGGAGTCATGGTGCTTATACACACAGATGGCTATTGCCCAAGGAGTCACGGCGGTACTGCTTATACACACAGTGGGTTATTGCCCAGGGAGTCATTGTGCTTATACACACAGAGGGAGATTGCTCAAGGAGTCACAGTGCTTATACACACAGAGGGCTATTGCCGAAGGAGTCACAGTGCTTATACACACAGAGGGCTATTGCCCAAGGAGTCATGGTGCTTATACACACAGAGGGCTATTGCCCAAGGAGTCACGGTGCTAATACACACAGAGGGCTTTTGCTCATGGAGTCACGGTGCTAATACGCACAGAGGACTATTGCTCATGGACTCACGGCGCTAGTACACACAGAGGGCAATTGCCCAAGGAGTCACGGTGCTTATACAAACAGAGGGATATTACTCAAGGAGTCACGGTGCTTATACACACAGAGGGCTATTGCCCTAGGAGTCATGGTGCTTATACACACAGCTGGCTATTGCCAAAGGAGTCACAGTGCTAATACGGACAAAGGGCTAATGCTCATGGAGTCATGGTGCTTATACTCACAGAGGGATATTGCTCAAGGAGTCACGGTGCTTATACACACAGATGGCTATTGCCCAAGGATTCAAGGTGCTAGTACACACAGAGGGCTATTGCTCATGGAGTAACGGTGCTAATACACACAGAGGGCTATTGCCCAAGGAGTCACAGTTCTTATACACAAAGAGGGCTATTGCCCAAGGAGTCACGATGCTTATACACACAGATGGCTATTGCCCAAAGAGTCACAGTTCTTATACACAAAGAGGACTATTGCCCAAGGAGTCACGGTTCTTATACACAAAGTGAGCTATTGCCTAAGGTGTCATGGTGCTTATACACAAAGATGGCTACTGCCCAAGGAGTCACAGTGCTTATACACACAGAGGGCTATTGCCCAATGAGTCACAGTGCTTATACACACAGAGGGCTATTGCCCAAGGAGTCATGGTGCTTATACACACAGAGGGCTATTGCCCAAGGAGTCACGGTGGTAATACACACAGAGGGCTATTGCTCATGGAGTCACGGTGCTAATACACACAGAGGGCTAATGCTCATGGACTCAAGGCGCTAATACACACAGAGGGGTATTGCCCAAGGAGTCACAGTACTTATACACACATACTGTACACACAGAGGGCTATTGCCCAAGGAGTCACGGTGCTTATACACACAGAGGGATATTCCTCAAGGAGTCACGGTGCTTATACACACAGAGGGCTATTGCCCTAGGAGTCATGGTGCTTATACATTCAGATAGCTATTGCCAAAGGAGTCACAGTGCTAATACGCACAAAGGGCTAATGCTCATGGAGTCATGTTGCTTATACACACAGAGGGATATTGCTCAAGGAGTCGCGGTGCTTATATACACAGATGTCTATTGCCCAAGGAGTCACGGTGCTAGTACACACAGACGGCTATTGCTCATGGAGTCACAGTGCTAATACACACAGAGGGCTATTGCCCAAGGAGTCACAGTTCTTATACACAAAGAGGGCTATTGCCCAAGGAGTCACGATGCTTATACACACAGAGGGCGATTGCCCAAGGAGTCACAGTGCATATACACACAGAGGTCTACTACCCAAAGAGTGACGATGCTAATACACACAGAGGGCTATTGCCCAAGGAGTCACAGTTCTTATACACAAAGAGGGCTATTGCCCAAGGAGTCACCGTGCTAATACACACAAAGGGCTATTGCTCAAGAAGTCATGGTGCTTATACACACAGAGGGCTATTGCCCAAGGAGTCACAGTGCTTATACACACAGAGGGCTATTGCCCAAGGAGTCATGATGCCTATACACACAGAGGGCTACTGCCCAAGGAGTCATGGTGCTTATACATTCAGATGGCTATTGCCAAAGGAGTCACAGTGCTAATACGCACAAAGGGCTAATGCTCATGGAGTCAAGGTGCTTATACACACAGATGGCTATTGCCCAAGGAGTCACGGTGCTAGAACACACAGAGGGCTATTGCTCATGGAGTCACGGTGCTAATACACACAGAGGGCTATTGTCCAAGGAGTCACAGTTCTTATACACAAAGAGGGCTATTTCCCAAGGAGTCACGATGCTTATACAGACAGAGGGCTATTGCCCAAGGAGTCACAGCTCTTATACACAAAGGGCCTGATTCAGACCCACTCGCGAGCGGCTGTGCGCTCGCAAGTGGGTCGATGTGGTGCACTGCGCATGCGCACGACGGCGGGAGCTCCGTCGTGCGCATGCACCAGACGCGACGAGCGAAGGACTTTCCTTCGCTCGTTGTGTCTGATCAAAGGGGGCGTGCTGTCGATGTTGATTGACAGCATGCCCCCTTTGGTGGGCATGCCGGGGGCGTGCCTCCCTGTCGGGGGCGTTCCCAAGGGAGCGCCTACCATCAGAAGCCGGCCCACTGACATCACTAGTGATGTCAGTGGGAGTGATTTTGGCTCTGATAGAGCCAAAATCACTCCGGGCCTTGCGGTTGAAAACCTCAACCGCAGGCTCCGGCTCGCAGTGGCGATGGTCGCGATGGTCAAGACCATCGCGGCCATCAAACTGCACGCTCGTATAGGCTGTGGGTGGTGACCCACAGCTATACGAGCGTCTAGGAGGACGCTCCATAATTATGGAGGCCGGCCCTCATTCAGAGCGTGCGCTCTGCTCAGAGCGTACGGCTCTGAATGAGGGCCAAAGAGGACTATTGCCCAAGGAGTCAGGGTTCTTATACACAAAGAGAGCTATTGCCTAAGTAGTCATGGTGCTAGTACACACAGAGGGCTATTGCTCATGGAGTCACGGTGCTTATACACACAGATGGCTATTGCCCAAGGAGTCACGGTGCTACTGCTTAAACACACAGAGGGTTATTGCCCAGGGAGTCATTGTGCTTATACACACAGAGGGAGATTGCTCAAGGAGTCACAGTGCTTATACACACAGATGGCTATTGCCCAAGGAGTCAGAGTGCTAATACGCACAAAGGGCTAATGCTCATGGAGTCATGGTGCTTATACTCACAGAGGGATATTGCTCAAGGAGTCACGGTGCTTATACACACAGATGGCTATTGCCCAAGGAGTCATGGTGCTAGTACACACAGAGGGCTATTGCTCATGGAGTCACGGTGCTAATACACACAGAGGGCTATTGCCCATGGAGTCACAGTTCTTATACCCAAAGATGGCTATTGCCCAAGGAGTCACGATGCTTATACACACAGATGGCTATTGCCCAAGGAGTCTCAGTTCTTATACTCAAAGAGAGCTATTGCCTAAGGAGTCATGGTGCTTATACACACAGATGGCTACTGCCCAAGGAGTCACAGTGCTTATACACAAAGAGGGCTATTGCCAAAGGAGTCACAGTGCTTATACACACAGAGGGCTATTGCCCAAGGAGTCACAGTGCATATACACACAGAGGTCTACTACCCAAAGAGTCATGATGCTTATACACACAGATGGTTATTGCCCAAGGAGTCACGGTGGTAATACACACAAAGGGCTATTGCTCATGGAGTCACGGTGCTAATACACACAGAGGGCCATTGCTCATGGACTCACGGCGCTAATACACACAGAGGGCTATTGCCCAAGGAGTCACGGTATTTATACACACATACAGTACACACAGAGGGCTATTGCCCAAGGAGTCACGGTGCTTATACACACAGAGGGCTATTGCCCTAGGAGTCATGGTGCTTATACACACAGATGGCTATTGCCCAAGGAGTCACGGTGCTACTGCTTATACACACAGAGGGTTATTGCCCAGGGAGTCATTGTGCTTATACACACAGAGGGAGATTGCTCAAGGAGTCACAGTGCTTATACACACAGATGGCTATTGCCCAAGGAGTCAGAGTGCTCATACGCACAAAGGGCTAATGCTCATGGAGTCATGGTGCTTATACTCACAGAGGGATATTGCTCAAGGAGTCACGGTGCTTATACACACAGATGGCTATTGCCCAAGGAGTCAAGGTGCTAGTACACACAGAGGGCTATTGCTCAAGGAGTCACGATGCTTATACACACAGAGGGCTATTGCCCAAGGAGTCACAGTGCATATACACACAGAGGTCTACTACCCAAAGAGTCATGATGCTTATACACACAGATGGTTATTGCCCAAGGAGTCACGGTGCTAATACACACAAAGGGCTATTGCTCATGGAGTCATGGTGCTTATACACACAGAGGGCTATTGCCAAAGGAGTCACAGTGCTTATACACACAGAGGGATATTCCTCAATGAGTCACGGTGCTTATACACACAGAGGGCTATTGCCCTAGGAGTCATGGTGCTTATACACACAGATGGCTTTTGCCCAAGGAGTCACGGCGGTACTGCTTATACACACAGTGGGTTATTGCCCAGGGAGTCATTGTGCTTATACACACAGAGGGAGATTGCTCAAGGAGTCACAGTGCTTATACACACAGAGGGCTATTGCCGAAGGAGTCACAGTGCTTATACACACAGAGGGCTATTCACCAAGGAGTCAAGGTGCTTATACACACAGAGGGCTATTGCCCAAGGAGACACAGTGCTAATACACACAGAGGGCTATTGCTCATGGACTCACGGCGCTAATACACACAGAGGGCTATTGCCCACGGACTCACGGCGCTAATACACACAGAGGGCTATTGCCCAAGGAGTCACGGTATTTATACACACATACAGTACACAAAGAGGGCTATTGCCCAAGGAGTCACGGTGCTTATACACACAGAGGGATATTACTCAAGGAGTCACGGTGTTTATACACACAGAGGGCTATTGCCCTAGGAGTCATGGTGCTTATACACACAGATGGCTATTGCCCAAGGAGTCACGGTGCTACTGCTTATACACACAGAGGGTTATTGCCCAGGGAGTCATTGTGCTTATACACACAGAGGGAGATTGCTCAAGGAGTCACAGTGCTTATACACACAGATGGCTATTGCCCAAGGAGTCAGAGTGCTAATACGCACAAAGGGCTAATGCTCATGGAGTCATGGTGCTTATACTCACAGAGGGATATTGCTCAAGGAGTCACGGTGCTTATACACACAGATGGCTATTGCCTAAGGAGTCATGGTGCTAGTACACACAGAGGGCTATTGCTCAAGGAGTCACGATGCTTATACACACAGAGGGCTATTGCCCAAGGAGTCACAGTGCATATACACTCAGAGGTCTACTACCCAAAGAGTCATGATGCTTATACACACAGATGGTTATTGCCCAAGGAGTCACGGTGCTAATACACACAAAGGGCTATTGCTCATGGAGTCATGGTGCTTATACACACAGAGGGCTATTGCCAAAGGAGTCAAGGTGCTAGTACACACAGAGGGCTATTGCTCAAGGAGTCACGATGCTTATACACACAGAGGGCTATTGCCCAAGGAGTCACAGTGCATATACACACAGAGGGATATTCCTCAATGAGTCACGGTGCTTATACACACAGAGGGCTATTGCCCTAGGAGTCATGGTGCTTATACACACAGATGGCTTTTGCCCAAGGAGTCACGGCGGTACTGCTTATACACACAGTGGGTTATTGCCCAGGGAGTCATTGTGCTTATACACACAGAGGGAGATTGCTCAAGGAGTCACAGTGCTTATACACACAGAGGGCTATTGCCGAAGGAGTCACAGTGCTTATACACACAGAGGGCTATTCACCAAGGAGTCATGGTGCTAGTACACACAGAGGGCTATTGCTCAAGGAGTCACGATGCTTATACACACAGAGGGCTATTGCCCAAGGAGTCACAGTGCATATACACTCAGAGGTCTACTACCCAAAGAGTCATGATGCTTATACACACAGATGGTTATTGCCCAAGGAGTCACGGTGCTAATACACACAAAGGGCTATTGCTCATGGAGTCATGGTGCTTATACACACAGAGGGCTATTGCCAAAGGAGTCACAGTGCTTATACACACAGAGGGATATTCCTCAAGGAGTCACGGTGCTTATACACACAGAGGGCTATTGCCCTAGGAGTCATGGTGCTTATACACACAGATGGCTATTGCCCAAGGAGTCACGGCGGTACTGCTTATACACACAGTGGGTTATTGCCCAGGGAGTCATTGTGCTTATACACACAGAGGGAGATTGCTCAAGGAGTCACAGTGCTTATACACACAGAGGGCTATTGCCGAAGGAGTCACACTGCTTATACACACAGAGGGCTATTGCCCAAGGAGTCATGGTGCTTATACACACAGAGGGCTATTGCCCAAGGAGTGATGGTGCTTATACACACAGAGGGCTATTGCCCAAGGAGTCACGGTGCTAATACACACAGAGGGCTATTGCTCATGGAGTCACGGTGCTAATACACAGAGAGGGCCATTGCTCATGGACTCACGGCGCTAATACACACAGAGGGCTATTGCCCAAGGAGTCACGGTATTTATACACACATACAGTACACACAGAGGGCTATTGCCCAAGGAGTCACGGTGCTTATACACACAGAGGGATATTGCTCAAGGAGTCACGGTGTTTATACACACAGAGGGCTATTGCCCTAGGAGTCATGGTGCTTATACACACAGATGGCTATTGCCCAAGGAGTCACGGTGCTACTGCTTAAACACACAGAGGGTTATTGCCCAGGGAGTCATTGTGCTTATACACACAGAGGGAGATTGCTCAAGGAGTCACAGTGCTTATACACACAGATGGCTATTGCCCAAGGAGTCAGAGTGCTAATACGCACAAAGGGCTAATGCTCATGGAGTCATGGTGCTTATACTCACAGAGGGATATTGCTCAAGGAGTCACGGTGCTTATACACACAGATGGCTATTGCCCAAGGAGTCAAGGTGCTAGTACACACAGAGGGCTATTGCTCAAGGAGTCACGATGCTTATACACACAGAGGGCTATTGCCCAAGGAGTCACAGTGCATATACACACAGAGGTCTACTACCCAAAGAGTCATGATGCGTATACACACAGATGGTTATTGCCCAAGGAGTCACGGTGCTAATACACACAAAGGGCTATTGCTCATGGAGTCATGGTGCTTATACACACAGAGGGCTATTGCCAAAGGAGTCACAGAGCTTATACACACAGAGGGATATTCCTCAAGGAGTCACGGTGCTAATACACACAAAGGGCTATTGCTCATGGAGTCATGGTGCTTATACACACAGAGGGCTATTGCCAAAGGAGTCACAGTGCTTATACACACAGAGGGATATTCCTCAAGGAGTCACGGTGCTTATACACACAGAGGGCTATTGCCCTAGGAGTCATGGTGCTTATACACACAGATGGCTATTGCCCAAGGAGTCACGGCGGTACTGCTTATACACACAGTGGATTATTGCCCAGGGAGTCATTGTGCTTATACACACAGAGGGAGATTGCTCAAGGAGTCACAGTGCTTATACACACAGAGGGCTATTGCCGAAGGAGTCACAGTGCTTATACACACAGAGGGCTATTGCCCAAGGAGTCATGGTGCTTATACACACAGAGGGCTATTGCCCAAGGAGTGATGGTGCTTATACACACAGAGGGCTATTGCCCAAGGAGTCACGGTGCTAATACACACAGAGGGCTATTGCTCATGGAGTCACGGTGCTAATACACACAGAGGGCCATTGCTCATGGACTCACGGCGCTAATACACACAGAGGGCTATTGCCCAAGGAGTCACAGTATTTATACACACATACAGTACACACAGAGGGCTATTGCCCAAGGAGTCACGGTGCTTATACACACAGAGGGATATTGCTCAAGGAGTCACGGTGTTTATAGACACAGAGGGCTATTGCCCTAGGAGTCATGGTGCTTATACACACAGATGGCTATTGCCCAAGGAGTCACGGTGCTACTGCTTATACACACAGAGGGTTATTGCCCAGGGAGTCATTGTGCTTATACACACAGAGGGAGATTGCTCAAGGAGTCACAGTGCTTAAACACACAGATGGCTATTGCCAAGGAGTCAGAGTGCTAATACGCACAAAGGGCTAATGCTCATGGAGTCATGGTGCTTATACTCACAGAGGGATATTGCTCAAGGAGTCACGGTGCTTATACACACAGAGGGCTATTGCCCAAGGAGTCACAGTGCATATACACACAGAGGTCTACTACCCAAAGAGTCATGATGCTTATACACACAGATGGTTATTGCCCAAGGAGTCACGGTGGTAAAACACACAAAGGGCTATTGCTCATGGAGTCACGGTGCTAATACACACAGAGGGCCATTGCTCATGGACTCACGGCGCTAATACACACAGAGGGCTATTGCCCAAGGAGTCACGGTATTTATACACACATACAGTACACACAGAGGGCTATTGCCCAAGGAGTCACGGTGCTTATACACACAGAGGGGTATTGCCCTAGGAGTCATGGTGCTTATACACACAGATGGCTATTGCCCAAGGAGTCACGGTGCTACTGCTTATACACACAGAGGGTTATTGCCCAGGGAGTCATTGTGCTTATACACACAGAGGGAGATTGCTCAAGGAGTCACAGTGCTTATACACACAGATGGCTATTGCCCAAGGAGTCAGAGTGCTCATACGCACAAAGGGCTAATGCTCATGGAGTCATGGTGCTTATACTCACAGAGGGATATTGCTCAAGGAGTCACGGTGCTTATACACACAGATGGCTATTGCCCAAGCAGTCAAGGTGCTAGTACACACAGAGGGCTATTGCTCAAGGAGTCACGATGCTTATACACACAGAGGGCTATTGCCCAAGGAGTCACAGTGCATATACACACAGAGGTCTACTACCCAAAGAGTCATGATGCTTATACACACAGATGGTTATTGCCCAAGGAGTCACGGTGCTAATACACACAAAGGGCTATTGCTCATGGAGTCATGGTGCTTATACACACAGAGGGCTATTGCCAAAGGAGTCACAGTGCTTATACACACAGAGGGATATTCCTCAATGAGTCACGGTGCTTATACACACAGAGGGCTATTGCCCTAGGAGTCATGGTGCTTATACACACAGATGGCTTTTGCCCAAGGAGTCACGGCGGTACTGCTTATACACACAGTGGGTTATTGCCCAGGGAGTCATTGTGCTTATACAAACAGAGGGAGATTGCTCAAGGAGTCACAGTGCTTATACACACAGAGGGCTATTGCCGAAGGAGTCACAGTGCTTATACACACAGAGGGCTATTCACCAAGGAGTCAAGGTGCTTATACACACAGAGGGCTATTGCCCAAGGAGACACGGTGCTAATACACACAGAGGGCTATTGCTCATGGACTCACGGCGCTAATACACACAGAGGGCTATTGCCCACGGACTCACGGCGCTAATACACACAGAGGGCTATTGCCCAAGGAGTCACGGTATTTATACACACATACATTACACAAAGAGGGCTATTGCCCAAGGAGTCACGGTGCTTATACACACAGAGGGATATTACTCAAGGAGTCACGGTGTTTATACACACAGAGGGCTATTGCCCTAGGAGTCATGGTGCTTATACACACAGATGGCTATTGCCCAAGGAGTCACGGTGCTACTGCTTATACACACAGAGGGTTATTGCCCAGGGAGTCATTGTGCTTATACACACAGAGGGAGATTGCTCAAGGAGTCACAGTGCTTATACACACAGATGGCTATTGCCCAAGGAGTCAGAGTGCTAATACGCACAAAGGGCTAATGCTCATGGAGTCATGGTGCTTATACTCACAGAGGGATATCACGGTGCTTATACACACAGATGGCTATTGCCTAAGGAGTCATGGTGCTAGTACACACAGAGGGCTATTGCTCAAGGAGTCACGATGCTTATACACACAGAGGGCTATTGCCCAAGGAGTCACAGTGCATATACACTCAGAGGTCTACTACCCAAAGAGTCATGATGCTTATACACACAGATGGTTATTGCCCAAGGAGTCACGGTGCTAATACACACAAAGGGCTATTGCTCATGGAGTCATGGTGCTTATACACACAGAGGGCTATTGCCAAAGGAGTCAAGGTGCTAGTACACACAGAGGGCTATTGCTCAAGGAGTCACGATGCTTATACACACAGAGGGCTATTGCCCAAGGAGTCACAGTGCATATACACACAGAGGGATATTCCTCAATAAGTCACGGTGCTTATACACACAGAGGGCTATTGCCCTAGGAGTCATGGTGCTTATACACACAGATGGCTTTTGCCCAAGGAGTCACGGCGGTACTGCTTATACACACAGTGGGTTATTGCCCAGGGAGTCATTGTGCTTATACACACAGAGGGAGATTGCTCAAGGAGTCACAGTGCTTATACACACAGAGGGCTATTGCCGAAGGAGTCACAGTGCTTATACACACAGAGGGCTATTCACCAAGGAGTCATGGTGCTAGTACACACAGAGGGCTATTGCTCAAGGAGTCACGATGCTTATACACACAGAGGGCTATTGCCCAAGGAGTCACAGTGCATATACACTCAGAGGTCTACTACCCAAAGAGTCATGATGCTTATACACACAGATGGTTATTGCCCAAGGAGTCACGGTGCTAATACACACAAAGGGCTATTGCTCATGGAGTCATGGTGCTTATACACACAGAGGGCTATTGCCAAAGGAGTCACAGTGCTTATACACACAGAGGGATATTCCTCAAGGAGTCACGGTGCTTATACACACAGAGGGCTATTGCCCTAGGAGTCATGGTGCTTATACACACAGATGGCTATTGCCCAAGGAGTCACGGCGGTACTGCTTATACACACAGTGGGTTATTGCCCAGGGAGTCATTGTGCTTATACACACAGAGGGAGATTGCTCAAGGAGTCACAGTGCTTATACACACAGAGGGCTATTGCCGAAGGAGTCACACTGCTTATACACACAGAGGGCTATTGCCCAAGGAGTCATGGTGCTTATACACACAGAGGGCTATTGCCCAAGGAGTGATGGTGCTTATACACACAGAGGGCTATTGCCCAAGGAGTCACGGTGCTAATACACACAGAGGGCTATTGCTCATGGAGTCACGGTGCTAATACACAGAGAGGGCCATTGCTCATGGACTCACGGCGCTAATACACACAGAGGGCTATTGCCCAAGGAGTCACGGTATTTATACACACATACAGTACACACAGAGGGCTATTGCCCAAGGAGTCACGGTGCTTATACACACAGAGGGATATTGCTCAAGGAGTCACGGTGTTTATACACACAGAGGGCTATTGCCCTAGGAGTCATGGTGCTTATACACACAGATGGCTATTGCCCAAGGAGTCACGGTGCTACTGCTTAAACACACAGAGGGTTATTGCCCAGGGAGTCATTGTGCTTATACACACAGAGGGAGATTGCTCAAGGAGTCACAGTGCTTATACACACAGATGGCTATTGCCCAAGGAGTCAGAGTGCTAATACGCACAAAGGGCTAATGCTCATGGAGTCATGGTGCTTATACTCACAGAGGGATATTGCTCAAGGAGTCACGGTGCTTATACACACAGATGGCTATTGCCCAAGGAGTCATGGTGCTAGTACACACAGAGGGCTATTGCTCATGGAGTCACGGTGCTAATACACACAGAGGGCTATTGCCCATGGAGTCACAGTTCTTATACCCAAAGATGGCTATTGCCCAAGGAGTCACGATGCTTATACACACAGATGGCTATTGCCCAAGGAGTCTCAGTTCTTATACTCAAAGAGAGCTATTGCCTAAGGAGTCATGGTGCTTATACACACAGATGGCTACTGCCCAAGGAGTCACAGTGCTTATACACAAAGAGGGCTATTGCCAAAGGAGTCACAGTGCTTATACACACAGAGGGCTATTGCCCAAGGAGTCACGATGCTTATACACAAAGAGGGCTATTGCCCAAGGAGTCATGGTTCTTATACACAAAGAGGGTTATTGCCCAAGGAGTCACGATGCTTATACACACAGACGGCTATTGCCCAAGGAATCACAGTGCATATACACACAGAGGTCTACTACCCAAGTAGTCACGATGCTTATACACACAGATGGCTATTGCCCAAGGAGTCACAGTTCTTATACACAAAGAGGGCTATTGCCCAAGGAGTCATGATGCTTATACACACAGAGGGCTACTGCCCAAGGAGTCATGGTGCTTATACATTCAGATGGCTATTGCCAAAGGAGTCACAGTGCTAATACGCACAAAGGGCTAATGCTCATGAAATCATGGTGCTTATACACACAGATGGCTATTGCCCAAGGAGTCACGGTGCTAGTACACACAGAGAGCTATTGTCCAAGAAGTCACAGTTCTTATACACAAAGAGGGCTATTGCCCAAGGAGTCACGATGCTTATACAGACAGAGGGCTATTGCCTAAGGAGTCATGATGCTTATAAACACAGATGGCTACTGCCCAAGGAGTCACAGTGCTTATACACACAGAGGGCTATTGCCCAAGGAGTCACAGTGCTTAAACACACAGAGGGCTATTGCTCATGGAGTCACGGTGCTAATACACACAGAGGGCTATTGCTCATGGACTCACGGCGCTAATACACACAGAGGGCTATTGCCCAAGGAGTCACGGTACTTATACACACATACTGTACACACAGAGGGCTATTGCCCAAGGATTCACGGTGCTTATACACACAGAGGGATATTCCACAAGGAGTCACGGTGCTTATACACACAGAGGGCTATTGCCCTAGGAGTCATGGTGCTTATACACACAGATGGCTATTGCCCAAGGAGTCACGGCGGTACTGCTTATACACACAGTGGGTTATTGCCCAGGGAGTCATTGTGCTTATACACACAGAGGGAGATTGCTCAAGGAGTCACAGTGCTTATACACACAGAGGGCTATTGCCGAAGGAGTCACAGTGCTTATACACACAGAGGGCTATTGCCCAAGGAGTCATGGTGCTTATACACACAGAGGGCTATTGCCCAAGGAGTCACGGTGCTAATACACACAGAGGGCTTTTGCTCATGGAGTCACGGTGCTAATACGCACAGAGGACTATTGCTCATGGACTCACGGCGCTAGTACACACAGAGGGCAATTGCCCAAGGAGTCACGGTGCTTATACAAACAGAGGGATATTACTCAAGGAGTCACGGTGCTTATACACACAGAGGGCTATTGCCCTAGGAGTCATGGTGCTTATACACACAGCTGGCTATTGCCAAAGGAGTCACAGTGCTAATACGGACAAAGGGCTAATGCTCATGGAGTCATGGTGCTTATACTCACAGAGGGATATTGCTCAAGGAGTCACGGTGCTTATACACACAGATGGCTATTGCCCAAGGATTCAAGGTGCTAGTACACACAGAGGGCTATTGCTCATGGAGTAACGGTGCTAATACACACAGAGGGCTATTGCCCAAGGAGTCACAGTTCTTATACACAAAGAGGGCTATTGCCCAAGGAGTCACGATGCTTATACACACAGATGGCTATTGCCCAAAGAGTCACAGTTCTTATACACAAAGAGGACTATTGCCCAAGGAGTCACGGTTCTTATACACAAAGTGAGCTATTGCCTAAGGTGTCATGGTGCTTATACACAAAGATGGCTACTGCCCAAGGAGTCACAGTGCTTATACACACAGAGGGCTATTGCCCAATGAGTCACAGTGCTTATACACACAGAGGGCTATTGCCCATGGAGTCATGGTGCTTATACACACAGAGGGCTATTGCCCAAGGAGTCACGGTGGTAATACACACAGAGGGCTATTGCTCATGGAGTCACGGTGCTAATACACACAGAGGGCTAATGCTCATGGACTCAAGGCGCTAATACACACAGAGGGGTATTGCCCAAGGAGTCACAGTACTTATACACACATACTGTACACACAGAGGGCTATTGCCCAAGGAGTCACGGTGCTTATACACACAGAGGGATATTCCTCAAGGAGTCACGGTGCTTATACACACAGAGGGCTATTGCCCTAGGAGTCATGGTGCTTATACATTCAGATAGCTATTGCCAAAGGAGTCACAGTGCTAATACGCACAAAGGGCTAATGCTCATGGAGTCATGTTGCTTATACACACAGAGGGATATTGCTCAAGGAGTCGCGGTGCTTATATACACAGATGTCTATTGCCCAAGGAGTCACGGTGCTAGTACACACAGACGGCTATTGCTCATGGAGTCACAGTGCTAATACACACAGAGGGCTATTGCCCAAGGAGTCACAGTTCTTATACACAAAGAGGGCTATTGCCCAAGGAGTCACGATGCTTATACACACAGAGGGCGATTGCCCAAGGAGTCACAGTGCATATACACACAGAGGTCTACTACCCAAAGAGTGACGATGCTAATACACACAGAGGGCTATTGCCCAAGGAGTCACAGTTCTTATACACAAAGAGGGCTATTGCCCAAGGAGTCACCGTGCTAATACACACAAAGGGCTATTGCTCAAGAAGTCATGGTGCTTATACACACAGAGGGCTATTGCCCAAGGAGTCACAGTGCTTATACACACAGAGGGCTATTGCCCAAGGAGTCATGATGCCTATACACACAGAGGGCTACTGCCCAAGGAGTCATGGTGCTTATACATTCAGATGGCTATTGCCAAAGGAGTCACAGTGCTAATACGCACAAAGGGCTAATGCTCATGGAGTCAAGGTGCTTATACACACAGATGGCTATTGCCCAAGGAATCACGGTGCTAGAACACACAGAGGGCTATTGCTCATGGAGTCACGGTGCTAATACACACAGAGGGCTATTGTCCAAGGAGTCACAGTTCTTATACACAAAGAGGGCTATTTCCCAAGGAGTCACGATGCTTATACAGACAGAGGGCTATTGCCCAAGGAGTCACAGCTCTTATACACAAAGGGCCTGATTCAGACCCACTCGCGAGCGGCTGTGCGCTCGCAAGTGGGTCGATGTGGTGCACTGCGCATGCGCACGACGGCGGGAGCTCCGTCGTGCGCATGCACCAGACGCGACGAGCGAAGGACTTTCCTTCGCTCGTTGTGTCTGATCAAAGGGGGCGTGCTGTCGATGTTGATTGACAGCATGCCCCCTTTGGTGGGCATGCCGGGGGCGTGCCTCCCTGTCGGGGGCGTTCCCAAGGGAGCGCCTACCATCAGAAGCCGGCCCACTGACATCACTAGTGATGTCAGTGGGAGTGATTTTGGCTCTGATAGAGCCAAAATCACTCCGGGCCTTGCGGTTGAAAACCTCAACCGCAGGCTCCGGCTCGCAGTGGCGATGGTCGCGATGGTCAAGACCATCGCGGCCATCAAACTGCACGCTCGTATAGGCTGTGGGTGGTGACCCACAGCTATACGAGCGTCTAGGAGGACGCTCCATAATTATGGAGGCCGGCCCTCATTCAGAGCGTGCGCTCTGCTCAGAGCGTACGGCTCTGAATGAGGGCCAAAGAGGACTATTGCCCAAGGAGTCAGGGTTCTTATACACAAAGAGAGCTATTGCCTAAGTAGTCATGGTGCTAGTACACACAGAGGGCTATTGCTCATGGAGTCACGGTGCTAATACACACAGAGGGCTATTGCCCAAGGAGTCACGGTGCTTATACACACAGGGGGATATTGTTGAAGGAGTCACGGTGCTTATACACACAAAGGGCTATTGCCCTAGGAGTAATGGTGCTTATACACACAGCTGGCTATTGCCAAAGGAGTCACAGTGCTAATACGCACAAAGGGCTAATGCTCATGGAGTCATGGTGCTTATACTCACAGAGGGATATTGCTCAAGGAGTCACGGTGCTTATACACACAGATGGCTATTGCCCAAGGAGTCATGGTGCTAGTACACACAGAGGGCTATTGCTCATGGAGTCACGGTGCTAATACACACAGAGGGCTATTGCCCAAGGAGTCACAGTTCTTATACACAAAGAGGGCTATTGCCCAAGGAGTCACAATGCTTATACACACAGATGGCTATTGCCCAAGGAGTCACAGTTCTAATACACAAAGAGGACTATTGCCCAAGGAGTCACGGTTCTTACACACAAAGTGAGCTATTGCCCAAGGAGTCATGGTGCTTATACACACAGATGGCTACTGACCAAGGTGTCACAGTGCTTATACACACAGAGGGCTATTGCCCAAGGAGTCACAGTGCTTATACACACAGAGGGCTATAGGCAAAGGAGTCAAGATGCTTATACACACAGATGGCTATTGCCCAAGGAGTCACAGTTCTTATACACAAAGAGGGCTATTGCCCAAGGAGTCATGATGCTTATACACACAGAGGGCTACTGCCCAAGGAGTCATGGTGCTTATACATTCAGATGGCTATTGCCAAAGGAGTCACAGTGCTAATACGCACAAAGGGCTAATGCTCTTGGAGTCATGGTGCTTATACACACAGAGGGATATTGCTCAAAGAGTCACGGTGCTTATACACACAGATGGCTATTGCCCAAGGAGTCACGGTGCTAGTACACACAGGGGGCTATTGCTCATGGAGTCATGGTGCTAATACACACAGAGGGCTATTGCCCAAGGAGTCACAATGCTTATACACACAGAGGGCTATTGCCGAAGGAGTCACAGTGCATATATACACAGAGGTCTACTATCCAAAGAGTCACGATGCTTATACACACAGATGGCTATTGCTCAAGGAGTCATGGTGCTTATACACACAGAGGGCTATTGCCCAAGGAGTCACAGTGCTTATACACACAGAGGGCTATTGCCCAAGAAGTCACGATGCTTATACACATAGATGGCTATTGCCCAAGGAGTCACGGTTCTTATACACAATGAGGGCTATTGCCCAAGGAGCCATAATGCCTATACACACAGAGGGCTACTGCCCAAGGAGTCATGGTGCTTATACATTCAGATGGCTATTGCCAAAGGAGTCACAGTGCTAATACACACAAAGGGCTAATGCTCATGGAGTCATGGTGCTTATACACACAGATGGCTATTGCCCAAGGAGTGACGGTGCTAGAACACACGAGGGCTATTGCTCATGGAGTCACGGTGCTAATACACACAGAGGGCTATTGTCCAAGGAGTCACAGTTCTTATACACAAAGAGGGCTATTGCCCAAGGAGTCACGATGCTTATACAGACAGAAGGCCTTTGCCCAAGGAGTCACAGCTCTTATACACAAAGAGGACTATTGCCCAAGGAGTCACGGTTCTTATACACAAAGAGAGCTATTGCATAAGGAGTCATGGTGCTTATACACACAGATGGCTACTGCCCAAGGAGTCACAGTGCTTATACACACAGAGGGCTATTGCCCAAAGAGTCACAGTGCTTATACACACAGAGGGCTATTGCCCAAGGAGTCATGGTACTTATACACACAGAGGGCTATTGCCCAAGGACTCACGGTGCTAATACACACAGAGGGCTATTGCTCATAGAGTCACGGTGCTAATACACACAGAGGGCTATTGCTCATGGACACACGGTGCAAATACACACAGAGGACTATTGCCCAAGGAGTCACGGTACTTATACACACATACTGTACACACAGAGGGCTATTGCACAAGGAGTCACGGTGCTTATACACACAGATGGCTATTGCCCAAGGAGTCACGGTGCTACTGCTTATACCCACAGAGGGCTATTTCCCAGGGAGTCATTGTGCTTATACACACAGAGGGAGATTGCTCAAGGAGTCACAGTGCATATACACACAGAGGGCTATTGCCCAAGGAGTCACAGTGCTTATACACACAGAGGGCTATTGCCCAAGGAGTCATGGTGCTTATACACACAGAGTGCTATTGTCCAAGGAGTCACGGCATTTATACTCACAGATGGCTATTGCCAAAGGAGTCACAGTGCTAATACGCACAAAGGGCTAATGCTCATGGAGTCATGGTGCTAATACACACAGAGGGCTATTGCTCATGTACTCACGGCGCTAGTAAACACAGAGGGCTGTTGCCCAAGGAGTCACGGTGCTTATACACACATACTGTACACACAGATGGCTATTGCCCAAGGAGTCATGGTGCTTATACACACAGAGGGATATTGCTCAAGGAGTCACGGTGCTTATACACACAGAGGGCTATTGCCCAAGGAGTCATGGTGTTTATACACACAGATGGCTATTGCCAAAGGATTCACAGTGCTAATACGCACAAAGGGCTAATGCTCATGGAGTCATGGTGCTTATACACACAGAGGGATATTGCTCAAGGAGTCACGGTGCTTATACACACAGATGGCTATTGCCCAAGGAGTCACGGTGCTAGTACACACAGAGGGCTATTGCTCATGGAGTCACAGTGCTAATACACACAGAGGGCTGTTTCCCAAGGAGTCACAGTTCTTATACACAAAGAGGGCTATTGCCCAAGGAGTCACGATGCTTATACACACAGAGGGCTATTGCCCAAGGAGTCACAGTGCATATACACACAGAGGTCTACTACCTAAAGAGTCACGATGCTTATACACACAGAGGGCTACTGCCCAAGGAGTCACAGTGCTTATACACACAGAGGGCTATTGCCCAAGGAGTCACAGTGCTTATACACACAGAGGGCTATTGCCCAAGGAGTCATGGTGCTTTTACACACAGAGGACTATTGCCCAAGGAGTCACGGTGGTAATACACACAGAGGGCTATTGCTCATGGAGTCACGGTGCTAAACATAGAGGGCTAATGCTCATGGACTCACGGCGCTAATACACACAGAGGGTTATTGCCCAAGGAGTCACGGTACTTATACACACAAACTGTACACACAGAGGGCTATTGCCCTAGGAGTCACGGTGCTTATACACACAGAGGGATATTCCTCAAGGAGTCACGGTGCTTATACACACAGAGGGCTATTGCCCTAGGTGTCATGGTGCTTATACATTCAGATGGCTATTGCCAAAGGAGTCACAGTGCTAATACGCACAAAGGGCTAATGCTCATGGAGGCATGGTGCTTATACACACAGAGGGATATTGCTCAAGGAGTCAAGGTGCTAATACACACAGATGTCTATTGCCCAAGGAGTCACGGTGCGAGTACACACAGACGGCTATTGCTCATGGAGTCACAGTGCTAATACACACAGAGGGCTATTGCCCAAGGAGTCACAGTTCTTATACACACAGATGGCTATTGCCCAAGGAGTCACGGTGCTAATACACACAAAGGGCTATTGCTCAAGAAGTCATGGTGCTTATACACACAGAGGGCTATTGCCCAAGGAGTCACAGTGCTTATACACACAGAGGGCTATTGCCCAAGGAGTCATGATGCCTATACACACAGAGGGCTACTGCCCAAGGAGTCATGGTGCTTATACATTCAGATGGCTATTGCCAAAGGAGTCACAGTGCTAATACGCACAAAGGGCTAATGCTCATGGAGTCAAGGTGCTTATACACAGAGATGGCCATTGCCCAAGGAGTCACGGTGCTAGAACACACAGAGGGCTATTGCTCATGGAGTCACGGTGCTAATACACACAGAGGGCTATTGTCCAAGGAGTCACAGTTCTTATACACAAAGAGGGCTATTTCCCAAGGAGTCACGATGCTTATACAGACAGAGGGCTATTGCCCAAGGAGTCACAGCTCTTATACACAAAGGGCCTGATTCAGACCCACTCGCGAGCGGTTGTGCGCTCGCAAGTGGGTCGATGTGGTGCACTGCGCATGCGCACGACGGCGGGAGCTCCGTCGTGCGCATGCACCAGACGCGACAAGCGAAGGACTTTCCTTCGCTCGTTGTGTCTGATCAAAGGGGGCGTGCTGTCGATGTTGATTGACAGCATGCCCCCTTTGGTGGGCATGCCGGGGGCGTGCCTCCCTGTCGGGGGCGTTCCCAAGGGAGCGCCTACCATCAGAAGCCGGCCCACTGACATCACTAGTGATGTCAGTGGGAGTGATTTTGGCTCTGATAGAGCCAAAATCACTCCGGGCCTTGCGGTTGAAAACCTCAACCGCAGGCTCCGGCTCGCAGTTGCGATGGTCGCGATGGTCAAGACCATCGCGGCCATCAAACTGCACGCTCGTATAGGCTGTGGGTGGTGACCCACAGCTATACGAGCATCTAGGAGGACGCTCCATAATTATGGAGGCCGGCCCTCATTCAGAGCGTGCGCTCTGCTCAGAGCGTACGGCTCTGAATGAGGGCCAAAGAGGACTATTGCCCAAGGAGTCAGGGTTCTTATACACAAAGAGAGCTATTGCATAAGTAGTCATGGTGCTAGTACACACAGAGGGCTATTGCTCATGGAGTCACGGTGCTAATACACACAGAGGGCTATTGCCCAAGGAGTCACGGTGCTTATACACACAGGGGGATATTGTTGAAGGAGTCACGGTGCTTATACACACAAAGGGCTATTGCCCTAGGAGTAATGGTGCTTATACACACAGCTGGCTATTGCCAAAGGAGTCACAGTGCTAATACGCACAAAGGGCTAATGCTCATGGAGTCATGGTGCTTATACTCACAGAGGGATATTGCTCAAGGAGTCACGGTGCTTATACACACAGATGGCTATTGCCCAAGGAGTCATGGTGCTAGTACACACAGAGGGCTATTGCTCATGGAGTCACGGTGCTAATACACACAGAGGGCTATTGCCCAAGGAGTCACAGTTCTTATACACAAAGAGGGCTATTGCCCAAGGAGTCACAATGCTTATACACACAGATGGCTATTGCCCAAGGAGTCACAGTTCTAATACACAAAGAGGACTATTGCCCAAGGAGTCACGGTTCTTATACACAAAGTGAGCTATTGCCCAAGGAGTCATGGTGCTTATACACACAGATGGCTACTGACCAAGGTGTCACAGTGCTTATACACACAGAGGGCTATTGCCCAAGGAGTCACAGTGCTTATACACACAGAGGGCTATAGGCAAAGGAGTCACGATGCTTATACACACAGATGGCTATTGCCCAAGGAGTCACAGTTCTTATACACAAAGAGGGCTATTGCCCAAGGAGTCATGATGCTTATACACACAGAGGGCTACTGCCCAAGGAGTCATGGTGCTTATACATTCAGATGGCTATTGCCAAAGGAGTCACAGTGCTAATACGCAAAAAGGGCTAATGCTCTTGGAGTCATGGTGCTTATACACACAGAGGGATATTGCTCAAGGAGTCACGGTGCTTATACACACAGATGGCTATTGCCCAAGGAGTCACGGTGCTAGTACACACAGGGGGCTATTGCTCATGGAGTCACGGTGCTAATACACACAGAGGGCTATTGCCCAAGGAGTCACAATGCTTATACACACAGAGGGCTATTGCCGAAGGAGTCACAGTGCATATACACACAGAGGTCTACTATCCAAAGAGTCACGATGCTTATACACACAGATGGCTATTGCTCAAGGAGTCATGGTGCTTATACACACAGAGGGCTATTGCCCAAGGAGTCACAGTGCTTATACACACAGAGGGCTATTGCCCAAGAAGTCACGATGCTTATACACACAGATGGCTATTGCCCAAGGAGTCACGGTTCTTATACACAATGAGGGCTATTGCCCAAGGAGCCATAATGCCTATACACACAGAGGGCTACTGCCCAAGGAGTCATGGTGCTTATACATTCAGATGGCTATTGCCAAAGGAGTCACAGTGCTAATACACACAAAGGGCTAATGCTCATGGAGTCATGGTGCTTATACACACAGATGGCTATTGCCCAAGGAGTCACGGTGCTAGAACACACAGAGGGCTATTGCTCATGGAGTCACGGTGCTAATACACACAGAGGGCTATTGTCCAAGGAGTCACAGTTCTTATACACAAAGAGGGCTATTGCCCAAGGAGTCACGATGCTTATACAGACAGAAGGCCTTTGCCCAAGGAGTCACAGCTCTTATACACAAAGAGGACTATTGCCCAAGGAGTCACGGTTCTTATACACAAAGAGAGCTATTGCATAAGGAGTCATGGTGCTTATACACACAGATGACTACTGCCCAAGGAGTCACAGTGCTTATACACACAGAGGGCTATTGCCCAAAGAGTCACAGTGCTTATACACACAGAGGGCTATTGCCCAAGGAGTCATGGTGCTTATACACACAGAGGGCTATTGCCCAAGGACTCACGGTGCTAATACACACAGAGGGCTATTGCTCATAGAGTCACGGTGCTAATACACACAGAGGGCTATTGATCATGGACTCACGGTGCAAATACACACAGAGGACTATTGCCCAAGGAGTCACGGTACTTATACACACATACTGTACACACAGAGGGCTATTGCACAAGGAGTCACGGTGCTTATACACACAGATGGCTATTGCCCAAGGAGTCAGGGTGCTACTGCTTATACCCACAGAGGGCTATTTCCCAGGGAGTCATTGTGCTTATACACACAGAGGGAGATTGCTCAAGGAGTCACAGTGCATATACACACAGAGGGCTATTGCCCAAGGAGTCACAGTGCTTATACACACAGAGGGCTATTGCCCAAGGAGTCATGGTGCTTATACACACAGAGTGCTATTGTCCAAGGAGTCACGGCATTTATACTCACAGATGGCTATTGCCAAAGGAGTCACAGTGTTAATACGCACAAATGGCTAATGCTCATGGAGTCATGGTGCTAATACACACAGAGGGCTATTGCTCATGTACTCACGGCGCTAGTAAACACAGAGGGCTGTTGCCCAAGGAGTCACGGTGCTTATACACACATACTGTACACACAGATGGCTATTGCCCAAGGAGTCATGGTGCTTATACACACAGAGGGATATTGCTCAAGGAGTCACGGTGCTTATACACACAGAGGGCTATTGCCCAAGGAGTCATGGTGTTTATACACACAGATGGCTATTGCCAAAGGATTCACAGTGCTAATACGCACAAAGGGCTAATGCTCATGGAGTCATGGTGCTTATACACACAGAGGGATATTGCTCAAGGAGTCACGGTGCTTATACACACAGATGGCTATTGCCCAAGGAGTCACGGTGCTAGTACACACAGAGGGCTATTGCTCATGGAGTCACAGTGCTAATACACACAGAGGGCTGTTTCCCAAGGAGTCACAGTTCTTATACACAAAGAGGGCTATTGCCCAAGGAGTCACGATGCTTATACACACAGAGGGCTATTGCCCAAGGAGTCACAGTGCATATACACACAGAGGTCTACTACCTAAAGAGTCACGATGCTTATACACACAGAGGGCTACTGCCCAAGGAGTCACAGTTCTTATACACAAAGAGGGCTATTGCCCAAGGAGTCATGATGCTTATACACACAGAGGGCTACTGCCCAAGGAGTCATGGTGCTTATACATTCAGATGGCTATTGCCAATGGAGTCACAGTGCTAATACGCACAAACGGCTAATGCTCATGGAGTCATGGTGCTTATACACACAGAGGGATATTTCTCAAGGAGTCACGGTGCTTATACACACAGATGGCTATTGCCCAAGGAGTCACGGTGCTAGTACACACAGAGGGCTATTGCTCATGGAGTCACAGTGCTAATACACAAAGAGGGCTATTGCCCAAGGAGTCGCGATGCTTATACAGACAGAGGGCTATTGCCCAAGGAGTCACAGCTCTTATACACAAAGAGAGCTATTGCCTAAGGGGTCATGGTGCTTATAAACACAGATGGCTACTGCCCAAGGAGTCACAGTGCTTATACACACAGAGGGCTATTGCCCAAGGAGTCACAGTGCTTATACACACAGAGGGCTATTGCCCAAGGAGTCATGGTGCTTTTACACACAGAGGACTATTGCCCAAGGAGTCACGGTGGTAATACACACAGAGGGCTATTGCTCATGGAGTCACGGTGCTAAACATAGAGGGCTAATGCTCATGGACTCACGGCGCTAATACACACAGAGGGTTATTGCCCAAGGAGTCACGGTACTTATACACACATACTGTACACACAGAGGGCTATTGCCCTAGGAGTCACGGTGCTTATACACACAGAGGGATATTCCTCAAGGAGTCACGGTGCTTATACACACAGAGGGCTATTGCCCTAGGAGTCATGGTGCTTATACATTCAGATGGCTATTGCCAAAGGAGTCACAGTGCTAATACGCACAAAGGGCTAATGCTCATGGAGGCATGGTGCTTATACACACAGAGGGATATTGCTCAAGGAGTCACGGTGCTTATACACACAGATGGCTATTGCCCAAGGAGTCACGGTGCTAGTACACACAGAGGGCTATTGCTCATGGAGTCACAGTGCTAATACACACAGAGGGCTGTTTCCCAAGGAGTCACAGTTCTTATACACAAAGAGGGCTATTGCCCAAGGAGTCACGATGCTTATACACACAGAGGGCTATTGCCCAAGGAGTCACAGTGCATATACACACAGAGGTCTACTACCTAAAGAGTCACGATGCTTATACACACAGAGGGCTACTGCCCAAGGAGTCACAGTTCTTATACACAAAGAGGGCTATTGCCCAAGGAGTCATGATGCTTATACACACAGAGGGCTACTGCCCAAGGAGTCATGGTGCTTATACATTCAGATGGCTATTGCCAATGGAGTCACAGTGCTAATACGCACAAACGGCTAATGCTCATGGAGTCATGGTGCTTATACACACAGAGGGATATTTCTCAAGGAGTCACGGTGCTTATACACACAGATGGCTATTGCCCAAGGAGTCACGGTGCTAGTACACACAGAGGGCTATTGCTCATGGAGTCACAGTGCTAATACACAAAGAGGGCTATTGCCCAAGGAGTCGCGATGCTTATACAGACAGAGGGCTATTGCCCAAGGAGTCACAGCTCTTATACACAAAGAGAGCTATTGCCTAAGGGGTCATGGTGCTTATAAACACAGATGGCTACTGCCCAAGGAGTCACAGTGCTTATACACACAGAGGGCTATTGCCCAAGGAGTCACAGTGCTTATACACACAGAGGGCTATTGCCCAAGGAGTCATGGTGCTTTTACACACAGAGGACTATTGCCCAAGGAGTCACGGTGGTAATACACACAGAGGGCTATTGCTCATGGAGTCACGGTGCTAAACATAGAGGGCTAATGCTCATGGACTCACGGCGCTAATACACACAGAGGGTTATTGCCCAAGGAGTCACGGTACTTATACACACATACTGTACACACAGAGGGCTATTGCCCTAGGAGTCACGGTGCTTATACACACAGAGGGATATTCCTCAAGGAGTCACGGTGCTTATACACACAGAGGGCTATTGCCCTAGGAGTCATGGTGCTTATACATTCAGATGGCTATTGCCAAAGGAGTCACAGTGCTAATACGCACAAAGGGCTAATGCTCATGGAGGCATGGTGCTTATACACACAGAGGGATATTGCTCAAGGAGTCAAGGTGCTAATACACACAGATGGCTATTGCCCAAGGAGTCACGGAGCTAGTGCACACAGAGGGCTATTGTTCATGGAGTCACGGTGCTAATACACACAGAGGGCTATTGCCCAAGGAGTCACAGTTCTTATATACAAAGAGGGCTATTGCCCAAGGAGTCACAATGCTTATACACACAGAGGGCTATTGCCGAAGGAGTCACAGAGCATATACACACAGAGGTCTACTATCCAAAGAGTCACGATGCTTATACACACAGATGGCTATTGCCCAAGGAGTCACGGTGCTAATACACACAAGGGCTATTGCTCAAGGAGTCATGGTGCTTATACACACAGAGGGCTATTGCCCAAGGAGTCACAGTGCTTATACACACAGAGGGCTATTGCCCAAGGAGTCACGATGCTTATACACACAGATGGCTATTGCCCAAGGAGTCACGGTTCTTATACACAATGAGGGCTATTGCCCAAGGAGCCATGATGCCTATACACACAGAGGGCTACTGCCCAAGGAGTCATGGTGCTTATACATTCAGATGGCTATTGCCAAAGGAGTCACAGTGCTAATACGCACAAAGGGCTAATGCTCATGGAGTCATGGTGCTTATACACACAGATGGCTATTGCCCAAGGAGTCACGGTGATAGAACACACAGAGGGCTATTGCTCAAGGAGTCACGGTGCTAATACACACAGAGGGCTATTGTCCAATGAGTCACAGTTCTTATACACAAAGAGGGCTATTGCCCAAGGAGTCACGATGCTTATACAGACAGAAGGCTATTGCCCAAGGAGTCACAGCTCTTATACACAAAGAGGACTATTGCCCAAGGAGTCACGGTTCTTATACACAAAGAGAGCTATTGCATAAGGAGTCATGGTGCTTATACACACAGATGGCTACTGCCCAAGGAGTTACAGTGCTTATACACACAGAGGGCTATTGCCCAAAGAGTTACAGTGCTTATACACACAGAGGGCTATTGCCCAAGGAGTCATGGTGCTTATACACACAGATGGCTATTGCCCAAGGAGTCACGGTGCTAGAACACACAGAGGGCTATTGCTCATGGAGTCACGGTGCTAATACACACAGAGGGCTATTTTCCAAGGAGTCACAGTTCTTATACACAAAGAGGGCTATTTCCCAAGGAGTCACGATGCTTATACAGACAGAGGGCTATTGCCCAAAGAGTTACAGTGCTTATACACACAGAGGGCTATTGCCCAAGGAGTCATGGTGCTTATACGCACAGAGGGCTATTGCCCAAGGACTCAAGGTGCTAGTACACACAGACGGCTATTGCTCATGGAGTCACAGTGCTAATACACACAGAGGGCTATTTCCCAAGGAGTCACAGTTCTTATACACAAAGAGGGCTATTTCCCAAGGAGTCACGATGCTTATACACACAGAGGGCTATTGCCCAAAGAGTTACAGTGCTTATACACACAGAGGGCTATTGCCCAAGGAGTCATGGTGCTTATACACACAGAGGGCTATTGCCCAAGGACTCAAGGTGCTAGTACACACAGACGGCTATTGCTCATGGAGTCACAGTGCTAATACACACAGAGGGCTATTGCCCAAGGAGTCGCAGTTCTTATACACAAACAGGGCTATTGCCCAAGGAGTCACGATGCTTATACACACAGAGGGCTATTGCCCAAGGAGTCACAGTGCATATACACACAGAGGTCTACTACCCAAAGAGTCACGATGCTTATACACACAGATGGCTATTGCCCAAGGAGTCACGGTGCTAATACACACAAAGGGCTATTGCTCAAGAAGTCATGGTGCTTATACACACAGAGGGCTATTGCCCAAGGAGTCACAGTGCTTATACACACAGAGGGCTATTGCCCAAGAAGTCATGGTGCTTATACACACAGAGGGCTATTGCCCAAGGAGTCACGGTTCTAATACACAATGAGGGCTATTGCCCAAGGAGTCATGATGCCTATACACACAGAGGGCTACTGCCCAAGGAGTCATGGTGCTTATACATTCAGATGGCTATTGCCAAAGGAGTCACAGTGCTAATACGCACAAAGGGCTAATGCTCATGGAGTCAAGGTGCTTATACACACAGATGGCTATTGCCCAAGGAGTCACGGTGCTAGAACACACAGAGGGCTATTGCTCATGGAGTCACGGTGCTAATACACACAGAGGGCTATTTCCAAGGAGTCACAGTTCTTATACACAAAGAGGGCTATTTCCCAAGGAGTCACGATGCTTATACAGACAGAGGGCTATTGCCCAAGGAGTCACAGCTCTTATACACAAAGGGCCTGATTCAGACCCACTCGCGAGCGGCTGTCCGCTCGCAAGTGGGTCGATGTGGTGCACTGCGCATGCGCACGACGGCGGGAGCTCCGTCGTGCGCATGCACCAGACGCGACGAGCGAAGGACTTTCCTTCGCTCGTTGTGTCTGATCAAAGGGGGCGTGCTGTCGATGTTGATTGACAGCATGCCCCCTTTGGTGGGCATGCCGGGGGCGTGCCTCCCTGACGGGGGCGTTCCCAAGGGAGCGCCTACCGTCAGAAGCCGGCCCACTGACATCACTAGTGATGTCAGTGGGAGTGATTTTGGCTCTGATAGAGCCAAAATCACTCCGGGCCTTGCGGTTGAAAACCTCAACCGCAGGCTCCGGCTCGCAGTGGCGATGGTCGCGATGGTCAAGACCATCGCGGCCATCAAACTGCACGCTCGTATAGGCTGTGGGTGGTGACCCACAGCTATACGAGCGTCTAGGAGGACGCTCTATAATTATGGAGGCCGGCCCTCATTCAGAGCGTGCGCTCTGCTCAGAGCGTACGGCTCTGAATGAGGGCCAAAGAGGACTATTGCCCAAGGAGTCAGGGTTCTTGTACACAAAGAGAGCTATTGCCTAAGTAGTCATGATGCTAGTACACACAGAGGGCTATTGCTCATGGAGTCACGGTGCTAATACACACAGAGGGCTATTGCCCAAGGAGTCACGGTGCTTATACACACAGGGGGATATTGTTGAAGGAGTCACGGTGCTTATACACACAGAGGGCTATTGCCCTAGGAGTAATGGTGCTTATACACACAGCTGGCTATTGCCAAAGGAGTCACAGTGCTAATACGCACAAAGGGCTAATGCTCATGGAGTCATGGTGCTTATACTCACAGAGGGATATTGCTCAAGGAGTCACGGTGCTTATACACACAGATGGCTATTGCCCAAGGAGTCATGGTGCTAGTACACACAGAGGGCTATTGCTCATGGAGTCACGGTGCTAATACACACAGAGGGCTATTGCCCAAGGAGTCACAGTTCTTATACACAAAGAGGGCTATTGCCCATGGAGTCACAATGCTTATACACACAGATGGCTATTGCCCAAGGAGTCACAGTTCTAATACACAAAGAGGACTATTGCCCAAGGAGTCACGGTTCTTATACACAAAGTGAGCTATTGCCCAAGGAGTCATGGTGCTTATACACACAGATGGCTACTGACCAAGGAGTCACAGTGCTTATACACACAGAGGGCTATTGCCCAAGGAGTCACAGTGCTTATACACACAGAGGGCTATAGGCCAAGGAGTCACAATGCTTATACACACAGATGGCTATTGCCCAAGGAGTCACAGTTCTTATACACAAAGAGGGCTATTGCCCAAGGAGTCATGATGCTTATACACACAGAGGGCTACTGCCCAAGGAGTCATGGTGCTTATACATTCAGATGGCTATTGCCAAAGGAGTCACAGTGCTAATACGCACAAAGGGCTAATGCTCTTGGAGTCATGGTGCTTATACACACAGAGGGATATTGCTCAAAGAGTCACGGTGCTAGTACACACAGGGGGCTATTGCTCATGGAGTCACGGTGCTAATACACACAGAGGGCTATTGCCCAAGGAGTCACGATGCTTATACACACAGAGGGCTATTGCCGAAGGAGTCACAGTGCATATACACACAGAGGTCTACTATCCAAAGAGTCATGATGCTTATACACACAGATGGCTATTGACCAAGGAGTCACGGTGTTAATACACACAAAGGGCTATTGCTCAAGGAGTCATGGTGCTTATACACACAGAGGGCTATTGCCCAAGGAGTCACAGTGCTTATACACACAGAGGGCTATTGCCCAAGAAGTCACGATGCTTATACACACAAATGGCTATTGCCCAAGGAGTCACGGTTCTTATACACAATGAGGGCTATTGCCCAAGGAGCCATAATGCCTATACACACAGAGGGCTACTGCCCAAGGAGTCATGGTGCTTATACATTCAGATGGCTATTGCCAAAGGAGTCACAGTGCTAATACACACAAAGGGCTAATGCTCATGGAGTCATGGTGCTTATACACACAGATGGCTATTGCCCAAGGAGTCACGGTGCTAGAACACACAGAGGGCTATTGCTCATGGAGTCACGGTGCTAATACACACAGAGGGCTATTGTCCAAGGAGTCACAGTTCGTATACACAAAGAGGGCTATTGCCCAAGGAGTCACGATGCTTATACAGACAGAAGGCCTTTGCCCAAGGAGTCACAGCTCTTATACACAAAGAGGACTATTGCCCAAGGAGTCACGGTTCTTATACACAAAGAGAGCTATTGCATAAGGAGTCATGGTGCTTATACACACAGATGGCTACTGCCCAAGGAGTCACAGTGCTTATACACACAGAGGGCTATTGCCCAAAGAGTCACAGTGCTTATACACACAGAGGGCTATTGCCCAAGGAGTCATGGTGCTTATACACACAGAGGGCTATTGCCCAAGGACTCACGGTGCTAATACACACAGAGGGCTATTGCTCATAGAGTCACGGTGCTAATACACACAGAGGGCTATTGCTCATGGACACACGGTGCAAATACACACAGAGGACTATTGCCCAAGGAGTCACGGTACTTATACACACATACTGTACACACAGAGGGCTATTGCACAAGGAGTCACGGTGCTTATACACACAGATGGCTATTGCCCAAGGAGTCACGGTGCTACTGCTTATACCCACAGAGGGCTATTTCCCTGGGAGTCATTGTGCTTATACACACAGAGGGAGATTGCTCAAGGAGTCACAGTGCATATACACACAGAGGGCTATTACCCAAGGAGTCACAGTGCTTATACACACAGAGGGCTATTGCCCAAGGAGTCATGGTGCTTATACACACAGAGGGCTATTGTCCAAGGAGTCACAGCATTTATACTCACAGATGGCTATTGCCAAAGGAGTCACAGTGCTAATACGCACAAAGGGCTAATGCTCATGGAGTCATGGTGCTAATACACACAGAGGGCTATTGCTCATGTACTCACGGCGCTAGTAAACACAGAGGGCTGTTGCCCAAGGAGTCACGGTGCTTATACACACATACTGTACACACAGAGGGCTATTCCCAAGGAGTCATGGTGCTTATACACACAGAGGGATATTGCTCAAGGAGTCACGGTGCTTATACACACAGAGGGCTATTGCCCAAGGAGCCATGGTGTTTATACACACAGATGGCTATTGCCAAAGGATTCACAGTGCTAATACGCACAAAGGGCTAATGCTCATGGAGTCATGGTGCTTATACACACAGAGGGATATTGCTCAAGGAGTCACGGTGCTTATACACACAGATGGCTATTGCCCAAGGAGTCACGGTGCTAGTACACACAGAGGGCTATTGCTCATGGAGTCACAGTGCTAATACACACAGAGGGCTATTTCCCAAGGAGTCACAGTTCTTATACACAAAGAGGGCTATTGCCCAAGGAGTCACGATGCTTATACACACAGAGGGCTATTGCCCAAGGAGTCACAGTGCATATACACACAGAGGTCTACTACCCAAAGAGTCACGATGCTTATACACACAGAGGGCTACTGCCCAAGGAGTCACAGTTCTTATACACAAAGAGGGCTATTGCCCAAGGAGCCATGATGCTTATACACACAGAGGGCTACTGCCCAAGGAGTCATGGTGCTTATACATTCAGATGGCTATTGCCAAAGGAGTCACAGAGCTAATACGCACAAACGGCTAAAGCTCATGGAGTCATGGTGCTTATACACACAGAGGGATATTTCTCAAGGAGTCACGGTGCTTATACACACAGATGGCTATTGCCCAAGGAGTCACGGTGCTAGTACACACAGAGGGCTATTGCTCATGGAGTCACAGTGCTAATACACACAGAGGGCTATTGCTCATGGAGTCACAGTGCTAATACACAAAGAGGGCTATTGCCCAAGGAGTCACAGTTCTAATACACAAAGAGGACTATTGCCCAAGGAGTCACGGTTCTTATACACAAAGTGAGCTATTGCCCAAGGAGTCATGGTGCTTATACACACAGATGGCTACTGACCAAGGAGTCACAGTGCTTATACACACAGAGGGCTATTGCCCAAGGAGTCACAGTGCTTATACACACAGAGGGCTATAGGCCAAGGAGTCACGATGCTTATACACACAGATGGCTATTGCCCAAGGAGTCACAGTTCTTATACACAAAGAGGGCTATTGCCCAAGGAGTCATGATGCTTATACACACAGAGGGCTACTGCCCAAGGAGTCATGGTGCTTATACATTTAGATGGCTATTGCCAAAGGAGTCACAGTGCTAATACGCACAAAGGGCTAATGCTCTTGGAGTCATGGTGCTTATACACACAGAGGGATATTGCTCAAAGAGTCACGGTGCTAGTACACACAGGGGGCTATTGCTCATGGAGTCACGGTGCTAATATACACAGAGGGCTATTGCCCAAGGAGTCACGATGCTTATACACACAGAGGGCTATTGCCGAAGGAGTCACAGTGCATATACACACAGAGGTCTACTATCCAAAGAGTCATGATGCTTATACACACAGATGGCTATTGCCCAAGGAGTCACGGTGCTAATACACACAAAGGGCTATTGCTCAAGGAGTCATGGTGCTTATACACACAGAGGGCTATTGCCCAAGGAGTCACAGTGCTTATACACACAGAGGGCTATTGCCCAAGAAGTCACGATGCTTATACACACAAATGGCTATTGCCCAAGGAGTCACGGTTCTTATACACAATGAGGGCTATTGCCCAAGGAGCCATAATGCCTATACACACAGAGGGGCTACTGCCCAAGGAGTCATGGTGCTTATACATTCAGATGGCTATTGCCAAAGGAGTCACAGTGCTAATACACACAAAGGGCTAATGCTCATGGAGTCATGGTGCTTATACACACAGATGGCTATTGCCCAAGGAGTCACGGTGCTAGAACACACAGAGGGCTATTGCTCATGGAGTCACGGTGCTAATACACACAGAGGGCTATTGTCCAAGGAGTCACAGTTCTTATACACAAAGAGGGCTATTGCCCAAGGAGTCACGATGCTTATACAGACAGAAGGCCTTTGCCCAAGGAGTCACAGCTCTTATACACAAAGAGGACTATTGCCCAAGGAGTCACGGTTCTTATACACAAAGAGAGCTATTGCATAAGGAGTCATGGTGCTTATACACACAGATGGCTACTGCCCAAGGAGTCACAGTGCTTATACACACAGAGGGCTATTGCCCAAAGAGTCACAGTGCTTATACACACAGAGGGCTATTGCCCAAGGAGTCATGGTGCTTATACACACAGAGGGCTATTGCCCAAGGACTCACGGTGCTAATACACACAGAGGGCTATTGCTCATAGAGTCACGGTGCTAATACACACAGAGGGCTATTGCTCATGGACTCACGGTGCAAATACACACAGAGGACTATTGCCCAAGGAGTCACGGTACTTATACACACATACTGTACACACAGAGGGCTATTGCACAAGGAGTCACGGTGCTTATACACACAGATGGCTATTGCCCAAGGAGTCACGGTGCTACTGCTTATACCCACAGAGGGCTATTTCCCTGGGAGTCATTGTGCTTATACACACAGAGGGAGATTGCTCAAGGAGTCACAGTGCATATACACACAGAGGGCTATTACCCAAGGAGTCACAGTGCTTATACACACAGAGGGCTATTGCCCAAGGAGTCATGGTGCTTATACACACAGAGGGCTATTGTCCAAGGAGTCACAGCATTTATACTCACAGATGGCTATTGCCAAAGGAGTCACAGTGCTAATACGCACAAAGGGCTAATGCTCATGGAGTCATGGTGCTAATACACACAGAGGGTTATTGCTCATGTACTCACGGCGCTAGTAGACACAGAGGGTTGTTGCCCAAGGAGTCACGGTGCTTATACACACATACTGTACACACAGAGGGCTATTCCCAAGGAGTCATGGTGCTTATACACACAGAGGGATATTGCTCAAGGAGTCACGGTGCTTATACACACAGAGGGCTATTGCCCAAGGAGTCATGGTGTTTATACACACAGATGGCTATTGCCAAAGGATTCACAGTGCTAATACGCACAAAGGGCTAATGCTCATGGAGTCATGGTGCTTATACACACAGAGGGATATTGCTCAAGGAGTCACGGTGCTTATACACACAGATGGCTATTGCCCAAGGAGTCACGGTGCTAGTACACACAGAGGGCTATTGCTCATGGAGTCACAGTGCTAATACACACAGAGGGCTATTTCCCAAGGAGTCACAGTTCTTATACACAAAGAGGGCTATTGCCCAAGGAGTCACGATGCTTATACACACAGAGGGCTATTGCCCAAGGAGTCACAGTGCATATACACACAGAGGTCTACTACCCAAAGAGTCACGATGCTTATACACACAGAGGGCTACTGCCCAAGGAGTCACAGTTCTTATACACAAAGAGGGCTATTGCCCAAGGAGCCATGATGCTTATACACACAGAGGGCTACTGCCCAAGGAGTCATGGTGCTTATACATTCAGATGGCTATTGCCAAAGGAGTCACAGAGCTAATACGCACAAACGGCTAAAGCTCATGGAGTCATGGTGCTTATACACACAGAGGGATATTTCTCAAGGAGTCACGGTGCTTATACACACAGAGGGATATTGCTCAAAGAGTCACGGTGCTAGTACACACAGGGGGCTATTGCTCATGGAGTCACGGTGCTAATATACACAGAGGGCTATTGCCCAAGGAGTCACGATGCTTATACACACAGAGGGCTATTGCCGAAGGAGTCACAGTGCATATACACACAGAGGTCTACTATCCAAAGAGTCATGATGCTTATACACACAGATGGCTATTGCCCAAGGAGTCACGGTGCTAATACACACAAAGGGCTATTGCTCAAGGAGTCATGGTGCTTATACACACAAAGGGCTATTGCCCAAGGAGTCACAGTGCTTATACACACAGAGGGCTATTGCCCAAGAAGTCACGATGCTTATACACACAAATGGCTATTGCCCAAGGAGTCACGGTTCTTATACACAATGAGGGCTATTGCCCAAGGAGCCATAATGCCTATACACACAGAGGGCTACTGCCCAAGGAGTCATGGTGCTTATACATTCAGATGGCTATTGCCAAAGGAGTCACAGTGCTAATACACACAAAGGGCTAATGCTCATGGAGTCATGGTGCTTATACACACAGATGGCTATTGCCCAAGGAGTCACGGTGCTAGAACACACAGAGGGCTATTGCTCATGGAGTCACGGTGCTAATACACACAGAGGGCTATTGTCCAAGGAGTCACAGTTCTTATACACAAAGAGGGCTATTGCCCAAGGAGTCACGATGCTTATACAGACAGAAGGCCTTTGCCCAAGGAGTCACAGCTCTTATACACAAAGAGGACTATTGCCCAAGGAGTCACGGTTCTTATACACAAAGAGAGCTATTGCATAAGGAGTCATGGTGCTTATACACACAGATGGCTACTGCCCAAGGAGTCACAGTGCTTATACACACAGAGGGCTATTGCCCAAAGAGTCACAGTGCTTATACACACAGAGGGCTATTGCCCAAGGAGTCATGGTGCTTATACACACAGAGGGCTATTGCCCAAGGACTCACGGTGCTAATACACACAGAGGGCTATTGCTCATAGAGTCACGGTGCTAATACACACAGAGGGCTATTGCTCATGGACTCACGGTGCAAATACACACAGAGGACTATTGCCCAAGGAGTCACGGTACTTATACACACATACTGTACACACAGAGGGCTATTGCACAAGGAGTCACGGTGCTTATACACACAGATGGCTATTGCCCAAGGAGTCACGGTGCTACTGCTTATACCCACAGAGGGCTATTTCCCTGGGAGTCATTGTGCTTATACACACAGAGGGAGATTGCTCAAGGAGTCACAGTGCATATACACACAGAGGGCTATTACCCAAGGAGTCACAGTGCTTATACACACAGAGGGCTATTGCCCAAGGAGTCATGGTGCTTATACACACAGAGGGCTATTGTCCAAGGAGTCACAGCATTTATACTCACAGATGGCTATTGCCAAAGGAGTCACAGTGCTAATACGCACAAAGGGCTAATGCTCATGGAGTCATGGTGCTAATACACACAGAGGGTTATTGCTCATGTACTCACGGCGCTAGTAGACACAGAGGGCTGTTGCCCAAGGAGTCACGGTGCTTATACACACATACTGTACACACAGAGGGCTATTCCCAAGGAGTCATGGTGCTTATACACACAGAGGGATATTGCTCAAGGAGTCACGGTGCTTATACACACAGAGGGCTATTGCCCAAGGAGTCATGGTGTTTATACACACAGATGGCTATTGCCAAAGGATTCACAGTGCTAATACGCACAAAGGGCTAATGCTCATGGAGTCATGGTGCTTATACACACAGAGGGATATTGCTCAAGGAGTCACGGTGCTTATACACACAGATGGCTATTGCCCAAGGAGTCACGGTGCTAGTACACACAGAGGGCTATTGCTCATGGAGTCACAGTGCTAATACACACAGAGGGCTATTTCCCAAGGAGTCACAGTTCTTATACACAAAGAGGGCTATTGCCCAAGGAGTCACGATGCTTATACACACAGAGGGCTATTGCCCAAGGAGTCACAGTGCATATACACACAGAGGTCTACTACCCAAAGAGTCACGATGCTTATACACACAGAGGGCTACTGCCCAAGGAGTCACAGTTCTTATACACAAAGAGGGCTATTGCCCAAGGAGTCATGATGCTTATACACACAGAGGGCTACTGCCCAAGGAGTCATGGTGCTTATACATTCAGATGGCTATTGCCAAAGGAGTCACAGAGCTAATACGCACAAACGGCTAAAGCTCATGGAGTCATGGTGCTTATACACACAGAGGGATATTTCTCAAGGAGTCACGGTGCTTATACACACAGATGGCTATTGCCCAAGGAGTCACGGTGCTAGTACACACAGAGGGCTATTGCTCATGGAGTCACAGTGCTAATACACACAGAGGGCTATTGCTCATGGAGTCACAGTGCTAATACACAAAGAGGGCTATTGCCCAAGGAGTCGCGATGCTTATACAGACAGAGGGCTATTGCCCAAGGAGTCACAGCTCTTATACACAAAGAGAGCTATTGCCTAATGGGTCATGGTGCTTATAAACACAGATGGCTACTACCCAAGGAGTCACAGTGCTTATACACACAGAGGGCTATTGCCCAAGGAGTCACAGTGCTTATACACACAGAGGGCTATTGCCCAAGGAGTCATGGTGCTTATACATTCAGATGGCTATTGCCAAAGGAATCACAGTGCTAATACGCACAAAGGGCTAATGCTCATGGAGGCATGGTGCTTATACACACAGAGGGATATTGCTCAAGGAGTCAAGGTGCTAATACACACAGATGGCTATTGCCCAAGGAGTCACGGTGCTAGTGCACACAGAGGGCTATTGTTCATGGTGTCACGGTGCTAATACACACAGAGGGCTATTGCCCAAGGAGTCACAGTTCTTATACACAAAGAGGGCTATTGTCCAAGGAGTCACAATGCTTATACACACAGAGGGCTATTGCCGAAGGAGTCACAGAGCATATACACACAGAGGTCTACTATCCAAAGAGTCACGATGCTTATACACACAGATGGCTATTGCCCAAGGAGTTACGGTGCTAATACACACAAGGGCTATTGCTCAAGGAGTCATGGTGCTTATACACACAGAGGGCTATTGCCCAAGGAGTCACAGTACTTATACACACAGAGGGCTATTGCCCAAGGAGTCACGATGCTTATACACACAGATGGCTATTGCCCAAGGAGTCACGGTTCTTATACACAATGAGGGCTATTGCCCAAGGAGTCATGATGCCTATACACACAGAGGGCTACTGCCCAAGGAGTCATGGTGCTTAAACATTCAGATGGCTATTGCCAAAGGAGTCACAGTGCTAATACGCACAAAGGGCTAATGCTCATGGAGTCATGGTGCTTATACACACAGATGGCTATTGCCCAAGGAGTCACGGTGCTAGAACACACAGAGGGCTATTGCTCATGGAGTCACGGTGCTAATACACACAGAGGGCTATTGTCCAAGGAGTCACAGTTCTTATACACAAATAGGGCTATTGCCCAAGGAGTCACGATGCTTATACAGACAGAAGGCTATTGCCCAAGGAGTCACAGCTCTTATACACAAAGAGGACTATTGCCCAAGGAGTCACGGTTCTTATACACAAAGAGAGCTATTGCATAAGGAGTCATGGTGCTTATACACACAGATGGTTACAGTGCTTATACACACAGAGGGCTATTGCCCAAAGAGTTACAGTGCTTATACACACAGAGGGCTATTGCCCAAGGAGTCATGGTGCTTATACACACAGAGGGCTATTGCCCAAGGACTCACGGTGCTAGTACACACAGAGGGCTATTGCTCATGGAGTCATGGTGCTTATACACACAGATGGCTATTGCCCAAGGAGTCACGGTGCTAGTACACACAGAGGGCAATTGCTCATGGAGTCACGGTGCTAATACACACAGAGGGCTATTGCCCAAGGAGTCACAGTTCTTATACACAAAGAGGGCTATTGCCCAAGGTGTCACGATGCATATACAGACAGAGGGCTATTGCCCAAGGAGTCACGATTCTTATAGACAAAGAGGGCTATTGCCCAAGGAGTCATGATGCTTATACACACAGAGGGCTACTGCCCAAGGAGTCATGGTGCTTATACATTCAGATGGCTATTGCCAAAGGAGTCACAGTGCTAATACGCACAAAGGGCTAATGCTCATGGAGTCATGGTGCTTATACACACAGAGGGATATTTCTGAAGGAGTCACGGTGCTTATACACACAGATGGCTATTGCCCAAGGAGTCACGGTGCTAGTACACACAGAGGGCTATTGCTCATGGAGTCACAGTGCTAATACACACAGAGGGCTATTGCCCAAGGAGTCACAGTTCTTATACACAAAGAGGGCTATTGCCCAAGGAGTCGCGATGCTTATACACACAGAGGGCTATTGCCCAAGGAGTCACGGTGGTAATACACACAGAGGGCTATTGCTCATGGAGTCACGGTGCTAATACACATAGAGGGCTAATGCTCATGGACTCACGGCGCTAATACACACAGAGGGGTATTGCCCAAGGAGTCACGGTACTTATACACACATACTGTACACACAGAGGGCTATTGCCCAAGGAGTCACGGTGCTTATACACACAGAGGGATATTCCTCAAGGAGTCACGGTGCTTATACACACAGAGGGCTATTGCCCTAGGAGTCATGGTGCTTATACATTCAGATGGCTATTGCCAAAGGAGTCACAGTGCTAATACGCACAAAGGGCTAATGCTCATGGAGTCATGGTGCTTATACACACAGAGGGATATTGCTCAAGGAGTCACGGTGCTTCTACAGACAGATGGCTATTGCCCAAGGAGTCACGGTGCTAGTACACACAGAGGGCTATTGCCCAAGGAGTCACAGTTCTTATACACAAAGAGGGCTATTGCCCAAGGAGTCACGATGCTTATACACACAGAGGGCTATTGCCGAAGGAGTCACAGTGCATATACACACAGAGGTCTACTATCCAAAGAGTCACGATGCTTATACACACAGATGGCTATGGCCCAAGGAGTCACGGTGCTAATACACACAAAGGGATATTGCTCAAGGAGTCATGGTGCTTATACACACAGAGGGCTATTGCCCAAGGAGTCACAGTGCTTATACACACAGAGGGCTATTGCCCAAGGAGTCAAGATGCTTATACACACAGATGGCTATTGCCCAAGGAGTCACGGTTCTTATACACAATGAGGGCTATTGCCCAAGGAGCCATGATGCCTATACACACAGAGGGCTACTGCCCAAGGAGTCATGGTGCTTATACATTCAGATGGCTATTGCCAAAGGAGTCACAGTGCTAATACGCACAAAGGGATAATGCTCATGGAGTCATGGTGCTTATACACACAGATGGCTATTGCCCAAGGAGTCACGGTGCTAGTACACACATGGGGCTATTGCTCATGGAGTCACGGTGCTAATACACACAGAGGGCTATTGTCCAAGGAGTCACAGTTCTTATACACAAAGAGGGCTATTGCCCAAGGAGTCACGATGCTTATACAGACAGAAGGCCATTGCCCAAGGAGTCACAGCTCTTATACACAAAGAGGACTATTGTCCAAGGAGTCACGGTTCTTATACACAAAGAGAGCTATTGCCCAAGGAGTCACAGTGCTTATACACACAGAGGGCTATTGCCCAAAGAGTCACAGTGCTTATACACACAGAGGGCTATTGCCCAAGGAGTCATGGTGCTTATACACACAGAGGGCTATTGCCCAAGGACTCACGGTGCTAATACACACAGAGGGCTATTGCTCATGGAGTCACGGTGCTAATACACACAGAGGGCTATTGCTCATGGACTCACGGTGCAAATACACACAGAGGGCTATTGCCCAAGGAGTCACGGTACTTATACACACATAGGGATATTGCTCAAGGAGTCACGGTGCTTATACACACAGAGGGCTATTGCCCTAGGAGTTATGGTGCTTATACACACAGATGGCTATTGCCCAAGGAGTCACGGTGCTACTGCTTATACCCACAGAGGGCTATTTCCCAAGGAGTCATTGTGCTTATACACACAGAGGGAGATTGCTCAGGGAGTCACAGTGCATATACACACAGAGGGCTTTTGCCCAAGGAGTCACAGTGCTTATACACACAGAGGGCTATTGTCCAAGGAGTCACGGCGTTTATACACACAGATGGCTATTGCCAAAGGAGTCACAGTGTTAATACGCACAAAGGGCTAATGCTCATGGAGTCATGGTGCTAATACACACAGAGGGCTATTGCTCATGTACTCGCGGCGCTAGTAAACACAGAGGGCTGTTGCCCAAGGAGTCACGGTGCTTATACACACATACTGTACACACAGAGGGCTATTGCCCAAGGAGTCACGGTGCTTAAACACACAGAGGGATATTGCTCAAGGAGTCACGGTGCTTATACACACAGAGGGCTATTGCCCAAGGAGTCATGGTGTTTATACACATAGATGGCTATTGCCAAAGGATTCACAGTGCTAATACGTACAAAGGGCTATTGCCCAAGGAGTCACAGATCTTATATACAAAGAGGGCTATTGCCCAAGGAGTCCCGATGCTTATACAGACAGAGGGCTATTGCCCAAGGATTCACAGTTCTTATACAAAAAGAGGACTATTGCCCAAGGAGTCACGGTTCTTATACACAAAGAAAGCTATTGGTTAAAGAGTCATGGTGCTTATGCACATAGATGGCTACTGCCCAAGGAGTGACAGTGCTTATACATACAGAGGGCTATTGCCCAAGGAGTCACAGTGCTTTTACACACATAGGGCTATTGCCCAAGGAGTCACGGTGCTTATACACACAGAGGGCTATTGCCCAAGGAGTCACGGTGCTAACACACAGAGGGCTATTGCTTATGGACACACGGTGCTAATACACACAGAGAGCTATTGCCCAAGGAGTCACGGTGCTTATACACATATACTGTACACACAAAGGGCTATTGCCCAAGGAGTCACGGTGCTTATACACACAGAGGGATATTGATCAAGGAGTCACGGTGCTTTTACACACAGAGGGCTATTGCCCTAGGAGTCATGGTGCGTATACACACAGATGGCTATTGCCCAAGGAGTCACGGTGCTACTGCTTATACACACAGAGGGCTATTGCCCAGGGAGTCATTGTGCTTATACACACAGGGGGAGATTGCTCAAGAAGTCACAGTGCATATACACACAGAGGGCTATTGCCCAAGGAGTCACAGTGCTTATACACTCAGAGGACTATTGCCCAAGGAGTCATGGTGCTTATACACACAGAGGGCTATTACCCAAGGAGTCACGGTGCTAAGACACACAGAGGGCTATTGCTCATGGAGTTGCGGTGCTAAAACACACAGAGGGCTATTGGTCATGAACTCACGGCGCTAGTACACACAGAGGGCTATTGCCCAAGGAGTCACGGTGCTTATACACACATACTGTACACACAGAGGGCTATTGCCCAAGGAGTCACGGTGCTTATACACACAGAGAGATATTGCTCAAGCAGTCACGGTGCTTATACACACAGAGGGTTTTTGCCCTAGGAGTTATGGTGCTTATACACACAGATGGCTACTGCCCAAGGAGTCACAGTGCTACTGCTTATACACACAGAGGGCTATTGCCCAGGGAGTCATTGTGCTTATACACACAGAGGGCTATTGCCCAAGGTGTCACGGTGCTAATACACACAGAGGGCTATTGCTCATGGAGTCACGGTGCTAATACACACAGAGAGCTATTGCTCATGGACTCACGGCGCTAGAACACACAGAGGGCTATTGCCCAAGGAGTCACGGTGCTTATACACACATACTGAACACACAGAGGGCTATTGCTCATGGAGTCATGGTGGTTATACACACAGAGGGCTGTTGCCCAAGGAGTCACAGTGCTTATACACACAGAGGGCTATTGCCCAAGGAGTCACGATGCTTATACACACAGATGGCTATTGCCCAAGGAGTCACGGTTCTTATACACAAAGAGGGCTATTGCCCAAGGAGTCATGATGCTTATACACACAGAGGGCTACTGCCCAAGGAGTCATGGTGCTTATACATTCAGATGGCTATTGCCAAAGGAGTCAAAGTGCTAATACGCACAAAGGGCTAATGCTCAAGGAGTCATGGTGCTTATACACACAGAGGGATATTGCTCAAGGAGTCATGGTGCTTATACACATAGAGGGCTATTGCCCTAGGAGTCATGGTGCTTATACACACAGATGGCTATTGGCCAGGGAGTCATTGTGCTTATACACACAGAGGGAGAATGCTCAAGAAGTCATAGTGCTTATACACACAGAGGGCTATTGCCCAAGGAGTCACAGTGCTTATACACACAGAGGGCTATTGCCCAAGGAGTCATGGTGCTTATACACACAGAGGGCTATTGCCCAAGGAGTCACCATGCTAATACTCACAGAGTGCTATTGCACATGGAGTCACGGTGCTAATACACACAGAGGGCTATTGCTCATGGACTCACGGCGCTAGTACACACAGAGGGCTATTGCCAAAGGAGTCACGGTGCTTATACAAACATACTGTACACACAGAGGGCTATTACCCAAGGAGTCACGGTGCTTATACACAGAGAGGGATATTGCTCAAGGAGACACGGTGCTTATACACACAGAGGGCTATGCCCTAGGAGTCACGGTGCTTATACACACAGATTCCTATTGCCCAAGGAGTCACAGTGCTAGTACACACAGAGGGCTATTGCTCATGGAGTCACGGTGCTAATACACACAAAGGGCTATTGCCCAAGGAGACACAGTTCTTATATACAAAGAGTCAATTGCCCAAGGAGTCGAGATGCTTATACAGACAGAGGGCTATTGCCCAAGGAGTCACAGTGCTTATACACACAGAGGGCTATTGCCCAAGGAGTCATGGTGCTTATACACACAGAGGGCTATTGCCCAAGGAGTCACGGTGCTAATACACACAGAGGGCTTTTGCTCATTGAGTCACGGTGCTAATACACCCAGAGGAGTATTGCCAAGGACTCACGGCGCTAGTACACACAGAGGGCTATTGCCCAAGGAGTCACGGTGCTTATACACACAGAGGGATATTGTTCAAGGACTCACGGTGCTTATACACACAGAGGGCTATTGCCCTAGGAGTAATGGTGCTTATACACACAGCTGGCTATTCCCAAAGGAGTCACAGTGCTAATACGCACAAAGGGCTTATGCTCATGGAGTCATGGTGCTTTTACTCACAGAGGGATATTGCTCAAGGAGTCACGGTGCTTATACACACAGATGGCTATTGCCCAAGGAGTCATGGTGCTAGTACACACAGAGGGCTATTGCTCATGGAGTCACGGTGCTAATACACACAGAGGGCTATTGCCCAAGGAGTCACAGTTCTTAAACACAAAGTGGGCTATTGCCCAAGGAGTCACAATGCTTATACACACAGATGGCTATTGCCCAAGGAGTCACAGTTCTTATACACAAAGAGGACTATTGCCCAAGGAGTCACGGTTCTTATTCACAAAGTGAGCTATTACCTAAGGATTCATGGTGCTTATACACACAGATGGCTACTGCCCAAGGAGTCACAGTGCTTATACACACAGAGGGCTTTTGCCCAAGGAGTCACAGTGCTTATACACACAGAGGGCTATTGCCCAAGGAGTCACGATGCTTATACACACAGATGGCTATTGCCCAAGGAGTCACGGTTCTTATACACAAAGAGGGCTATTGCCCAAGGAGTCATGAAGCTTATACACACAGAGGGCTACTGCCCAAGAAGTCATGGTGCTTATACATTCAGATGGCTATTGCCAAAGGAGTCACAGTGCTAATACGCACAAAGGGCTAATGCTCTTGGAGTCATGGTGCTTATACACACAGAGGGATATTGTTCAAGGAGTCACGGTGCTTATACACACAGATGGCTATTGCCCAAGGAGTCACGGTGCTAGTACACACAGAGGGCTATTGCCCAAGGAGTCACGGTGCTAATACACACAAAGGGCTATTGCTCATGGAGTCATGGTGCTTATACACACAGAGGGCTATTGCCCAATGAGTCACAGTGCTTATACACACAGAGGGCTATTGCCCAAGGAGTCACGATGCTTATACACAGAGATGGCTATTGGCCAAGGAGTCACGGTTCTTATACACAAAGAGATCTAATGCCCAAGGAGTCATGATGGTTATACTCACAGAGGGCTACTGCCCAAGGAGTCATGGTGCTTATACATTCAGATGGCTATTGCCAAAGGAGTCACAGTGCTAAACGCACAAAGGGCTAATGCTCATGGAGTCATGGTGCTTATACACACAGATGGCTATTGCCCAAGGAGTCACGGTGCTAGTGCACACAGAGGGCAATTGCTCATGGAGTCACGGTGCTAATACACACAGAGGGCTACTGCCCAAGGAGTCACAGTTCTTATACACAAAGAGGGCTATTGTCCAAGGAGTCACGATGCTTATACAGACAGAGGGCTATTGCCCAAGGAGTCACGATTCTTATAGACAAAGAGGGCTATTGCCCAAGGAGTCATGATGCTTATACACACAGAGGGCTACTGCCCAAGGAGTCATGGTGCTTATACATTCAAATGCCTATTGCCAAAGGAGTCACAGTGCTAATACGCACAAAGGGCTAATGCTCATGGAGTCATGGTGCTTATACACACAGAGGGATATTTCTCAAGGAGTCACGGTGCTTATACACACAGATGGCTATTGCCCAAGGAGTCACGGTGCTAGTACACACAGAGGGCTATTGCTCATGGAGTCACAGTGCTAATACACACAGAGGGCTATTGCCCAAGGAGTCACAGTTCTTATACACAAAGAGGGCTATTGCCCAAGGAGTCGCGATGCTTATCAGACATAGGGCTGTTGCCCAAGGAGTCACAGCTCTTATACACAAAGAGAGCTATTGCCTAAGGAGTCATGGTGCTTATAAACACAGATGGCTACTGCCCAAGGAGTCACAGTGCTTACACACACAGAGGGCTATTGCCCAAGGAGTCACAGTGCTTACACACACAGAGGGCTATTGCCCAAGGAGTCATGATGCTTATACACACAGAGGGCTACTGCCCAAGGAGTCATGGTGCTTAAACATTCAGATGGCTATTGCCAAAGGAGTCACAGTGCTAACACGCACAAAGGGCTAATGCTCATGGAGTCATGGTGCTTATACACACAGAGGGATATTGCTCAAGGAGCCACGGTGCTTATACACACAGATGGCTATTGCCCAAGGAGTCACGGTGCTAGTACACACAGAGGGCTATTGCCCAAGGAGTCACAGTTCTTATACACAAAGAGGGCTATTGCCCAAGGAGTCACGATGCTTATACACACAGAGGGCTATTGCCGAAGGAGTCACAGTGCATATACACACAGAGGTCTACTATCCAAAGAGTCACGATGCTTATACACACAGATGGCTATTGCCCAAGGAGTCACAGTGCTTATACACACAGAGGGCTATTGCCCAAGGAGTCACGATGCTTATACACACAGATGGCTATTGCCCAAGGAGTCACGGTTCTTATACACAATGAGGGCTATTGCCCAAGGAGCCATGATGCCTATACACACAGAGGGCTACTGCCCAAGGAGTCATGGTGCTTATACATTCAGATGGCTATTGCCAAAGGAGTCACAGTGCTAATATGCACAAAGGGATAATGCTCATGGAGTCATGGTGCTTATACACACAGATGGCTATTGCCCAAGGAGTCACGGTGCTAGTACACACAGAGGGCTATTGCTCATGGAGTCACGGTGCTAATACACACAGAGGGCTATTGTCCTTTGAGTCACAGTTCTTATACACTAAGAGGGCTATTGCCCAAGGAGTCACGATGCTTATACAGACAGAAGGCCATTGCCCAAGGAGTCACAGCTCTTATACACAAAGAGGACTATTGCCCAAGGAGTCACGGTTCTTATACACAAAGAGAGCTATTGCCCAAGGAGTCACAGTGCTTATACACACAGAGGGCTATTGCCCAAAGAGTCACAGTGCTTATACACACAGAGGGCTATTGCCCAAGGAGTCATGGTGCTTATACACACAGAGGGCTATTGCCCAAGGACTCACGGTGCTAATACACACAGAGGGCTATTGCTCATGGAGTCACGGTGCTAATACACACAGAGGGCTATTGCTCATGGACTCACGGTGCAAATAAACACAGAGGGCTATTGCCCAAGGAGTCACGGTACTTATACACACAGAGGGATATTGCTCAAGGAGTCACGGTGCTTATACACACAGAGGGCTATTGCCCTAGGAGTTATGGTGCTTATACACACAGATGGCTATTGCCCAAGGAGTCACGGTGCTACTGCTTATACCCACAGAGGGCTATTTCCCAAGGAGTCATTGTGCTTATACACACAGAGGGAGATTGCTCAAGGAGTCACAGTGCATATACACACAGAGGGCTATTGCCCAAGGAGTCACAGTGCTTATACACACAGAGGGCTATTGTCCAAGGAGTCACAGCGTTTATACACACAGATGGCTATTGCCAAAGGAGTCACAGTGTTAATACGCACAAAGGGCTAATGCTCATGGAGTCATGGTGCTAATACACACAGAGGGCTATTGCTCATGTACTCACGGTGCTAGTAAACACAGAGGGCTGTTGCCCAAGGAGTCACGGTGCTTATATACACAGAGGGTTTTTGCCCTAGGAGTTATGGTGCTTATACACACAGATGGCTACTGCCCAAGGAGTCACAGTGCTACTGCTTATACACACAGAGGGCTATTGCCCAGGGAGTCATTGTGCTTATACACACAGAGGGCTATTGCCCAAGGTGTCACGGTGCTAATACACACAGAGGGCTATTGCTCATGGAGTCACGGTGCTAATACACACAGAGAGCTATTGCTCATGGACTCACGGCGCTAGTACACACAGAGGGCTATTGCCCAAGGAGTCACGGTGCTTAAACACACAGAGGGATATTGCTCAAGGAGTCACGGTGCTTATACACACAGAGGGCTATTGCCCAAGGAGTCATGGTGTTTATACACACAGATGGCTATTGCCAAAGGATTCACAGTGCTAATACGTACAAAGGGCTATTGCCCTAGGAGTCACAGATCTTATATACAAAGAGGGCTATTGCCCAAGGAGTCACGATGCTTATACAGACAGAGGGCTATTGCCCAAGGATTCACAGTTCTTATACACAAAGAGGACTATTGCCCAAGGAGTCACGGTTCTTATACACAAAGAAAGCTATTGGTTAAAGAGTCATGGTGCTTATGCACATAGATGGCTACTGCCCAAGGATTGACAGTGCTTATACTTACAGAGGGCTATTGCCCAAGGAGTCACAGTGCTTTTACACACATAGGGCTATTGCCCAAGGAGTCACGGTGCTTATACACACAGAGGGCTATTGCCCAAGGAGTCATGGTGCTAACACACAGAGGGTTATTGCTTATGGACGCACGGCGCTAATACACACAGAGAGCTATTGCCCAAGGAGTCACGGTGCTTATACACATATACTGTACACACAGAGGGCTATTGCCCAAGGAGTCACGGTGCTTATACACACACAGGGATATTGATCAAGGAGTCACGGTGCTTTTACACACAGAGGGCTATTGCCCAAGGAGTCATGGTGCGTATACACACAGATGGCTATTGCCCAAGGAGTCACGGTGCTACTGCTTATACACACAGAGGGCTATTGCCCAGGGAGTCTTTGTGCTTATACACACAGGGGGAGATTGCTCAAGAAGTCACAGTGCATATACACACAGAGGGCTATTGCCCAAGGAGTCACAGTGCTTATACACTCAGAGGGCTATTGCCCAAGGAGTCATGGTGCTTATACACACAGAGGGCTATTACCCAAGGAGTCACGGTGCTAAGACACACAGAGGGCTATTGCTCATGGAGTCGCGGTGCTAATACACACAGAGGGCTATTGGTCATGGAATCGCGGTGCTAATACACACAGAGGGCTATTGGTCATGAACTCACGGCGCTAGTACACACAGAGGGCTATTGCCCAAGGAGTCACGGTGCTTATACACACTTACTGTACACACAGAGGGCTATTGCCCAAGGAGTCACGGTGCTTATACACACAGAGAGATATTGCTCAAGCAGTCAAGGTGCTTATATACACAGAGGGTTTTTGCCCTAGGAGTTATGGTGCTTATACACACAGATGGCTACTGCCCAAGGAGTCACAGTGCTACTGCTTATACACACATAGGGCTATTGCCCAGGGAGTCATTGTGCTTATACACACAGAGGGCTATTGCCCAAGGTGTCACGGTGCTAATACACACAGAGGGCTATTGCTCATGGAGTCACGGTGCTAATACACACAGAGAGCTATTGCTCATGGACTCACGGCGCTAGTACACACAGAGGGCTATTGCCCAAGGAGTCACGGTGCTTATACACACATACTGAACACACAGAGGGCTATTGCTCATGGAGTCATGGTGGTTATACACACAGAGGGCTATTGCCCAAGGAGTCACAGTGCTTATACACACAGAGGGCTATTGCCCAAGGAGTCATGATGCTTATACACACAGATGGCTATTGCCCAAGGAGTCACGGTTCTTATACACAAAGAGGGCTATTGCCCAAGGAGTCATGATGCTTATACACACAGAGGGCTACTGCCCAAGGAGTCATGGTGCTTATACATTCAGATGGCTATTGCCAAAGGAGTCAAAGTGCTAATACGCACAAAGGGCTAATGCTCAAGGAGTCATGGTGCTTATACACATAGAGGGCTATTGCCCTAGCAGTCATGGTGCTTATACACACAGATGGCTATTGCCCAAGGAGTCACGGTGCTACTGCTTATACACACAGAGGGCTATTGGCCAGGGAGTCATTGTGCTTATACACACAGAGGGAGAATGCTCAAGAAGTCATAGTGCTTATACACACAGAGTGCTATTGCCCAAGGAGTCACAGTCCTTATACACACAGAGGGCTATTGCCCAAGGAGTCATGGTGCTAATACACACAGAGGGCTATTGCTCATGGACTCACGGCGCTAGTACACACAGAGGGCTATTGCCAAATGAGTCACGGTGCTTATACACACATACTGTACACACAGAGGGCTATTACCCAAGGAGTCACGGTGCTTATACACAGAGAGGGCTATTGCCCAAGGAGACACGGTGCTTATACACACAGAGGGCTATGCCCTAGGAGTTACGGTGCTTATACACACAGATTCCTATTGCCCAAGGAGTCACAGTGCTAGTACACACAGAGGGCTATTGCCCAAGGAGTCACAGTGCTAGTACACACAGAGGGCTATTGCTCATGGAGTCACAGTGCTTATACACACAGAGGGCTATTGCCCAAGGAGTCATGGTGCTTATACACACAGAGGGCTATTGCCTAAGGAGTCACGGTGCTAATACACACAGAGGGCTTTTGGTCATTGAGTCACGGTGCTAATACACACAGAGGAGTATTGCTCATGGACTCACGGCGCTAGTACACACAGAGGGCTAATGCCCAAGGAGTCCCGGTGCTTATACACACAGAGGGATATTGTTCAAGGACTCACGGTGTTTATACACACAGAGGGCTATTGCCCTAGGAGTAATGGTGCTTATACACACAGCTGGCTATTCCCAAAGGAGTCACAGTGCTAATACGCACAAAGGGCTAATGCTCATGGAGTCATGGTGCTTATACTCACAGAGGGATATTGCCCAAGGACTCACGGTGCTAATACACACAGAGGGCTATTGCTCATGGAGTCACGGTGCTAATACACACAGAGGGCTATTGCTCATGGACTCACGGTGCAAATACACACAGAGGGCTATTGCCCAAGGAGTCACGGTACTTATACACACAGAGGGATATTGCTCAAGGAGTCACGGTGCTTATACACACAGAGGGCTATTGCCCTAGGAGTTATGGTGCTTATACACACAGATGGCTATTGCCCAAGGAGTCACGGTGCTACTGCTTATACCCACAGAGGGCTATTTCCCAAGGAGTCATTGTGCTTATACACACAGAGGGAGATTGCTCAAGGAGTCACAGTGCATATACACACAGAGGGCTATTGCCCAAGGAGTCACAGTGCTTATACACACAGAGGGCTATTGTCCAAGGAGTCACAGCGTATATACACACAGATGGCTATTGCCAAAGGAGTCACAGTGTTAATACGCACAAAGGGCTAATGCTCATGGAGTCATGGTGCTAATACACACAGAGGGCTATTGCTCATGTACTCACGGCGCTAGTAAACACAGAGGGCTGTTGCCCATGGAGTCACGGTGCTTATACACACATACTGTACACACAGAGGGCTATTGCCCAAGGAGTCACGGTGCTTAAACACACAGAGGGATATTGCTCAATGAGTCACGGTGCTTATACACACAGAGGGCTATTGCCCAAGGAGTCATGGTGTTTATACACACAGATGGCTATTGCCAAAGGATTCACAGTGCTAATACGTACAAAGGGCTATTGCCCAAGGAGTCACAGATCTTATATACAAAGAGGGCTATTGCCCAAGGAGTCACGATGCTTATACAGACAGAGGGCTATTGCCCAAGGATTCACAGTTCTTATACACAAAGAGGACTATTGCCCAAGGAGTCACGGTTCTTATACACAAAGAAAGCTATTGGTTAAAGAGTCATGGTGCTTATGCACATAGATGGCTACTGCCCAAGGAGTGACAGTGCTTATACATACAGAGGGCTATTGCCCAAGGAGTCACAGTGCTTTTACACACATAGGGCTATTGCCAAAGAAGTCACGGTGCTTATACACACAGAGGGCTATTGCCCAAGGAGTCACAGTGCTAACACACAGAGGGTTATTGCTTATGGACGCACGGCGCTAATACACACAGAGAGCTATTGCCCAAGGAGTCACAGGGCTTATACACATATACTGTACACACAGAGGGCTATTGCCCAAGGAGTCACGGTGCTTATACACAGAGAGGGATATTGATCAAGGAGTCACGGTGCTTTTACACACAGAGGGCTATTGCCCAAGGAGTCATGGTGCGTATACACACAGATGGCTATTGCCCAAGGAGTCACGGTGCTACTGCTTATACACACAGAGGGCTATTGCCCAGGGAGTCATTGTGCTTATACACACAGGGGGAGATTGCTCAAGAAGTCACAGTGCATATACACACAGAGGGCTATTGCCCAAGGAGTCACAGTGCTTATACACTCAGAGGGCTATTGCCCAAGGAGTCAGGGTGCTTATACACACAGAGGGCTATTACCCAAGGAGTCATGGTGCTAAGACACACAGAGGGCTATTGCTCATGGAGTCGCGGTGCTAATACACACAGAGGGCTATTGGTCATGAACTCACGGCGCTAGTACACACAGAGGGCTATTGCCCAAGGAGTCACGGTGCTTATACACACATACTGTACACACAGAGGGCTATTGCCCAAGGAGTCACGGTGCTTATACACACAGAAAGATATTGCTCAAGCAGTCAAGGTGCTTATACACACAGAGGGTTTTTGCCCTAGGAGTTATGGTGCTTATACACACAGATGGCTACTGCCCAAGGAGTCACAGTGCTACTGCTTATACACACAGAGGGCTATTGCCCAGGGAGTCAATGTGCTTATACACACAGAGGGCTATTGCCCAAGGTGTCACGGTGCTAATACACACAGAGGGCTATTGCTCATGGAGTCACGGTGCTAATACACACAGAGAGCTATTGCTCATGGACTCACGGCGCTAGTACACACAGAGGGCTATTGCCCAAGGAGTCACTGTGCTTATACACACATACTGAACACACAGATGGCTATTGCTCATGGAGTCATGGTGGTTATACACACAGAGGGCTATTGCCCAAGGAGTCACAGTGCTTATACACACAGAGGGCTATTGCCCAAGGAGTCACGATGCTTATACACACAGATGGCTATTGCCCAAGGAGTCACGGTTCTTATACACAAAGAGGGCTATTGCCCAAGGAGTCATGATGCTTATACACACAGAGGGCTACTGCCCAAGGAGTCATGGTGCTTATACATTCAGATGGCTATTGCCAAAGGAGTCAAAGTGCTAATACGCACAAAGGGCTAATGCTCAAGGAGTCATGGTGCTTATACACACAGAGGGATATTGCTCAAGGAGTCATGGTGCTTATACACATAGAGGGCTATTGCCCTAGCAGTCATGGTGCTTATACACACAGATGGCTATTGCCCAAGGAGTCACGGTGCTTATACACACAGAGGGAGAATGCTCAAGAAGTCATAGTGCTTATACACACAGAGGGCTATTGCCCAAGGAGTCACAGTGCTTATACACACAGAGGGCTATTGCCCAAGGAGTCATGGTGCTTATACACACAGAGGGCTATTGCCCAAGGAGTCACCATGCTAATACACACAGAGTGCTATTGCACATGGAGTCATGGTGCTAATACACACAGAGGGCTATTGCTAATGGACTCACGGCGCTAGTACACACAGAGGGCTATTGCCAAAGGAGGCACGGTGCTTATACACACATACTGTACACACAGAGGGCTATTACCCAAGGAGTCACGGTGCTTATACACAGAGAGGGATATTGCTCAAGGAGACACGGTGCTTATACACACAGAGGGCTATGACCTAGGAGTTACGGTGCTTATACACACAGATTCCTATTGCCCAAGGAGTCACAGTGCTAGTACACACAGAGGGCTATTGCTCATGGAGTCACGGTGCTAATACACACAGAGGGCTATTGCCCAAGGAGACACAGTTCTTATATACAAAGAGTCAATTGCCCAAGGAGTCGAGATGCTTATACAGACAGAGGGCTATTGCCCAAGGAGTCACAGTGCTTATACACACAGAGGGCTATTGCCCAAGGAGTCATGGTGCTTATACACACAGAGGGCTATTGCCCAAGGAGTCACGGTGCTAATACACACAGAGGGCTTTTGCTCATTGAGTCACGGTGCTAATACACACAGAGGAGTATTGCTCATGGACTCACGGCGCTAGTACACACAGAGGGCTAATGCCCAAGGAGTCACGGTGCTTATACACACAGAGGGATATTGTTCAAGGACTCACGGTGTTTATACACACAGATGGCTATTCCCAAAGGAGTCACAGTGCTAATACGCACAAAGGGCTAATGCTCATGGAGTCATGGTGCTTATACTCACAGAGGGATATTGCTCAAGGAGTCACGGTGCTTATACACACAGATGGCTATTGCCCAAGGAGTCATGGTGCTAGTACACACAGAGGGCTATTGCTCATGGAGTCACGGTGCTAATACACACAGAGGGCTATTGCCCAAGGAGTCACAGTTCTTATACACAAAGTGGGCTATTGCCCAAGGAGTCACAATGCTTATACACATAGATGGCTATTGCCCAAGGAGTCACAGTTCTTATACACAAAAAGGACTATTGCCCAAGGAGTCACGGTTCTTATTCACAAAGTGAGCTATTACCTAAGGATTCATGGTGCTTATACACACAGATGGCTACTGCCCAAGGAGTCACAGTGCATATACACACAGAGGGGTTTTGCCCAAGGAGTCACAGTGCTTATACACACAGAGGGCTATTGCCCAAGGAGTCACGATGCTTATACACACAGATGGCTATTGCCCAAGGAGTCACGGTTCTTATACACAAAGAGGGCTATTGCCCAAGGAGTCATGATGCTTATACACACAGAGGGCTACTGCCCAAGAAGTCATGGTGCTTATACATTCAGATGGCTATTGCCAAAGGAGTCACAGTGCTAATACGCACAAAGGGCTAATGCTCTTGGAGTCATGGTGCTTATACACACAGAGGGATATTGCTCAAGGAGTCACGGTGCTTATACACACAGATGGCTATTGCCCAAGGAGTCACGGTGCTAGTACACACAGAGGGCTATTGCCCAAGGAGTCACGGTGCTAATACACACAAAGGGCTATTGCTCATGGAGTCATGGTGCTTATACACACAGAGGGCTATTGCCCAATGAGTCACAGTGCTTATACACACAGAGGGCTATTGCCCAAGGAGTCACGATGCTTATACACAGAGATGGCTATTGGCCAAGGAGTCACGGTTCTTATACACTAAGAGATCTAATGCCCAAGGAGTCATGATGGTTATACTCACAGAGGGCTACTGCCCAAGGAGTCATGGTGCTTATACATTCAGATGGCTATTGCCAAAGGAGTCACAGTGCTAGTACACACAGAGGGCTACTGCCCAAGGAGTCACAGTTCTTATACACAAAGAGGGCTATTGTCCAAGGAGTCACGATGCTTATATAGACAGAGGGCTATTGCCCAAGGAGTCATGATTCTTATAGACAAAGAGGGCTATTGCCCAAGGAGTCATGATGCTTATATACACAGAGGGCTACTGCCCAAGGAGTCATGGTGCTTATACATTCAAATGCCTATTGCCAAAGGAGTCACAGTGCTAATACGCACAAAGGGCTAATGCTCATGGAGTCATGGTGCTTATACACACAGAGATATATTTCTCAAGGAGCCACGGTGCTTATACACACAGATGGCTATTGCCCAAGGAGTCACGGTGCTAGTACACACAGAGGGCTATTGCTCATGGAGTCACAGTGCTAATACACACAGAGGGCTATTGCCCAAGGAGTCACAGTTCTTATACACAAAGAGGGCTATTGCCCAAGGAGTCGCGATGCTTATACAGACAGAGGGCTGTTGCCCAAGGAGTCACAGCTCTTATACACAAAGAGAGCTATTGCCTAAGGAGTCATGGTGCTTATAAACACAGATGGCTACTGCCCAAGGAGTCACAGTGCTTATACACACAGAGGGCTATTGCCCAAGGAGTCACAGTGCTTATACACACAGAGGGCTATTGCCCAAGGAGTCATGATGCTTATACACACAGAGGGCTACTGCCCAAGGAGTCATGGTGCTTAAACATTCAGATGGCTATTGCCAAAGGAGTCACAGTGCTAATACGCACAAAGGGCTAATGCTCATGGAGTCATGGTGCTTATACACACAGAGGGATATTGCTGAAGGAGTCACGGTGCTTATACACACAGATGGCTATTGCCCAAGGAGTCACGGTGCTAGTACACACAGAGGGCTATTGCCCAAGGAGTCACGGTGCTAGTACACACAGAGGGCTATTGCTCATGGAGTCACGGTGCAAATACACACAGAGGGCTATTGCCCAAGGAGTCACAGTTCTTATACACAAAGAGGGCTATTGCCCAAGGAGTCACGATGCTTATACACACAGAGGGCTATTGCCCAAGGAGTCACAGTGCATATACACACAGAGGTCTACTACCCAAAGAGTCATGATGCTTATACACACAGAGGGCTACTGCCCAAGGAGTCACAGTTCTTATACACAAAGAGGGCTATTGCCCAAGGAGTCATGATGCTTATACACACAGAGGGCTACTGCCCAAGGAGTCATGGTGCTTATACATTCAGATGGCTATTGCCAAAGGAGTCACAGTGCTAATACGCACAAAGGGCTAATGCTCAGGGAATCATGGTGCTTATACACACAGAGGGATATTTCTCAAGGAGTCACGGTGCTTATACACACAGATAGCTATTGCCCAAGGAGTCACGGTGCTAGTACACACAGAGGGCTATTGCTCATGGAGTCATAGTGCTAATACACACAGAGGGCTATTGCCCAAGGAGTTACAGTTATTATACACAAAGAGGGCTATTGCCCAAGGAGTTGCGATGCTTTTACAGACAGAGTGCTATTGCCCAAGGATTCACTGCTCTTATACACAAAGAGAGCTATTGCCTAAGGAATCATGGTGCTTATAAACACAGATGGCTACTGCCCAAGTAGTCACAGTGCTTATACACACAGAGGGCTATTGCCCAAGGAGTTACAGTGCTTATACACACAGAGGGCTATTGCCCAAGGAGTCAAGGTGCTTATACACTCAGAGGGCTATTGCCCAAGGAGTCACGGTGGTAATACACACAGAGGGCTATTGCTCATGGAGTCACGGTGCTAAAACACATAGAGGGCTAATGCTCATGGACTCACGGCGCTAATACACACAGAGGGGTATTGCCCAAGGAGTCACGGTACTTATACACACATACTGTACACACAGAGGGCTATTGCCCAAGGAGTCACGGTGCTTATACACACAGAGGGATATTCCTCAATGAGTCACGGTGCTTATACACACAGAGGGCTATTGCCCTAGGAGTCATGGTGCTTATACATTCAGATGGCTATTGCCAAAGGAGTCACAGTGCTAATATGCACAAAGGGCTAATGCTCATGGAGTCATGGTGCTTATACACACAGATGGCTATTGCCCAAGGAGTCACGGTGCTAGAACACACAGAGGGCTATTGCTCATGGAGTCACGGTGCTAATACACACAGAGGGCTATTGTCCAAGGAGTCACAGTTCTTATACACAAAGAGGTCTATTGCCCAAGGAGTCACGATGCTTATACAGACAGAAAGCTATTGCCCAAGGAGTCACAGCTCTTATACACAAAGAGGACTATTGCCTAAGGAGTCATGGTGCTTATACACACAGATGGCTACTGCACAAGGATTCACAGTGCTTATACACACAGAGGGCTATTGCCCAAAGAGTCACAGTGCTTATACACACAGAGGGCTATTGCCCAAGGAGTCATGGTGCTTATACACACAGAGGGCTATTGCCCAAGGACTCACGGTGCTAATACACACAGAGGGCTATTGCTCATGGAGTCACGGTGCTAATACACACAGAGGGCTATTGCTCATGGACTCCCGGTGCTAATACACACAGAGGGCTATTGCCCAAGGAGTCACGGTACTTATACACACATACTGTACACACAGAGGGCTATTGCCCAAGGAGTCACGGTGCTTATACACACAGAGGGATATTCCTCAAGGAGTCACGGTGCTTATACACACAGGGGGCTATTGTTCTAGGAGTCACGGTGCTTATACACACGGAGGGATATTGCTCAAGGAGTCACGGTGCTTATACACACAGAGGGCTATTGCCCTAGGAGTTATGGTGCTTATACACACAGATGGCTATTGCCCATGGAGTCACGGTGCTACTGCTTATACCCACAGAGGGCTATTTCCAAGGGAGTCATTGTGCTTATACACACAGAGGGAGATTGCTCAAGGAGTCACAGTGCTTATACACACAGAGGGCTATTGCCCAAGGAGTCATGGTGCTTATACACACAGAAGGCTTTTGTCCAAGGAGTCATGGCGTTTATACACACAGATGGCTATTGCCAAAGGAGTCACAGTGCTAATACGCACAAAGGGCTAATGCTCATGGAGTCATGGTGCTAATACACACAGAGGGCTATTGCTCATGTACTCACGGCGCTAGTAAACACAGAGGGCTGTTGCCCAAGGAGTCACGGTGCTTATACACACATACTGTACTACTGTACACACAGAGGGCTATTGCCCAAGGAGTCATGATGCTTATACACACAGAGGGCTACTGCCCAAGGAGTCATGGTGCTTAAACATTCAGATGGCTATTGCCAAAGGAGTCACAGTGCTAATACGCACAAAGGGCTAATGCTCATGGAGTCATGGTGCTTATACACACAGAGGGATATTGCTGAAGGAGTCACGGTGCTTATACACACAGATGGCTATTGCCCAAGGAGTCACGGTGCTAGTACACACAGAGGGCTATTGCCCAAGGAGTCACGGTGCTAGTACACACAGAGGGCTATTGCTCATGGAGTCACGGTGCTAATACACACAGAGGGCTATTGCCCAAGGAGTCACAGTTCTTATACACAAAGAGGGCTATTGCCCAAGGAGTCACGATGCTTATACACACAGAGGGCTATTGCCCAAGGAGTCACAGTGCATATACACACAGAGGTCTACTACCCAAAGAGTCACGATGCTTATACACACAGAGGGCTACTGCCCAAGGAGTCACAGTTCTTATACACAAAGAGGGCTATTGCCCAAGGAGTCATGATGCTTATACACACAGAGGGCTACTGCCCAAGGAGTCATGGTGCTTATACATTCAGATGGCTATTGCCAAAGGAGTCACAGTGCTAATACGCACAAAGGGCTAATGCTCAGGGAATCATGGTGCTTATACACACAGAGGGATATTTCTCAAGGAGTCACGGTGCTTATACACACAGATGGCTATTGCCCAAGGAGTCACGGTGCTAGTACACACAGAGGGCTATTGCTCATGGAGTCACAGTGCTAATACACACAGAGGGCTATTGCCCAAGGAGTTACAGTTATTATACACAAAGAGGGCTATTGCCCAAGGAGTTGCGATGCTTTTACAGACAGAGTGCTATTGCCCAAGGATTCACTGCTCTTATACACAAAGAGAGCTATTGCCTAAGGAATCATGGTGCTTATAAACACAGATGGCTACTGCCCAAGTAGTCACAGTGCTTATACACACAGAGGGCTATTGCCCAAGGAGTTACAGTGCTTATACACACAGAGGGCTATTGCCCAAGGAGTCAAGGTGCTTATACACTCAGAGGGCTATTGCCCAAGGAGTCACGGTGGTAATACACACAGAGGGCTATTGCTCATGGAGTCACGGTGCTAAAACACATAGAGGGCTAATGCTCATGGACTCACGGCGCTAATACACACAGAGGGGTATTGCCCAAGGAGTCACGGTACTTATACACACATACTGTACACACAGAGGGCTATTGCCCAAGGAGTCACGGTGCTTATACACACAGAGGGATATTCCTCAATGAGTCACGGTGCTTATACACACAGAGGGCTATTGCCCTAGGAGTCATAGTGCTTATACATTCAGATGGCTATTGCCAAAGGAGTCACAGTGCTAATATGCACAAAGGGCTAATGCTCATGGAGTCATGGTGCTTATACACACAGATGGCTATTGCCCAAGGAGTCACGGTGCTAGAACACACAGAGAGCTATTGCTCATGGAGTCACGGTGCTAATACACACAGAGGGCTATTGTCCAAGGAGTCACAGTTCTTATACACAAAGAGGTCTATTGCCCAAGGAGTCACGATGCTTATACAGACAGAAGGCTATTGCCCAAGGAGTCACAGCTCTTATACACAAAGAGGACTATTGCCTAAGGAGTCATGGTGCTTATACACACAGATGGCTACTGCACAAGGATTCACAGTGCTTATACACACAGAGGGCTATTGCCCAAAGAGTCACAGTGCTTATACACACAGAGGGCTATTGCCCAAGGAGTCATGGTGCTTATACACACAGAGGGCTATTGCCCAAGGACTCACGGTGCTAATACACACAGAGGGCTATTGCTCATGGAGTCACGGTGCTAATACACACAGAGGGCTATTGCTCATGGACTCCCGGTGCTAATACACACAGATGGCTATTGCCCAAGGAGTCACGGTACTTATACACACATACTGTACACACAGAGGGCTATTGCCCAAGGAGTCACGGTGCTTATACACACAGAGGGATATTCCTCAAGGAGTCACGGTGCTTATACACACAGGGGGCTATTGTTCTAAGAGTCACGGTGCTTATACACACGGAGGGATATTGTTCAAGGAGTCACGGTGCTTATACACACAGAGGGCTATTGCCCTAGGAGTTATGGTGCTTATACACACAGATGGCTATTGCCCATGGAGTCACGGTGCTACTGCTTATACCCACAGAGGGCTATTTCCAAGGGTGTCATTGTGCTTATACACACAGAGGGAGATTGCTCAAGGAGTCACAGTGCTTATACACACAGAGGGCTATTGCCCAAGGAGTCATGGTGCTTATACACACAGAAGGCTTTTGTCCAAGGAGTCATGGCGTTTATACACACAGATGGCTATTGCCAAAGGAGTCACAGTGCTAATACGCACAAAGGGCTAATGCTCATGGAGTCATGGTGCTAATACACACAGAGGGCTATTGCTCATGTACTCACGGCGCTAGTAAACACAGAGGGCTGTTGCCCAAGGAGTCACGGTGCTTATACACACATACTGTACTACTGTACACACAGAGGGCTATTGCCCAAGGAGTCACGGTGCTTATACACACACAGGGATATTGCTCAAGGAGTCACGGTGCTTATACACACAGAGGGCTATTGCCCAAGGAGTCTTGGTGTTTATACACACAGATGGCTATTGCCAAAGGATTCACAGTGCTAATATGCACAAAGGGCTAATGCTCATGGAGTCCTGGTGCTTATACACACAGAAGGATATTGCTCAAGGAGTCACAGTGCTTATACGCACAGATGGCTATTGCCCAAAGAGTCACGGTGCTAGTACACACAGAGGGCTATTGCTCATGGAGTCACGGTGCTAATACACGCAGAGGGCTATTGCCCAAGGAGTCACAGATCTTATATACAAAGAGGGCTATTGCCCAAGGAGTCACGATGCTTACACAGACAGAGGGCTATTGCCCAAGGATTAACAGTTCTTATACACAAAGAGGACTATTGCCCAAGGAGTCATGGTTCTTATACACAAAGCAAGATATTGGCTAAAGAGTCATGGTGCTTATACACATAGATGGCTACTGCCCAAGGAGAGACAGTGCTTATACATACAGAGGGCTATTGCCCAAGGAGTCACAGTGCTTATACACACAGAGGGCTATTGCCCAAGGAGTCATGGTGCTTATACACACAGAGGGCTATTGCCCAAGGAGTCACGGTGCTAATACACACAGAGGCCTATTGCTCATGGAGTCATGGTGCTAATACACACAGAGGGCTATTGCTCATGGACGCACGGCGCTAATACACACAGAGTGCTATTGCCCAAGGAGTCACGGTGCTTATACAAAACATACTGTACACACAGAGGGCTATTGCCCAAGGAGTCACGGTGCTTATACACACACAGGGAAATTGCTCAAGGAGGCACGGTGCTTATACACACAGAGGGCGACTGTCCAAGGAGTCATGGTGCTTATACATTCAGATGGCTATTGCCAAAGGAGTCAAAGTGCTAATACGCACAAAGGGCTAATGCTCATGGAGTCATGGTGCTTATACACACAGAGGGATATTGCTCAAGGAGTCATGGTGCTTATACACATTGAGGGCTATTGCCCTAGGAGTCATGGTGCTTATACACACAGATGGCTATTGCCCAAGGAGTCACGGTGCTACTGCTTATACACACAGAGGGCTATTGCCCAGTGAGTCATTGTGCTTATACACACAGAGGGAGAATGCTCAAGAAGTCACAGTGCTTATACACACAGAGGGCTATTGCCCAAGGAGTCACAGTGCTTATACACACAGAGGGCTATTGCCCAAGGAGTCATGGTGCTTATACACACAGAGGGCTTTTGCCCAAGGAGTCACAATGCTAATACACACAGAGGGCTATTGCACATGGTGTCACGGTGCTAATACACACAGAGGGCTATTGCTCATGGACTCACGGCGCTAGTACACACAGAGGGCTATTGCCAAAGGAGTCACGGTGCTTATACACACAGAGGGATATTGCTCAAGGAGTCACGGTGCTTATACACACAGAGGGCTATGCCCTAGGGGTCACGGTGCTTATACACACAGATTCCTATTACCCAAGGAGTCACAGTGCTAGTACACACAGAGGGCTATTGCCCAAGGAGTCACAGTTCTTATATACAAAGAGGGCAATTGCCCAAGGAGTCGCGATGCTTATACAGACAGAGGGCTTTTGCCCAAGGAGTCACAGTTCTTATACACAAAGAGGACTATTGCCCAAGGAGTCACGGTTCTTATACACAAAGAGAGCTATTGCCTAAGGAGTCATGGTGCTTATACACACAGATGGCTACTGCCCAAGGAGTCACGGTGCTAATACACACAGAGGGCTATTGCTCATGGAGTCACGGTGCTAATACACACAGAGGGCTTTTGCTCATGGACTCACGGCGCTAGTACACACAGAGGGCTATTGCCCAAGGAGTCAGGGTGCTTATACACACATACTGAACACACAGAGGGCTATTGCTCATGGAGTCATGGTGCTTATACACACAGAGGGCTATTGCCCAAGGAGTCACGGTGCTTATACACACAGAGGGATATTGCTCAAGGAGTCACGGTGCTTATACACACAGAGGGCTATGCCCTAGGGGTCACGGTGCTTATACACACAGATTCCTATTACCCAAGGAGTCACAGGGCTAGTACACACAGAGGGCTATTGCTCAAGGAGTCACAGTGCTAATACACACAGAGGGCTATTGCCCAAGGAGTCACAGTTCTTATATACAAAGAGGGCAATTGCCCAAGGAGTCGCGATGCTTATACAGACAGAGGGCTATTGCCCAAGGAGTCACAGTTCTTATACACAAAGAGGACTATTGCCCAAGGAGTCACGGTTCTTATACACAAAGAGAGCTATTGCCTAAGGAGTCATGGTGCTTATACACACAGATGGCTACTGCCCAAGGAGTCACGGTGCTAATACACACAGAGGGCTATTGCTCATGGAGTCACGGTGCTAATACACACAGAGGGCTATTGCTCATGGACTCACGGCGCTAGTACACACAGAGGGCTATTGCCCAAGGAGTCACGGTGCTTATACACACATACTGAACACACAGAGGGCTATTGCTCATGGAGTCATGGTGCTAATACACACAGAGGGCTATTGCCCAAGGAGTCACAGTGCTTATACACACAGAGGGCTATTGCCCAAGGAGTCACGATACTTATACACAGAGGGCTATTGCCCAAGGAGTCACGGTGCTTATACACACATACTGAACACACAGAGGGCTATTGCCCATTGAGTCATGATGCTTATACACACAGTGGGCTACTGCCCAAGGAGTCATGGGGCTTATACATTCAGATGGCTATTGCCAAAGGAGTCAAAGTGCTAATACGCACAAAGGGCTAATGCTCATGGAGTCATGGTGCTTATACACACAGAGGGATATTGCTCAAGGAGTCACGGTGCTTATACACATAGAGGGCTATTGCCCTAGCAGTCATGGTGCTTATACACACAGATGGCTATTGCCCAAGGAGTCACGGTGCTACTGCTTATACACACAGAGGGCTATTGCCCAGGGATTCATTGTGCTTATACACACAGAGTGAGTATGCTCAAGAAGTCACAGTGCTTATACACACAGAGTGCTATTGCTCAAGGAGTCACAGTGCTTATACACACAGAGGGCTATTGCCCAAGGAGTCATGGTGCTTACACACACAGAGGGCTATTGCCCAAGTAGTCTTGGTACTAACACTCACAGAGGGCTATTACACATGGAGTCACGGTGCTAATACACACAGAGGGCAATTGCTCATGGACTCACGGCGCTAGTACACAACAGAGGGCTATTGCCAAAGGAGTCACGGTGCTTATACACAGATACTGTACACACAGAGGGCTATTGCCCAGGGAGTCACGGTGCTTATACACACAGAGGGATATTGATCAAGGAGTCACGATGCTTATACTCACAGAGGGCTATTGCCCTAGGAGTCATGGTGCTAGTACACACAGAGGGCTATTGCCCAAGTAGTCTTGGTACTAACACTCACAGAGGGCTATTACACATGGAGTCACGGTGCTAATACACACAGAGGGCAATTGCTCATGGACTCACGGCGCTAGTACACAACAGAGGGCTATTGCCAAAGGAGTCACGGTGCTTATACACAGATACTGTACACACAGAGGGCTATTGCCCAGGGAGTCATGGTGCTTATACACACAGAGGGATATTGATCAAGGAGTCACGATGCTTATACTCACAGAGGGCTATTGCCCTAGGAGTCATGGTGCTTAAACACACAGATGGCTATTGCCAAAGGAGTGACAGTGCTAATACGCACAAAGGGCTAATGCTCAAGGAGTCATGGTGCTTATACACACAGAGGGATATTGTTCAAGGAGTCACGGTGCTTATACACACAGATTCCTATTGCCCAAGGAGTCACAGTGCTAGTACACACAGAGGGCTATTGCTCATGGAGTCACGGTGCTAATACACACAGAGGGCTATTGCCCAAGGAGTCACAGTTCTTATATACAAAAGAGGGCAATTGCCCAAGGAGTCACGATACTTATACACACAGAGGGCTATTGCCCAAGGAGTCACAGTTCTTATACACAAAGAGGACTATTGCCCAAGGAGTCAAGGTTCTTATACACAGAGAGAGCTATTGCCTAAGGAGTCATGGTGCTTATACACACAGATGGCTACTGCCCAAGGAGTCACGGTGCTAATACACACAGAGGGCTATTGCTCATGGAGTCACGTTGCTAATACACACAGGGGGCTATTGCTCATGGACTCAAGGCGCTAGTACACAAAGAGGGCTATTGCCCAAGGAGTCAAGGTTCTTATACACAAAGAGATCTAAAGCCCAAGGAGTCACGATGGTTATACTCACAGAGGGCTACTGCCTAAGGAGTCATAGTTTTTATACACACAGATGGCTATTGCCCAAGGAGTCACGGTGCTAGTACACACAGAGGGCAATTGCTCATGGAGTCACGGTGCTAATACACACAGAGGGCTATTGCCCAAGGAGTCACAGTTCTTATACACAAAGAGGGCTATTGCCCAAGGAGTCACGATGCTTATACAGACAGAGGGCTATTGCCCAAGGAGTCACGATTCTTATAGACAAAGAGGGCTATTGCCCAAGGAGTCATGATGCTTATAAACACAGATGGCAACTGCCCAAGGAGTCACAGTGCTTATACACACAGAGGGCTATTGCCCAAGGAGTCACAGTGCTTATACACACAGAGGGCTATTGCACAAGGAGTCATGATGCTTATACACACAGAGGGCTACTGCCCAAGGAGTCATGGTGCTTAAACATTCAGATGGCTATTGCCAAAGGAGTCACAGTGCTAATACGCACAAAGGGCTAATGCTCATGGAGTCATGGTGCTTATACACACAGAGGGCTATTGCCCAAGGAGTCACAGTTCTTATACACAAAGAGGGCTATTGCCCAAGGAGTCACGATGATTATACAGACAGAGGGCTATTGCCCAAGGAGTCACGATTCTTATAGACAAAGAGGGCTATTGCCCAAGGAGTCATTATGATTATACACACAGAGGGCTACTGCCCAAGGAGTCATGGTGCTTATACATTCAGATGGCTATTGCCAAAGGAGTCACAGTGCTAATACGAACAAAGGGCTAATGCTCATGGAGTCATGGTGCTTATACACACGTAGGGATATTTCTCAAGGAGTCACGGTGCTTATACACACAGATGGCTATTGCCCATGGAGTCACGGTGCTAGTACACACAGAGGGCTATTGCTCATGGAGTCACAGTGCTAATACACACAGAGGGCTATTGCCCAAGGAGTCACAGTTCTTATACACAAAGAAGGCTATTGCCCAAGGAGTCGCGATGCTTATACAGACAGAGGGCTATTGCCCAAGGAGTCCCAACTCTTATACACAAAGAGAGCTATTGCCTAAGGAGTCATGGTGCTTATAAACACAGATGGCTACTGCCCAAGGAGTCACAGTGCTTATACACACAGAGGGCTATTGCCCAAGGAGTCACAGTGCTTATACACACAGAGGGCTATTGCCCAAGGAGTCATGATGCTTATACACACAGAGGGCTACTGCCCAAGGAGTCATGGTGCTTAAACATTCAGATGGCTATTGCCAAAGGAGTCACAGTGCTAATACGCACAAAGGGCTAATGCTCATGGAGTCATGGTGCTTATACACACAGAGGGATATTGCTCAAACAGTCACGGTGCTTATACACACAGATGGCTATTGCCCAAGGAGTCACGGTGCTAGTACACACAGAGGGCTATTGCCCAAGGAGTCACGGTGCTAGTACACACAGAGGGCTAGATCATGGAGTCACGGTGCTAATACACACAGAGGGCTATTGCCCAAGGAGTCACAGTTCTTATACACAAAGAGGGCTATTGCCCAAGGAGTCACGATGCTTATGCACACAGAGGGCTATTGCCCAAGGAGTCACAGTGCATATACACACAGAGGTCTACTACCCAAAGAGTCATGATGCTTATACACACAGAGGGCTACTGCCCAAGGAGTCACACTTCTTATACACAAAGAGGGCTATTGCCCAAGGAGTCATCATGCTTATACACACAGAGGGCTACTGCCCAAGGAGTCATGGTGCTTATACATTCAGATGGCTATTGCCAAAGGAGTCACAGTGCTAATACGCACAAAGGGCTAATGCTCATGGAGTCATGGTGCTTATACACACAGAGGGATATTTCTCAAGGAGTCACGGTGCATATACACACATATGGCTATTGCCCAAGGAGTCACGGTGCTAGTACACACAGAGGGCTATTGCTCATGGAGTCACAGTGCTAATACACACAGAGGGCTATTGCCAAGGAGTCACAGTTCTTATACACAAAGAGGGCTATTGCCCAAGGAGTCGCGATGCTTATACAGACAGAGGGCTATTGCCCAAGGAGTCACAGCTCTTATACACAAAGAGAGCTATTGCCTAAGTGGTCATGGTGCTTATAAAGACAGATGGCTACTGCCCAAGGAGTCACAGCGGTTATACACACAGAGGGCTATTGCCCAAGGAGTCACAGTGCTAATACACACAGAGGGCTATTGCCCAAGGAGTCATGGTGCTTATACACACAGAGGGCTTTTGCCCAAGGAGTCACGTTGGTAATACACACAGAGGGCTATTGCTCATGGAGTCACGGTGCTAATACACATAGAGGGCTAATGCTCATGGACTCACGGCGCTAATACACACAGAGGGGTATTGCCCAAGGAGTCACGGTACTTATACACAAATACTGTACACACAGAGGAGTATTGCCCAAGGAGTCACGGTGCTTATACACACAGAGGGATATTCCTCAAGGAGTCACGGTGCTTAAACACACAGAGGGCTATTGCCCTAGGAGTCATGGTGCTTATACATTCAGATGGCTATTGCCAAAGGAGTCACAGTGCTAATACGCACAAAGGGCTAATGCTCATGGAGTCATGGTGCTTATACACACAGAGGGATATTGCTCTAGGAGTCACAGTGCTTATACACACATAGGGCTATTGCACAAGGAGTCATGGTGTTTATACACACAGAGGGCTATTGCCCAAGGAGTCACGGTGCTAATACACACAGAGGCCTATTGCTCATGTAGTCACGGTGCTAATACACACAGAGGGCTATTGCCCAAGGAGTCACAGTTCTTATATACAAAGAGGGCAATTGCCCAAGGAGTCGTGAGGCTTATACAGACAGAAGGCTATTGCCCAAGGAGTCACAGTTCTTATACACAAAGAGGACTATTGCCCAAGGAGTCACGGTTCTTGTACACAAAGACAGCTATTGCCTAAGGAGTCATGGTGCTTATACACACAGATGGCTACTGCCCAAGGAGTCACGGTGCTAATACACACAGAGGGCTATTGCTCATGGAGTCACGGTGCTAATACACACAGAGGGCTATTGCTCATGGACTCATGGCGCTAGTACACACAGAGGGCTATTGCCCAAGGAGTCACGGTGCTTATACACACTTACTGAACACACAGAGGGCTATTGCTCATGGAGTCATGGTGCTTATACACACAGAGGGCTATTGCCCAAGGAGTCACAGTGCTTATACACACAGAGGGCTATTGCCCAAGGAGTCACGATGCTTATACACAGATGGCTATTGCCCAAGGAGTCATGGTTCTTATACAAAAAGAGGGCTATTGCCCAAGGAGTCATGATGCTTATACACACAGAGGGCTACTGCCCAAGGAGTCATGGGGCTTATACATTCAGATGGCATTTGCCAAAGGAGCCACAGTGCTAATACGCACAAAGGGCTAATGCTCATGGAGTCATGGTGCTTATACATACAGATAGCTATTTCCCAAGGAGTCACGGTGCTAGTACACATAGAGGGCTATTGCTCATGGAGTCACGGTGCTAATACACACAGAGGGCTATTACCCAAGGAGTCACAGTTCTTATACACAAAGAGGGCTATTGCCCAAGGAGTCACGATGCTTATACACACAGAGGGCTATGGCGGAAGGAGTCACAGTGCATATACACACAGAGGTCTACTATCCAAAGAGTCACGATGCTTAAACACACAGATGGCTAGTGCCCAAGGAGTCACGGTGCTAATACACACAAAGGGCTATTGCTCAAGGAGTCATGGTGCTTATACACACAGAGGGCTATTGCCCAAGGAGTCACAGTGCTTATACACACAGAGGGCTATTGCCCAAGGAGTCACGATGCTTATACACACAGATGGCTATTGCCCAAGGAGTCACGGTTCTTATACACAATGAGGGCTATTGCCCAAGGAGCCATGATGCCTATACACACAGAGAGCTACTGCCCAAGGAGTCATGGTGCTTCTACATTCAGATGGCTATTGCCAAAGGAGTCACAGTGCTAATACGCACAAAGGGCTTGTGCCCAAGGAGTCACGGTGCTAGAACACACAGAGGGCTATTGCTCATGGAGTCACGGTGCTAATACACACAGAGGGCTATTGTCCAAGGAGTCACAGTTCTTATACACAAAGAGGGCTATTGCCCAAGGAGTCATGATGCTTATACAGACAGAAGGCTATTGCCCAAGCAGTCACAGCTCTTATACACAAAGAGGACTATTGCCCAAGGAGTCACGGTTCTTATACACAAAGAGAGCTATTGCCCAAGGAGTCACGGTTCTTATACACAATGAGGGCTATTGCCCAAGGAGCCATGATGCCTATACACACAGAGAGCTACTGCCCAAGGAGTCATGGTGCTTATACATTCAGATGGCTATTGCCAAAGGAGTCATGGTGCTTATACACACAGATGGCTACTGCCCAAGGAGTCACAGTGCTTATATACACAGAGGGCTATTGCCCAAAGAGTCACAGTGCTTATACACACAGAGGGCTATTGCCCAAGGAGTCATGGTGCTTATACACACAGAGGGCTATTGCCCAAGGACTCACGGTGCTAATACAAACAGAGGGCTATTGCTCATGGAGTCACGGTGCTAATACACACAGAGGGCTATTGCTCATGGACTCACGGTGCTAATACAGACAGAGGGTTATTGCCCAAGGAGTCACGGTACTTATACACACATACTGTACACACAGAGGGCTATTACCAAAGGAGTCACGGTGCTTATACACACAGAGGGATATTGCTCAAGGAGTCACGGTGCTTATACACAGAGAGAGCTATTGCCCTAGGAGTTATGCTGCTTATACACACAGATGGCTATTGCCCAAGGAGTCACGGTGCTACTGCTTATACCCACAGAGGGCTATTTCCCAGGGAGCCATTGTGCTTATACACACAGAGGGAGATTGCTCAAGGAGTCACAGTGCATATACACACAGAGGGATATTACCAAAGGAGTCACAGTGCTTATACACACAGAGGGCTATTGCCCAAGGAGTCATGGTGGTTATACACACAGAGGGCTATTGTCCAAGGAGTCACGGCGTTTATACACACAGATGGCTATTGCCAAAGGAGTCACAGTGCTAATACGCACAAAGGGCTAATGCTCATGGAGTCATGGTGCTAATACACACAGAGGGCTATTGCTCATGTACTCACGGTGCTAGTAAACACAGAGGGATGTTGCCCAAGGAGTCACGGTGCTTATACACACATACTGTACACACAGAGGGCTATTGCCCAAGGAGTCACGGTGCTTATACACACAGAGGGATATTGCTCAAGGAGTCACGGTGCTTATACACACAGAGGGCTATTGCCCAAGGAGTCATGGTGTTTATACACACAGATGGCTATTGCCAAAGGATTCACAGTGCTAATACACACAAAGGGCTAATGCTCATGGAGTCCTGGTGCTTATACACACAGAAGGATATTGCTCAAGGAGTCACGGTGCTTATAAGCACAGATGGCTATTGCCCAAGGAGTCACAGTGCTAGTACACACAGAGGGCTATTGCTCATGGAGTCATGGTGCTAATACACGCAGAGGGCTATTGCCCAAGGAGTCACAGATCTTATATACAAAGAGGGCTATTGCCCAAGGAGTCACGATGCTTATACAGACAGAGGGCTATTGCCCAAGGATTCACAGTTCTTATACACAAAGAGGACTATTGCCCAAGGAGTCACGGTTCTTATACACAAAGAGAGCTATTGCATAAGGAGTCATGGTGCTTATACACACAGATGGCTACTGCCCAAGGAGTTACAGTGCTTATACACACAGAGGGCTATTGCCCAAAGAGTTACAGTGCTTATACACACAGAGGGCTATTGCCCAAGGAGTCATGGTGCTTATACACACAGAGGGCTATTGCCCAAGGACTCACGGTGCTAGTACACACAGAGGGCTATTGCTCATGGAGTCATGGTGCTTATACACACAGATGGCTATTGCCCAAGGAGTCACGGTGCTACTGCTTATACACACAGAGGGCTATTGCCCAGGGAGTCATTGTGCTTATACACACAGAGGGAGCTTGCTCAAGGAGTCACAGTGCATATACACACAGAGGGCTATTGCCCAAGGAGTCACAGTGCTTATACACACAGAGGGCTATTGCCCAAGGAGTCATGGTGCTTATACACACAGAGGGCTATTACCCAAGGAGTCACGGTGCTAATACACACAGAGGGCTTTTGCTCATGGAGTCGTGGTGCTAATACACACAGAGGGCTATTGCTCATGAACTCACGGCACTAGTACACACAGAGGGCTATTGCCCAAGGAGTCACGGTGCTTATACACACATACTGTACACACAGAGGGCTATTGCCCAAGGAGTCACGGTGCTTATACACACAGAGGGATATTGCTCAAGCAGTCACGGTGCTTATACACACAGAGGGTTATTGCCCTAGGAGTTATGGTGCTTATACACACAGATGGCTATTGCCCAAGGAGTCACAGTGCTACTGCTTTTACACACAGAGGGCTATTGCCCAAGGAGTCACGGTGCTAAAACACACAGAGGGCTATTGCTCATGGAGTCACGGTGCTAATACACACAGAGGGCTATTGCTCATGGACTCACGGCGCTAGTACACACACAGGGCTATTGCCCAAGGAGTCTCGGTGCTTATACACACATACTGAACACACAGAGGGCTATTGCTCATGGAGTCATGGTGCTTATACACACAGAGGGCTATTGCCCAAGGAGTCACAGTGCTTATACACACAGAGGGCGATTGCCCAAGGAGTCACGATGCTTATACACACAGACGGCTGTTGCCCAAGGAGTCACGGTTCTTATACACAAAGAGGGCTATTGCCCAAGGAGTCACGATGCTTATGCACACAGAGGGCTATTGCCCAAGGAGTCACAGTGCATATACACACAGAGGTCTACTACCCAAAGAGTCACGATGCTTATACACACAGAGGGCTACTGCCCAAGGAGTCACACTTCTTATACACAAAGAGGGCTATTACCCAAGGAGTCATGATGCTTATACACACAGAGGGCTACTGCCCAAGGAGTCATGGTGCTTATACATTCAGATGGCTATTGCCAAAGGAGTCACAGTGCTAATACGCACAAAGGGCTAATGCTCATGGAGTCATGGTGCTTATACACACAGAGGGATATTTCTCAAGGAGTCACGGTGCATATACACACATATGGCTATTGCCCAAGGAGTCACGGTGCTAGTACACACAGAGGGCTATTACTCATGGAGTCACAGTGCTAATACACACAGAGGGCTATTGCCAAGCAGTCACAGTTCTTATACACAAAGAGGGCTATTGCCCAAGGAGTCGCGATGCTTATACAGACAGAGGGCTATTGCCCAAGGAGTCACAGCTCTTATACACAAAGAGAGCTATTGCCTAAGGGGTCATGGTGCTTATAAACACAGATGGCTACTGCCCAAGGAGTCACAGTGGTTATACACACAGAGGGCTATTGCCCAAGGAGTCACAGTGCTAATACACACAGAGGGCTATTGCCCAAGGAGTCATGGTGCTTATACACACAGAGGGCTTTTGCCCAAGGAGTCACGGTGGTAATACACACAGAGGGCTATTGCTCATGGAGTCACGGTGCTAATACACATAGAGGGCTAATGCTCATGGACTCACGGCGCTAATACACACAGAGGGGTATTGCCCAAGGAGTCACGGTACTTATACACACATACTGTACACACAGAGGGGTATTGCCCAAGGAGTCACGGTGCTTATACACACAGAGGGATATTCCTCAAGTAGTCACGGTGCTTATACACACAGAGGGCTATTGCCCTAGGAGTCATGGTGCTTATACATTCAGATGGCTATTGCCAAAGGAGTCACAGTGCTAATACGCACAAAGGGCTAATGCTCATGGAGTCATGGTGCTTATACACACAGAGGGATATTGCTCTAGGAGTCACAGTGCTTATACACACACAGGGCTATTGCACAAGGAGTCATGGTGCTTATACACACAGAGGGCTATTGCCCAAGGAGTCACGGTGCTAATACACACAGAGGCCTATTGCTCATGGAGTCACGGTGCTAATACACACAGAGGGCTATTGCCCAAGGAGTCACAGTTCTTATATACAAAGAGGGCAATTGCCCAAGGAGTCGTGATGCTTATACAGACAGAAGGCTATTGCCCAAGGAGTCACAGTTCTTATACACAAAGAGGACTATTGCCCAAGGAGTCACGGTTCTTGTACACAAAGACAGCTATTGCCTAAGGAGTCATGGTGCTTATACACACAGATGGCTACTGCCCAAGGAGTCACGGTGCTAATACACACAGAGGGCTATTGCTCATGGAGTCACGGTGCTAATACACACAGAGGGCTATTGCTCATGGACTCATGGCGCTAGTACACACAGAGGGCTATTGCCCAAGGAGTCACGGTGCTTATACACACATACTGAACACACAGAGGGCTATTGCTCATGGAGTCATGGTGCTTATACACACAGAGGGCTATTGCCCAAGGAGTCACAGTGCTTATACACACAGAGGGCTATTGCACAAGGAGTCACGATGCTTATACACAGATGGCTATTGCCCAAGGAGTCACGGTTCTTATACAAAAAGAGGGCTATTGCCCAAGGAGTCATGATGCTTATACACACAGAGGGCTACTGCCCAAGGAGTCATGGGGCTTATACATTCAGATGGCATTTGCCAAAGGAGCCACAGTGCTAATACGCACAAAGGGCTAATGCTCATGGAGTCATGGTGCTTATACATACAAATAGCTATTTCCAAGGAGTCACGGTGCTAGTACAGATAGGCCCTCATTCAGACCCACTCGCAAGCGGGCGCACGTACGTTAGGCGTACGTACAAAAATATTTAAATTCAATGGCTCGCTCGTATTTTCGTTCGCATCTAAAATTCCTCCCTAAACTCAGGCGACCCCTCCTCTAACTAACGAGCGTACGAAATAGCGAGCGTACATCCCCGAAATGGCTTGAAAGGAACGCACGCACAAGTATAAACAGGAAGTGGCCTTGTCAGATGTCGATTACCTGCTCCTTTATTCTGCCTACCTCCATCAATCGTATCATGCCAATCAATGTATCAATTAGCTTAATTGTTTGTTTTTTTCAACACAATGCAAGAAACTTTACTCTTGTCCGTGTTTGTGTTTACCCGCAGAATACGTACGGATGAAACATTCGCTTTTATTGTTCAAAAAACATGTGAACCACAATTAAACAATTGTACTATTGCTGTGGATCCCCGCATATTTCCCTGGGTTCATTTCTTTATTTAAATTTGCTTACGCATGTCACTGCATCAAGCCTATCATAACTCTCCAGAGATTTCTGGCCCTGTCGAACACATGACTCATACACTAACCAATAAAATTGCTCCTGTTAATTTCCAAAATACATTAGCCAATCAGAAAATTTTTACACACTTTATCAAAAATGATTTTTAAGAAAAACACCATTGCCATCATGAGAGCCTCCGCATTCACCAGGCGTGAGCTGCTGGTGCTTACGGAGGTCATGGATCGCCGGATCACCAGCCAACCTCAACCCATGACCAACCGCCAGAAGCGCTCCGCGTATGCGGAGGCACGGTCCCGCCTGCGGTCCTTCGGCTCACGCCGCAACATCGGGCAGCTGGAGCGCAGGTGGTCCGACCTGCAACGGCGAACGCCCCGCTTGCTGGCATGCTTTCGCATGCAGATCCTGGAAAGTAAGTGTTATGTATTGTGGTTTTAATGTTTGTGTTTGTGGGGCAAACTGCGTGTGCATGTTTTCCAGTCTGTCCTATTTATTATTTGTACTCATATCTGCGTGTGCATGTTTTCCAGTCTGTCCTATTTATTATTTGTACTCATATCTGCGTGTGCATGTTTTCCTGTCTGTCCTATTTATTATTTGTACTCATATCTGCGTGTGCATGTTTTCCAGTCTGTCCTATTTATTATTTGTACTCATATCTGCGTGTGCATGTTTTCCCTCTATTTCTGATTTATTCATTCTACTGCTATTTGGCTTATTTGTTGTTTTTTTTATTTTTTTTAGTTTTGTTGCCCGGATTTGTCCATAAACTAACCGCAATTTCTTTGTCATATTTTAGGGGGACAGCCAAGACTCTGCCGTCACCGTCCGTCCAGACGGCGTTCCCGGCCACTATCCCCAACCCCCAGCCAACACTCCACCCCAAATCTTTCCCCTATTCCCCACTCCTCCCCATCCTTCCCAGACCCTCTCCCGGAAATGTCGGGCCTCCTTCCCCTCCGTCCCACTTCCCCCTCTCCTCCACCCACCCCTCTTCCAATTACCCCCTCCCCGGAGTCCATCATAACTCCTCCCCATTCTTTGGGGAATGACGGATCCTCCGAGGAGGATCATGGAGGTATTTCCGGAGCTCCCGTTTTGGCTCCCGGTATGTTTTTTTTTTGTTTTTTTTTAAAGCACAAACTGTTTGTATGTAATCATGTGTCGTGCCTTTCTTCGTGTTTTTGTGGCTTGACTTTTGGTGATTTTGAAGGTTTGCCTTTACCTCTTCCTGGTGATTTCAACATACACATATCATACCTGTGGGAATTTTTACCTAGGCCTTGTATTTTTGCCAGCCCCCCCTTTTTTTTTTTTTTTTTTCGGTTTAGGAGTGATTTGGTTGTGTTTTTTTTTTTTTAATGTGGATTCCCTATTGTTGTATTAACCCACACACTTTTCTCACCCACAGAGGAACAGAGGCGTCGGCAAGAGGTGGCGGATTGTGTGGGGCAGATGCGGCAACATGTAATCGGCATTCTGGTGGCCCTCGACCGGCTGTCTGGCCTCCTTCGGCAGTAGTTTTTTTATTTTTGTTATCTTTTCAAAATAAATTTATTCAGACAAATATACGTTGTGGCTCATTTTTTAAATCCAAAACCAAGATAGTTTAGCATGACATAAGTAGACTGTTCCTGCAAGGATTTCCCTTTTTTAAAAGTTAGATTGTGTTTTGTCTTTGTATGTCAAACAGACACAAGAAACACATAACAGTAACAATGTCATTTCCCTTTTTGGGTGTAGTGTCAATTACATATTTCTACATTTTACAGGTTCCTAGTTGGTGCGCAAGCTGCTTAGGCCAATCTTACAAATCCCAAGGTTGGGCCAGGCTTCCTTTTGGTGTGGGTTGGGAAGCTGAAAACATATTTCAGTTTAGCTCAACTGGCGTCAGTACTGGTTTACCCCTTAGTCAAATGTAACTTGTGTTAACCTGGTTACACTTGCTGTTAACGTCCCAAAAAAGGAAGACCATTTCACTCTCCAAACATTTATTCACAACATAACAGAGAAAACAAAGTGGTCACTCCCAAAAAAAGAACACAGTGATAAATTCAAATACAACACATACCAAGAAATAATTAAATAAAAACAAAAAATCAAGAACTGGTTGACGAAGGACCATGCCAACATGATTCCACAAACATGGCGTTGCGATATGGGTTCCAGAATATATGCCCAAAAGGACCAGATCCAGGTTTGGTAAGGGTAGCAGGAAGTAGTGAGCGTTGGAGTGCCAAAGATTATGTGAACAAACAGAAGATGGTGAGAAAAAAAAATAAAAATTAGATGTTCGCAAACAAACACAAACACATTAGGTATAAACACTGTAGTTTTGTTCAAACTTACCTAAAAAATCTGGCCACCACATCATCGCGTATGGCCCCCCCACATACTGACCTTCGACCAACCTCGGGGGGGCCATCCTCAGGTAAGGCATCCTCTGGCTGCATTGGGACACCACTCCTTATGGCAATGTTGTGAAATATCCCACACAGGACCACAATTTTAGACACCATATCCGGCACATACATGAGCTCGCCACCAGAGCGGTGGAGGCATCTGAATCGGCCTTTTAAAAGGCCGATACAGCGCTCCACCACTTGCCTGGTGGCTGTAAGTGCGGAATTATACGCACTTTGTGGCCCTGGTGTGGGAGCCAAATAAGGAGTGAGCAGCCAGGACATGCAAGGGTATCCACTGTCTCCTGTGAAAAAAAATAGACCACATCAGGAACACTGTGTATCAAGCTTAACATTGTTATGTACTAAAGGTCTCCACTTACCCAGAAGCCACGCATCACCAGCTTGTAGGTTGGTTAATTTCTGCCATATCCCTGATTGCCGGATGACGAAGGAGTCATGAGCACTTCCTGGTAATTTAGCATTCAGGGACAGGATCTGGAGGGAGGCATCACATACCACCATTACATTCAGGGAGTGATAGTGTTTACGGTTTCTAAATATTGCCTCCAGCCGTGCTGGAGGCTGAAGTGGTATGTGAGTACCATCCACAACCCCTATGATGTGTGGGAAGCCAGCTATTTGGTAAAAATTGGCCTTGGCCACACTAAGGGCACCCATATCCAAAGGCATTTTAATAAAATGATGGAGGTGCTTGAAAAGTGCCTCCATCACTGCCCTCAGGATCCGGGAAAAGGAGGATTGGGAGATGCCCGCCACTATTCCCACCGTTGTTTGAAACGATCCTGAGGCACAGAAATGTAACACCGCCATAAATTGCGTCAGTGGTGGTATTGCTGTTGGACTGTCAATTTGCCGCTCAAGATCACTTTCTATTAATGAGAGAGTGTCTATGATGATTTTGGGAGGTAGACGGTAGCGTCTTAAAACCTCATCATCGGGCATTCCAAAAAGGGTGACACGTGTTCGAAATATCTGGGGCCTTGCATGCCTACGATGCCTACGCCTGGGACGAGTTTGAGGTTGGTCGTCTTCCGGGAGCAGGGCCAGAACAATTCGCCCCAGATCTACCTGAAATTCAAAGTTTACAATGTAAGGCTTTTGAGCCACCCCAAAAGTAACATAAAACAACTTAGCTTTCTGATACCATCCATAGCTGCTTACATGCCGGGGTATTGTCATGATACGTATAAACTGTAAAAAAGGCAAAAATTAGACTTCAAAAATTTAGAGGGTGATTTTTTGTTTGTCAAATTGTTGCAAGCCAACACATAAAATAGGCGAAACACACATTTGGCCATCGATGAAAACGACATTGCACACCGTACGTCAAATAGGGTTCAAATGGACCCCAAAAATGGAAAAGGGAAAAGCAAAACTGGTTTACATGATGAATAAGCCTCGAAAAATGCGTTAATTAGTTCGCAAATGCAAGTCACTACACCAACAGTCAAAAATGCGTTAATTAGTTCGCAAATGCAAGTCACTACACCAACAGTCAAAAATGCGTTAATTAGTTCGCAAATGCAAGTCACTACACCAACAGTCAAAAATGCGTTAATTAGTTCGCAAATGCAAGTCACTACACCAACAGTCAAAAATGCGTTAATTAGTTCGCAAATGCAAGAAAAAAAATGGACTTACCCAACTCGAATATATAAGATTTCCAACAAAAAGGTCTTTGGGTCCGAAAGCCAAAACAAACTAAAAAAGATGAAATTAGTGTAAAAAAAAAAATAGCTAACCAAAAACCAGAAGTAGACACCAATTGGCCACAAATTAGACTGCACAAAACTTACCAAATCAGGAAAGGATGGGGAAAAAAAGCAAAAAAATGCGAACGGAAAACCAAAACAACTGTAGCAAAACCAAAAAAAAACCAACTCTGCCAAATCCTCCAACCGCAAACAACCAAATCCAACCAACTTAACCGCCAACAATCCAACAACCCAACCTCGACTCCACACACACCAAGCCATAAATAGTGTTTATTTTCCCGCACAAATTAAGGATGAATCATAGGGACGCACAATCAATGATGCGGCCGCAAACTAAGGACGCATGTATAAATACGTCACGAAATCACATTGAATTTCTGGTTGATTTCATTCTGGAAGCAGAGACATGGCTTCAGACCAGGGAAACAATGGGCAAAAATCCGGCGGTAAGGCCTTCATGCATTTTGTCTCAATGATTCTTTTTAAACATAATATTGTGCAAGTTGTGAAGTGGCTAAATCTGCATATTTACCCAAATAGGTGAGGAGGATGACATGGAAGAGACTGCTGGCCCCAGTCAACCCGCCAAAGCTGCCAAAAAAAAAAGGCAGCCACATTTCACAAGCAAGGAGATGGAGGTTTTGATCCAGAAGTGCGTTGACATCCTGCCCCAGGCAGCCAGGAATATGAGCCAAAGCCAGAAGTGGAGAATGTGGGAGGAGGTCGCCGTTGCTGTCAATAGGGTGGGTGATTATGTCCGTCTAGCCCGGGATGTCAAACGGCGGTAAGTAAACACTTTCCCATCCTATAAACAAACCCCATTGTAAAAAAAAGGATAATGGTTCCAATTTCATTCCACAGATGGGCAGACTTCAAATATCGTCTCAAGCAAAAACTTGCCGACAGGGCTAGGCATGCAAGGGGGACAGGTGGGGGTCCCACCCCTGTGTCATTGGAGTTGACAGACTTAGAAGAGCTGGCACAGGGGTGTGTGCAGGCTGTGGAGGTGTTTGGCGTGTCCAACATGGATACGGACATGCCAGACTTTGCGGCTCCTCATGTTGGCCAAGGTAAGTCTTGTGATGTCACCAACTCTGAAATGCTATTGTGCCAATATGTAGATTCTAATGTGAGTCTTTTCGCAATTTTCCTAACAGAGACAGAGGCGGATGAGTCTGCTCCAGAGGGGAACCTTGGCCGCAGAATTTCTGCTGGCTCTGCAGGGGAGGAACCAGTACATCCGGCTGAGGACCCTGCAGAAGCCAGTCCAGGGCGTGCCCCCTCGCAGGCAGTGGGCCTCCTCACAGAACTCAATTTTAAATCGGATTTCCATACGGAGATTCTGCAGAGGATGGACGCCAGTCTGATACGGGTGGCTGAGGCCCTGGAGCAAAATGCTGCGGCCAACGTGACCATTGCTCAGGCCCTGGCGGAAAATACCAGGGCCAACATCCGCATCGCCGATGCCCTGGAGCAGCTCGTTCGCCAGCACATGGTGGAGCCGACTTCCCTTCCTGCCGGAACATCCGGATCCTCCACCTCTGGCACAACATCAGCCAATCCTCCAAATGTGCCTAGCCCTGTGCCTAGTCCAGAGGCCACAACATCTGCCTCTGGACAGGCCAGCCCGATGGCATCCCGGACCCGGTCTGGCGCCCACCCTCACCCAGCCAAACGGGCGAGAAAACGGTGACAGCAATGGCGACTTTTCCCACACTCCTTCTGTGCTTGGCTCATATTCCTTTCTGGTCAAAACTTCCCTCTCCTTTCTTGTGAAATTTTTTTACATTTGGTATTTACGTTTATGTTACCAGTTATGGCTTTTTTTTTTTTTCAACAAATATCTTTGCCACAAAAAAAAGGCAACAAATTATTAGGCCAATTTGTTTGTGTTTAAACAATAAATTTAAAACAAAAAACTGACATTGTATTGTGACATTATTGTACAAATGGGTTACATTTAATCCTGGCCCTAAAGGCAAAAACTGACCCTCTTAAAAAAAAAAAAAGGCCTCTTTAAGGAACGTTTAAAAAATCACATAGCGATGCAAATTCCACAGTAAACCAAAAAAAAGGGGAGCTAATTAAAACATGATGACATTATTGTTACAATAGGCCATAACCAACAAATTGTGGCCAAAATAAAACACCAAAAATGTACGCTAATTGATTGTGTAATCATGACATTAGCAGCTATGATTTCCACCTGCGTACGCTTTTGTGCTATCCCAATAAACTGCTTTCCAAACACATACCAAGCCGGTTTTCAATCCAACACTAATTACTTTACTGACCAGCCGCGATTAATCGCAGCACCATCCTTGAGTCCAGGGACGGAGGAGAAGGCCATCGCCAATGTGGTCGAGTAATCCTGACCCTAAGCTGTGCGAGCATTTTGAAGGGAAAGCGGATGTTCCAGTGACGTATGAGACGGTCCGAACACATTTGACGTTCGCATCTGCTAATGTATGTACGCCCCAAAAACGCCTCGCCACGCCTGCGTTTTTTCATCTCCACCCCCGTCAACACCCAAAAACGCCCTGTTCTGTCAATCACATTTGACATGTCACTTCCTGTACGCTATTTTAGGAACGAGAGAAAAAAAACTCGCAATCTGCCATACGCACATGCGCAGTGTAACACCGACGCATGCGCGGTTAGTCAACATCGGAACGCAACGAGCGTACTGTTGTTAACGTGCGGCTCTGAATGAGGGCCATAGAGGGCTATTGCTCATGGAGTCACGGTGCTAATACACACAGAGGGCTATTACCCAAGGAGTCACAGTTCTTATACACAAAGAGGGCTATTGCCCAAGGAGTCACGATGCTTATACATACAGAGGGCTATGGCCGAAGGAGTCACAGTGCATATACACACAGAGGTCTACTATCCAAAGAGTCACGATGCTTAAACACACAGATGGCTAGTGCCCAAGGAGTCACGGTGCTAATACACACAAAGGGCTATTGCTCAAGGAGTCATGGTGCTTATACACACAGAGGGCTATTGCCCAAGGAGTCACAGTGCTTATACACACAGAGGGCTATTGCCCAAGGAGTCACGATGCTTATACACACAGATGGCTATTGCCCAAGGAGTCACGGTTCTTATACACAATGAGGGCTATTGCCCAAGGAGCCATGATGCCTATACACACAGAGAGCTACTGCCCAAGGAGTCATGGTGCTTATACATTCAGATGGCGATTGCCAAAGGAGTCACAGTGCTAATACGCACAAAGGGCTAGTGCCCAAGGAGTCACGGTGCTAGAACACACAGAGGGCTAATGCTCATGGAGTCACGGTGCTAATACACACAGAGGGCTATTGTCCAAGGAGTCACAGTTCTTATACACAAAGAGGGCTATTGCCCAAGGAGTCATGATGCTTATACAGACAGAAGGCTATTGCCCAAGGAGTCACAGCTCTTATACACAAAGAGGACTATTGTCCAAGGAGTCACGGTTCTTATACACAAAGAGAGCTTTTGCCTAAGGAGTCATGGTGCTTATACACAAAGATGGCTACTGCCCAAGGAGTCACAGTGCTTATATACACAGAGGGCTATTGCCCAAAGAGTCACAGTGCTTATACACACAGAGGGCTATTGCCCAAGGAGTCATGGTGCTTATACACACAGAGGGCTATTGCCCAAGGACTCACGGTGCTAATACACACAGAGGGCTATTGCTCTTGGAGTCACGGTGCTAATACACACAGAGGGCTATTGCTCATGGACTCACGGTGCAAATACAGACAGAGGGTTATTGCCCAAGGAGTCACGGTACTTATACACACATACTGTACACACAGAGGGCTATTACCAAAGGAGTCACGGTGCTTATACACACAGAGGGATATTGCTCAAGGAGTCACGGTGCTTATACACACAGAGAGCTATTGCCCTAGGAGTTATGGTGCTTATACACACAGATGGCTATTGCCCAAGGAGTCACGGTGCTACTGCTTATACCCACAGAGGGCTATTTCCCAGGGAGTCATTGTGCTTATACACACAGAGGGAGATTGCTCAAGGAGTCACAGTGCATATACACACAGAGGGCTATTACCCAAGGAGTCACAGTGCTTATACACACAGAGGGCTATTGCCCAAGGAGTCATGGTGCTTATACACACAGAGGGCTATTGTCCAAGGAGTCACGGCGTTTATACACACAGATGGCTATTGCCAAAGGAGTCACAGTGCTAATACGCACAAAGGGCTAATGCTCATGGAGTCATGGTGCTAATACACACAGAGGGCTATTGCTCATGTACTCACGGCGCTAGTAAACACAGAGGGCTGTTGCCCAAGGAGTCACGGTGCTTATACACACATACTGTACACACAGAGGGCTATTGCCCAAGGAGTCACGGTGCTTATACACACAGAGGGATATTGCTCAAGGAGTCACGGTGCTTATACACACAGAGGGCTATTGCCCAAGGAGTCATGGTGTTTATACACACAGATGGCTATTGCCAAAGGATTCACAGTGCTAATACACACAAAGGGCTAATGCTCATTGAGTCCTGGTGCTTATACACACAGAAAGATATTGCTCAAGGAGTCACGGTGCTTATATGCACAGATGGCTATTGCCCAAGGAGTCACAGTGCTAGTACACACAGAGGGCTATTGCTCATGGAGTCACGGTGCTAATACACGCAGAGGGCTATTGCCCAAGGAGTCACAGATCTTATATACAAAGAGGGCTATTGCCCAAGGAGTCACGATGCTTATACAGACAGAGGGCTATTGCCCAAGGATTCACAGTTCTTATACACAAAGAGGACTATTGCCGAAGGAGTCACGGTTCTTATACACAAAGCAAGCTATTGGCTAAAGAGTCATGGTGCTTATACACATAGATGACTACTGCCCAAGGAGAGGCAGTGCTTATACATACAGAGGGCTATTGCCCAAGGAGTCACAGTGCTTATACACACATAGGGATATTGCTCAAGGAGTCATGGTGCTTATACACACAGAGGGCTATTGCCCAAGGACTCACGGTGCTAGTACACACAGAGGGCTATTGTATAAGGAGTCATGGTGCTTATACACACAGAGGGCTATTGCCCAAAGAGTTACAGTGCTTATACACACAGAGGGCTATTGCCCCAGGAGTCATGGTGCTTATACACACAGAGGGCTATTGCCCAAGGACTCACGGTGCTAGTACACACAGAGGGCTATTGCTCATGGAGTCATGGTGCTTATACACACAGATGGCTATTGCCCAAGGAGTCACGGTGCTACTGCTTATACACACAGAGGGCTATTGCCCAGGGAGTCATTGTGCTTATACACACAGAGGGAGATTGCTCAAGGAGTCACAGTGCATATACACACAGAGGGCTATTGCCCAAGGAGTCACAGTGCTTATACACACAGAGGGCTATTGCCCAAGGAGTCATGGTGCTTATACACACAGAGGGCTATTACCCAAGGAGTCACTGTGCTAATACACACAGAGGGCTTTTGCTCATGGAGTCGTGGTGCTAATACACACAGAGGGCTACTGCTCATGAACTCACGGCACTAGTACACACAGAGGGCTATTGCCCAAGGAGTCACGGTGCTTATACACACATACTGTACACACAGAGGGCTATTGCCCAAGGAGTCACGGTGCTTATACACACAGAGGGATATTGCTCAAGCAGTCACGGTGCTTATACACACAGAGGGTTATTGCCCTAGGAGTTATGGTGCTTATACACACAGATGGCTATTGCCCAAGGAGTCACAGTGCTACTGCTTATACACACAGAGGGCTATTGCCCAAGGAGTCACAGTGCTAAAACACACAGAGGGCTATTGCTCATGGAGTCACGGTGCTAATACACACAGAGGGCTATTGCTCATGGACTCACGGCGCTAGTACACACACAGGGCTATTGCCCAAGGAGTCTCGGTGCTTATACACACATACTGAACACACAGAGGGCTATTGCTCATGGAGTCATGGTGCTTATACACACAGAGGGCTATTGCCCAAGGAGTCACAGTGCTTATACACACAGAGGGCTATTGCCCAAGGAGTCACGATGCTTATACACACACATGGCTGTTGCCCAAAGAGTCACGGTTCTTATACACAAAGAGGGCTATTGCCCAAGGAGTCATGATGCTTATACACACAGAGGGCTACTGCCCAAGGAGTCATGGTACTTATACATTCAGATGGCTATTGCCAAAGGAGTCAAAGTGCTAATACGCACAAAGGGCTAATGCTCATGGAGTCATGCTGCTTATACACATAGGGGGCTATTGCCCTAGGAGTCATGGTGCTTATACACACAGATGGCTATTGCCCTAGGAGTTATGGTGCTTATACACACAGATGGCTATTGCCCAAGGAGTCACGGTGCTACTGCTTATACCCACAGAGGGCTATTTCCCAAGGAGTCATTGTGCTTATACACACAGAGGGAGATTGCTCAATGAGTCACAGTGCATATACACACAGAGGGCTATTGCCCAAGGAGTCACAGTGCTTATACACACAGAGGGCTATTGTCCAAGGAGTCACAGCGTTTATACACACAGATGGCTATTGCCAAAGGAGTCACAGTGTTAATACGCACAAAGGGCTAATGCTCATGGAGTCATGGTGCTAACACACACAGAGGGCTATTGCTCATGTACTCATGGCGCTAGTAAACACAGAGGGCTGTTGCCCAAGGAGTCACGGTGCTTATACACACATACTGTACACACAGAGGGCTATTGCCCAAGGAGTCACGGTGCTTAAACACACAGAGGGATATTGCTCAAGGAGTCACGGTGCTTATACACACAGAGGGCTATTGCCCAAGGAGTCATGGTGTTTATACACACAGATGGCTATTGCCAAAGGATTCACAGTGCTAATACGTACAAAGGGCTATTGCCCAAGGAGTCACAGATCTTATATACAAAGAGGGCTATTGCCCAAGGAGTCACGATGCTTATACAGACAGAGGGCTATTGCCCAAGGATTCACAGTTCTTATACACAAAGAGGACTATTGCCCAAGGAGTCACGGTTCTTATACACAAAGAAAGCTATTGGTTAAAGAGTCATGGTGCTTATGCACATAGATGGCTACTGCCCAAGGAGTGACAGTGCTTATACATACAGAGGGCTATTGCCCAAGGAGTCACAGTGCTTTTACACACATAGGGCTATTGCCCAAGGAGTCACGGTGCTTATACACACAGAGGGCTATTGCCCAAGGAGTCACAGTGCTAACACACAGAGGGTTATTGCTTATGGACGCACGGCGCTAATACACACAGAGAGCTATTGCCCAAGGAGTCACAGGGCTTATACACATATACTGTACACACAGAGGGCTATTGCCCAAGGAGTCACGGTGCTTATACACACAGAGGGATATTGATCAAGGAGTCACGGTGCTTTTACACACAGAGGGCTATTGCCCAAGGAGTCATGGTGCGTATACACACAGATGGCTATTGCCCAAGGAGTCACGGTGCTACTGCTTATACACACAGAGGGCTATTGCCCAGGGAGTCATTGTGCTTATACACACAGGGGGAGATTGCTCAAGAAGTCACAGTGCATATACACACAGAGGGCTATTGCCCAAGGAGTCACAGTGCTTATACACTCAGAGGGCTATTGCCCAAGGAGTCAGGGTGCTTATACACACAGAGGGCTATTACCCAAGGAGTCACGGTGCTAAGACACACAGAGGGCTATTGCTCATGGAGTCGCGGTGCTAATACACACAGAGGGCTATTGGTCATGAACTCACGGCGCTAGTACACACAGAGGGCTATTGCCCAAGGAGTCACGGTGCTTATACACACATACTGTACACACAGAGGGCTATTGCCCAAGGAGTCACGGTGCTTATACACACAGAGAGATATTGCTCAAGCAGTCAAGGTGCTTATACACACAGAGGGTTTTTGCCCTAGGAGTTATGGTGCTTATACACACAGATATCTACTGCCCAAGGAGTCACAGTGCTACTGCTTATACACACAGAGGGCTATTGCCCAGGGAGTCATTGTGCTTATACACACAGAGGGCTATTGCCCAAGGTGTCACGGTGCTAATACACACAGAGGGCTATTGCTCATGGAGTCACGGTGCTAATACACACAGAGAGCTATTGCTCATGGACTCACGGCGCTAGTACACACAGAGGGCTATTGCCCAAGGAGTCACGGTGCTTATACACACATACTGAACACACAGAGGGCTATTGCTCATGGAGTCATGGTGGTTATACACACAGAGGGCTATTGCCCAAGGAGTCACAGTGCTTGTACACACAGAGGGCTATTGCCCAAGGAGTCACGATGCTTATACACACAGATGGCTATTGCCCAAGGAGTCACGGTTCTTATACACAAAGAGGGCTATTGCCCAAGGAGTCATGATGCTTATACACACAGAGGGCTACTGCCCAAGGAGTCATGGTGCTTATACATTCAGATGGCTATTGCCTAAGGAGTCAAAGTGCTAATACGCACAAAGGGCTAATGCTCAAGGAGTCATGGTGCTTATACACACAGAGGGATATTGCTCAAGGAGTCATGGTGCTTATACACATAGAGGGCTATTGCCCTAGCAGTCATGGTGCTTATACACACAGATGGCTATTGCCCAAGGAGTCACGGTGCTTATACACACAGAGGGAGAATGCTCAAGAAGTCATAGTGCTTATACACACAGAGGGCTATTGCCCAAGGAGTCACAGTGCTTATCCACACAGAGGGCTATTGCCCAAGGAGTCATGGTGCTTATACACACAGAGGGCTATTGCCCAAGGAGTCACAGTGCTTATACACACAGAGGGCTATTGCCCAAGGAGTCACGATGCTTATACACACACATGGCTGTTGCCCAAAGAGTCACGGTTCTTATACACAAAGAGGGCTATTGCCCAAGGAGTCATGATGCTTATACACACAGAGGGCTACTGCCCAAGGAGTCATGGTACTTATACATTCAGATGGCTATTGCCAAAGAAGTCAAAGTGCTAATACGCACAAAGGGCTAATGCTCATGGAGTCATGCTGCTTATACACATAGGGGGCTATTGCCTAGGAGTCATGGTGCTTATACACACAGATGGCTATTGCCCTAGGAGTTATGGTGCTTATACACACAGATGGCTATTGCCCAAGGAGTCACGGTGCTACTGCTTATACCCACAGAGGGCTATTTCCCAAGGAGTCATTGTGCTTATACACACAGAGGGAGATTGCTCAATGAGTCACAGTGCATATACACACAGAGGGCTATTGCCCAAGGAGTCACAGTGCTTATACACACAGAGGGCTATTGTCCAAGGAGTCACAGCGTTTATACACACAGATGGCTATTGCCAAAGGAGTCACAGTGTTAATACGCACAAAGGGCTAATGCTCATGGAGTCATGGTGCTAACACACACAGAGGGCTATTGCTCATGTACTCATGGCGCTAGTAAACACAGAGGGCTGTTGCCCAAGGAGTCACGGTGCTTATACACACATACTGTACACACAGAGGGCTATTGCCCAAGGAGTCACGGTGCTTAAACACACAGAGGGATATTGCTCAAGGAGTCACGGTGCTTATACACACAGAGGGCTATTGCCCAAGGAGTCATGGTGTTTATACACACAGATGGCTATTGCCAAAGGATTCACAGTGCTAATACGTACAAAGGGCTATTGCCCAAGGAGTCACAGATCTTATATACAAAGAGGGCTATTGCCCAAGGAGTCACGATGCTTATACAGACAGAGGGCTATTGCCCAAGGATTCACAGTTCTTATACACAAAGAGGACTATTGCCCAAGGAGTCACGGTTCTTATACACAAAGAAAGCTATTGGTTAAAGAGTCATGGTGCTTATGCACATAGATGGCTACTGCCCAAGGAGTGACAGTGCTTATACATACAGAGGGCTATTGCCCAAGGAGTCACAGTGCTTTTACACACATAGGGCTATTGCCCAAGGAGTCACGGTGCTTATACACACAGAGGGCTATTGCCCAAGGAGTCACAGTGCTAACACACAGAGGGTTATTGCTTATGGACGCACGGCGCTAATACACACAGAGAGCTATTGCCCAAGGAGTCACAGGGCTTATACACATATACTGTACACACAGAGGGCTATTGCCCAAGGAGTCACGGTGCTTATACACACAGAGGGATATTGTTCAAGGAGTCACGGTGCTTTTACACACAGAGGGCTATTGCCCAAGGAGTCATGGTGCGTATACACACAGATGGCTATTGCCCAAGGAGTCACGGTGCTACTGCTTATACACACAGAGGGCTATTGCCCAGGGAGTCATTGTGCTTATACACACAGGGGGAGATTGCTCAAGAAGTCACAGTGCATATACACACAGAGGGCTATTGCCCAAGGAGTCACAGTGCTTATACACTCAGAGGGCTATTGCCCAAGGAGTCAGGGTGCTTATACACACAGAGGGCTATTACCCAAGGAGTCACGGTGCTAAGACACACAGAGGGCTATTGCTCATGGAGTCGCGGTGCTAATACACACAGAGGGCTATTGGTCATGAACTCACGGCGCTAGTACACACAGAGGGCTATTGCCCAAGGAGTCACGGTGCTTATACACACATACTGTACACACAGAGGGCTATTGCCCAAGGAGTCACGGTGCTTATACACACAGAGAGATATTGCTCAAGCAGTCAAGGTGCTTATACACACAGAGGGTTTTTGCCCTAGGAGTTATGGTGCTTATACACACAGATATCTACTGCCCAAGGAGTCACAGTGCTACTGCTTATACACACAGAGGGCTATTGCCCAGGGAGTCATTGTGCTTATACACACAGAGGGCTATTGCCCAAGGTGTCACGGTGCTAATACACACAGAGGGCTATTGCTCATGGAGTCACGGTGCTAATACACACAGAGAGCTATTGCTCATGGACTCACGGCGCTAGTACACACAGAGGGCTATTGCCCAAGGAGTCACGGTGCTTATACACACATACTGAACACACAGAGGGCTATTGCTCATGGAGTCATGGTGGTTATACACACAGAGGGCTATTGCCCAAGGAGTCACAGTGCTTGTACACACAGAGGGCTATTGCCCAAGGAGTCACGATGCTTATACACACAGATGGCTATTGCCCAAGGAGTCACGGTTCTTATACACAAAGAGGGCTATTGCCCAAGGAGTCATGATGCTTATACACACAGAGGGCTACTGCCCAAGGAGTCATGGTGCTTATACATTCAGATGGCTATTGCCTAAGGAGTCAAAGTGCTAATACGCACAAAGGGCTAATGCTCAAGGAGTCATGGTGCTTATACACACAGAGGGATATTGCTCAAGGAGTCATGGTGCTTATACACATAGAGGGCTATTGCCCTAGCAGTCATGGTGCTTATACACACAGATGGCTATTGCCCAAGGAGTCACGGTGCTTATACACACAGAGGGAGAATGCTCAAGAAGTCATAGTGCTTATACACACAGAGGGCTATTGCCCAAGGAGTCACAGTGCTTATCCACACAGAGGGCTATTGCCCAAGGAGTCATGGTGCTTATACACACAGAGGGCTATTGCCCAAGGAGTCACCATGCTAATACACACAGAGTGCTATTGCACATGGAGTCATGGTGCTAATACACACAGAGGGCTATTGCTCATGGACTCACGGCGCTAGTACACACAGAGGGCTATTGCCAAAGGAGTCACGGTGCTTATACACACATACTGTACACACAGAGGGCTATTACCCAAGGAGTCACGGTGCTTATACACAGAGAGGGATATTGCTCAAGGAGACACGGTGCTTATACACACAGAGGGCTATGACCTAGGAGTTACGGTGCTTATACACACAGATTCCTATTGCCCAAGGAGTCACAGTGCTAGTACACACAGAGGGCTATTGCTCATGGAGTCACGGTGCTAATACACACAGAGGGCTATTGCCCAAGGAGACACAGTTCTTATATACAAAGAGTCAATTGCCCAAGGAGTCGAGATGCTTATACAGACAGAGGGCTATTGCCCAAGGAGTCACAGTGCTTATACACACAGAGGGCTATTGCCCAAGGAGTCATGGTGCTTATACACACAGAGGGCTATTGCCCAAGGAGTCACGGTGCTAATACACACAGAGGGCTTTTGCTCATTGAGTCACGGTGCTAATACACACAGAGGAGTATTGCTCATGGACTCACGGCGCTAGTACACACAGAGGGCTAATGCCCAAGGAGTCACGGTGCTTATACACACAGAGGGATATTGTTCAAGGACTCACGGTGTTTATACACACAGAGGGCTATTGCCCTAGGAGTAATGGTGCTTATACACACAGCTGGCTATTCCCAAAGGAGTCACAGTGCTAATACGCACAAAGGGCTAATGCTCATGGAGTCATGGTGCTTATACTCACAGAGGGATATTGCTCAAGGAGTCACGGTGCTTATACACACAGATGGCTATTGCCCAAGGAGTCATGGTGCTAGTACACACAGAGGGCTATTGCTCATGGAGTCACGGTGCTAATACACACAGAGGGCTATTGCCCAAGGAGTCACAGTTCTTATACACAAAGTGGGCTATTGCCCAAGGAGTCACAATGCTTATACACATAGATGGCTATTGCCCAAGGAGTCACAGTTCTTATACACAAAAAGGACTATTGCCCAAGGAGTCACGGTTCTTATTCACAAAGTGAGCTATTACCTAAGGATTCATGGTGCTTATACACACAGATGGCTACTGCCCAAGGAGTCACAGTGCTTATACACACAGAGGGCTTTTGCCCAAGGAGTCACAGTGCTTATACACACAGAGGGCTATTGCCCAAGGAGTCACGATGCTTATACACACAGATGGCTATTGCCCAAGGAGTCACGGTTCTTATACACACAGAGGGCTTTTGCCCAAGGAGTCACAGTGCTTATACACACAGAGGGCTATTGCCCAAGGAGTCACGATGCTTATACATTCAGATGGCTATTGCCAAAGGAGTCACAGTGCTAGTCCACACAGAGGGCTACTGCCCAAGGAGTCACAGTTCTTATACACAAAGAGGGCTATTGTCCAAGGAGTCACGATGCTTATATAGACAGAGGGCTATTGCCCAAGGAGTCACGATTCTTATAGACAAAGAGGGCTATTGCCCAAGGAGTCATGATGCTTATAAACACAGATGGCTACTGCCCAAGGAGTCACAGTGCTTATACACACAGAGGGCTTTTGCCCAAGGAGTCACAGTGCTTATACACACAGAGGGCTATTGCCCAAGGAGTCACGATGCTTATACACACAGATGGCTATTGCCCAAGGAGTCACGGTTCTTATACACAAAGAGGGCTATTGCCCAAGGAGTCATGATGCTTATACACACAGAGGGCTACTGCCCAAGAAGTCATGGTGCTTATACATTCAGATGGCTATTGCCAAAGGAGTCACAGTGCTAATACGCACAAAGGGCTAATGCTCTAGGAGGCATGGTGCTTATACACACAGAGGGATATTGCTCAAGGAGTCACGGTGCTTATACACACAGATGGCTATTGCCCAAGGAGTCACGGTGCTAGTACACACAGAGGGCTATTGCCCAAGGAGCCACGGTGCTAATACACACAAAGGGCTATTGCTCATGGAGTCATGGTGCTTATACACACAGAGGGCTATTGCCCAATGAGTCACAGTGCTTATACACACAGAGGGCTATTGCCCAAGGAGTCACGATGCTTATACACAGAGATGGCTATTGGCCAAGGAGTCACAGTTCTTATACACTAAGAGATCTAATGCCCAAGGAGTCATGATGGTTATACTCACAGAGGGCTACTGCCCAAGGAGTCATGGTGCTTATACATTCAGATGGCTATTGCCAAAGGAGTCACAGTGCTAGTACACACAGAGGGCTACTGCCCAAGGAGTCACAGTTCTTATACACAAAGAGGGCTATTGTCCAAGGAGTCACGATGCTTATATAGACAGAGGGCTATTGCCCAAGGAGTCACGATTCTTATAGACAAAGAGGGCTATTGCCCAAGGAGTCATGATGCTTATATACACAGAGGGCTACTGCCCAAGGAGTCATGGTGCTTATACATTCAAATGCCTATTGCCAAAGGAGTCACAGTGCTAATACGCACAAAGGGCTAATGCTCATGGAGTCATGGTGCTTATACACACAGAGATATATTTCTCAAGGAGTCACGGTGCTTATACACACAGATGGCTATTGCCCAAGGAGTCACGGTGCTAGTACACACAGAGGGCTATTGCTCATGGAGTCACAGTGCTAATACACACAGAGGGCTATTGCCCAAGGAGTCACAGTTCTTATACACAAAGAGGGCTATTGCCCAAGGAGTCGCGATGCTTATACAGACAGAGGGCTGTTGCCCAAGGAGTCACAGCTCTTATACACAAAGAGAGCTATTGCCTAAGGAGTCATGGTGCTTATAAACACAGATGGCTACTGCCCAAGGAGTCACAGTGCTTATACACACAGAGGGCTATTGCCCAAGGAGTCACAGTGCTTATACACACAGAGGGCTATTGCCCAAGGAGTCATGATGCTTATACACACAGAGGGCTACTGCCCAAGGAGTCATGGTGCTTAAACATTCAGATGGCTATTGCCAAAGGAGTCACAGTGCTAATACGCACAAAGGGCTAATGCTCATGGAGTCATGGTGCTTATACACACAGAGGGATATTGCTGAAGGAGTCACGGTGCTTATACACACAGATGGCTATTGCCCAAGGAGTCACGGTGCTAGTACACACAGAGGGCTATTGCCCAAGGAGTCACGGTGCTAGTACACACAGAGGGCTATTGCTCATGGAGTCACGGTGCTAATACACACAGAGGGCTATTGCCCAAGGAGTCACAGTTCTTATACACAAAGAGGGCTATTGCCCAAGGAGTCACGATGCTTATACACACAGAGGGCTATTGCCCAAGGAGTCACAGTTCTTATACACAAAGAGGGCTATTGCCCAAGGAGTCATGATGCTTATACACACAGAGGGCTACTGCCCAAGGAGTCATGGTGCTTATACATTCAGATGGCTATTGCCAAAGGAGTCACAGTGCTAATACGCACAAAGGGCTAATGCTCATGGAATCATGGTGCTTATACACACAGAGGGATATTTCTCAAGGAGTCACGGTGCTTATACACACAGATGGCTATTGCCCAAGGAGTCAAGGTGCTAGTACACACAGAGGGCTATTGCTCATGGAGTCACAGTGCTAATACACACAGAGGGCTATTGCCCAAGGAGTTACAGTTATTATACACAAAGAGGGCTATTGCCCAAGGAGTTGCGATGCTTTTACAGACAGAGTGCTATTGCCCAAGGATTCACTGCTCTTATACACAAAGAGAGCTATTGCCTAAGGAATCATGGTGCTTATAAACACAGATGGCTACTGCCCAAGTAGTCACAGTGCTTATACACACAGAGGGCTATTGCCCAAGGAGTTACAGTGCTTATACACACAGAGGGCTATTGCCCAAGGAGTCAAGGTGCTTATACACTCAGAGGGCTATTGCCCAAGGAGTCACGGTGGTAATACACACAGAGGGCTATTGCTCATGGAGTCACGGTGCTAAAACACATAGAGGGCTAATGCTCATGGACTCACGGCGCTAATACACACAGAGGGGTATTGCCCAAGGAGTCACGGTACTTATACACACATACTGTACACACAGAGGGCTATTGCCCAAGGAGTCACGGTGCTTATACACACAGAGGGATATTCCTCAATGAGTCACGGTGCTTATACACACAGAGGGCTATTGCCCTAGGAGTCATGGTGCTTATACATTCAGATGGCTATTGCCAAAGGAGTCACAGTGCTAATATGCACAAAGGGCTAATGCTCATGGAGTCATGGTGCTTGTACACACAGATGGCTATTGCCCAAGGAGTCACGGTGCTAGAACACACAGAGGGCTATTGCTCATGGAGTCACGGTGCTAATACACACAGAGGGCTATTGTCCAAGGAGTCACAGTTCTTATACACAAAGAGGTCTATTGCCCAAGGAGTCACGATGCTTATACAGACAGAAGGCTATTGCCCAAGGAGTCACAGCTCTTATACACAAAGAGGACTATTGCCTAAGGAGTCATGGTGCTTATACACACAGATGGCTACTGCACAAGGATTCACAGTGCTTATACACACAGAGGGCTATTGCCCAAAGAGTCACAGTGCTTATACACACAGAGGGCTATTGCCCAAGGAGTCATGGTGCTTATACACACAGAGGGCTATTGCCCAAGGACTCACGGTGCTAATACACACAGAGGGCTATTGCTCATGGAGTCACGGTGCTAATACACACAGAGGGCTATTGCTCATGGACTCCCGGTGCTAATACACACAGAGGGCTATTGCCCAAGGAGTCACGGTACTTATACACACATACTGTACACACAGAGGGCTATTGCCCAAGGAGTCACGGTGCTTATACACACAGAGGGATATTCCTCAAGGAGTCACGGTGCTTATACACACAGGGGACTATTGTTCTAGGAGTCACGGTGCTTATACACACGGAGGGATATTGCTCAAGGAGTCACGGTGCTTATACACACAGAGGGCTATTGCCCTAGGAGTTATGGTGCTTATACACACAGATGGCTATTGCCCATGGAGTCACGGTGCTACTGCTTATACCCACAGAGGGCTATTTCCAAGGGAGTCATTGTGCTTATACACACAGAGGGAGATTGCTCAAGGAGTCACAGTGCTTATACACACAGAGGGCTATTGCCCAAGGAGTCATGGTGCTTATACACACAGAAGGCTTTTGTCCAAGGAGTCATGGCGTTTATACACACAGATGGCTATTGCCAAAGGAGTCACAGTGCTAATACGCACAAAGGGCTAATGCTCATGGAGTCATGGTGCTAATACACACAGAGGGCTATTGCTCATGTACTCACGGCGCTAGTAAACACAGAGGGCTGTTGCCCAAGGAGTCACGGTGCTTATACACACATACTGTACTACTGTACACACAGAAGGCTATTGCCCAAGGAGTCACGGTGCTTATACACACACAGGGATATTGCTCAAGGAGTCACGGTGCTTATACACACAGAGGGCTATTGCCCAAGGAGTCTTGGTGTTTATACACACAGATGGCTATTGCCAAAGGATTCACAGTGCTAATATGCACAAAGGGCTAATGCTCATGGAGTCCTGGTGCTTATACACACAGAAGGATATTGCTCAAGGAGTCACAGTGCTTATACGCACAGATGGCTATTGCCCAAAGAGTCACGGTGCTAGTACACACAGAGGGCTATTGCTCATGGAGTCACGGTGCTAATACACGCAGAGGGCTATTGCCCAAGGAGTCACAGATCTTATATACAAAGAGGGCTATTGCCCAAGGAGTCACGATGCTTACACAGACAGAGGGCTATTGCCCAAGGATTAACAGTTCTTATACACAAAGAGGACTATTGCCCAAGGAGTCATGGTTCTTATACACAAAGCAAGATATTGGCTAAAGAGTCATGGTGCTTATACACATAGATGGCTACTGCCCAAGGAGAGACAGTGCTTATACATACAGAGGGCTATTGCCCAAGGAGTCACAGTGCTTATACACACAGAGGGCTATTGCCCAAGGAGTCATGGTGCTTATACACACAGAGGGCTATTGCCCAAGGAGTCACGGTCCTAATACACACAGAGGCCTATTGCTCATGGAGTCATGGTGCTAATACACACAGAGGGCTATTGCTCATGGACGCACGGCGCTAATACACACAGAGTGCTATTGCCCAAGGAGTCACGGTGCTTATACAAAACATACTGTACACACAGAGGGCTATTGCCCAAGGAGTCACAGTGCTTATACACACACAGGGAAATTGCTCAAGGAGGCACGGTGCTTATACACACAGAGGGCGACTGTCCAAGGAGTTATGGTGCTTATACATTCAGATGGCTATTGCCAAAGGAGTCAAAGTGCTAATACGCACAAAGGGCTAATGCTCATGGAGTCATGGTGCTTATACACACAGAGGGATATTGCTCAAGGAGTCATGGTGCTTATACACATAGAGGGCTATTGCCCTAGGAGTCATGGTGCTTATACACACAGATGGCTATGCCCAAGGAGTCACAGTGCTACTGCTTATACACACAGAGGGCTATTGCCCAGTGAGTCATTGTGCTTATACACACAGAGGGAGAATGCTCAAGAAGTCACAGTGCTTATACACACAGAGGGCTATTGCCCAAGGAGTCACAGTGCTTATACACACAGAGGGCTATTGCCCAAGGAGTCATGGTGCTTATACACACAGAGGGCTTTTGCCCAAGGAGTCACAATGCTAATACACACAGAGGGCAATTGCACATGGTGTCACGGTGCTAATACACACAGAGGGCTATTGCTCATGGACTCACGGCGCTAGTACACACAGAGGGCTATTGCCAAAGGAGTCACGGTGCTTATACACACATACTGTACACACAGAGGGCTATTACCCAAGGAGTCACGGTGCTTATACACACAGAGGGATATTGCTCAAGGAGTCACGGTGCTTATACACACAGAGGGCTATGCCCTAGGGGTCACGGTGCTTATACACACAGATTCCTATTACCCAAGGAGTCACAGTGCTAGTACACACAGAGGGCTATTGCCCAAGGAGTCACAGTTCTTATATACAAAGAGGGCAATTGCCCAAGGAGTCGCGATGCTTATACAGACAGAGGGCTTTTGCCCAAGGAGTCACAGTTTCTTATACACAAAGAGGACTATTGCCCAAGGAGTCACGGTTCTTATACACAAAGAGAGCTATTGCCTAAGGAGTCATGGTGCTTATACACACAGATGGCTACTGCCCAAGGAGTCACGGTGCTAATACACACAGAGGGCTATTGCTCATGGAGTCACGGTGCTAATACACACAGAGGGCTTTTGCTCATGGACTCACGGCGCTAGTACACACAGAGGGCTATTGCCCAAGGAGTCAGGGTGCTTATACACACATACTGAACACACAGAGGGCTATTGCTCATGGAGTCATGGTGCTTATACACACAGAGGGCTATTGCCCAAGGAGTCACGGTGCTTATACACACAGAGGGATATTGCTCAAGGAGTCACGGTGCTTATACACACAGAGGGCTATGCCCTAGGGGTCACGGTGCTTATACACACAGATTCCTATTACCCAAGGAGTCACAGGGCTAGTACACACAGAGGGCTATTGCTCAAGGAGTCACAGTGCTAATACACACAGAGGGCTATTGCCCAAGGAGTCACAGTTCTTATATACAAAGAGGGCAATTGCCCAAGGAGTCGCGATGCTTATACAGACAGAGGGCTATTGCCCAAGGAGTCACAGTTCTTATACACAAAGAGGACTATTGCCCAAGGAGTCACGGTTCTTATACACAAAGAGAGCAATTGCCTAAGGAGTCATGGTGCTTATACACACAGATGGCTACTGCCCAAGGAGTCACGGTGCTAATACACACAGAGGGCTATTGCTCATGGAGTCACGGTGCTAATACACACAGAGGGCTATTGCTCATGGACTCACGGCGCTAGTACACACAGAGGGCTATTGCCCAAGGAGTCACGGTGCTTATACACACATACTGAACACACAGAGGGCTATTGCTCATGGAGTCATGGTGCTAATACACACAGAGGGCTATTGCCCAAGGAGTCACAGTGCTTATACACACAGAGGGCTATTGCCCAAGGAGTCACGATACTTATACACAGAGGGCTATTGCCCAAGGAGTCACGGTGCTTATACACACATACTGAACACACAGAGGGCTATTGCCCATTGAGTCATTATGCTTATACACACAGTGGGCTACTGCCCAAGGAGTCATGGGGCTAATACATTCAGATGGCTATTGCCAAAGGAGTCAAAGTGCTAATACGCACAAAGGGCTAATGCTCATGGAGTCATGGTGCTTATACACACAGAGGGATATTGCTCAAGGAGTCACGGTGCTTATACACATAGAGGGCTATTGCCCTAGCAGTCATGGTGCTTATACACACAGATGGCTATTGCCAAAGGAGTCACGGTGCTACTGCTTATACACACAGAGGGCTATTGCCCAGGGATTCATTGTGCTTATACACACAGAGGGAGTATGCTCAAGAAGTCACAGTGCTTATACACACAGAGTGCTATTGCTCAAGGAGTCACAGTGCTTATACACACAGAGGGCTATTGCCCAAGGAGTCATGGTGCTTACACACACAGAGGGCTATTGCCCAAGTAGTCTTGGTACTAACACTCACAGAGGGCTATTACACATGGAGTCACGGTGCTAATACACACAGAGGGCAATTGCTCATGGACTCACGGCGCTAGTACACAACAGAGGGCTATTGCCAAAGGAGTCACGGTGCTTATACACAGATACTGTACACACAGAGGGCTATTGCCCAGGGAGTCACGGTGCTTATACACACAGAGGGATATTGATCAAGGAGTCACGATGCTTATACTCACAGAGGGCTATTGCCCTAGGAGTCATGGTGCTAGTACACACAGAGGGCTATTGCCCAAGTAGTCTTGGTACTAACACTCACAGAGGGCTATTACACATGGAGTCACGGTGCTAATACACACAGAGGGCAATTGCTCATGGACTCACGGCGCTAGTACACAACAGAGGGCTATTGCCAAAGGAGTCACGGTGCTTATACACAGATACTGTACACACAGAGGGCTATTGCCCAGGGAGTCACGGTGCTTATACACACAGAGGGATATTGATCAAGGAGTCACGATGCTTATACTCACAGAGGGCTATTGCCCTAGGAGTCATGGTGCTTAAACACACAGATGGCTATTGCCAAAGGAGTGACAGTGCTAATACGCACAAAGGGCTAATGCTCAAGGAGTCATGGTGCTTATACACACAGAGGGATATTGTTCAAGGAGTCACGGTGCTTATACACACAGATTCCTATTGCCCAAGGAGTCACAGTGCTAGTACACACAGAGGGCTATTGCTCATGGAGTCACGGTGCTAATACACACAGAGGGCTATTGCCCAAGGAGTCACAGTTCTTATATACAAAAGAGGGCAATTGCCCAAGGAGTCACGATACTTATACACACAGAGGGCTATTGCCCAAGGAGTCACAGTTCTTATACACAAAGAGGACTATTGCCCAAGGAGTCAAGGTTCTTATACACAGAGAGAGCTATTGCCTAAGGAGTCATGGTGCTTATACACACAGATGGCTACTGCCCAAGGAGTCACGGTGCTAATACACACAGAGGGCTATTGCTCATGGAGTCACGGTGCTAATACACACAGGGGGCTATTGCTCATGGACTCAAGGCGCTAGTACACAAAGAGGGCTATTGCCCAAGGAGTCAAGGTTCTTATACACAAAGAGATCTAATGCCCAAGGAGTCACGATGGTTATACTCACAGAGGGCTACTGCCCAAGGAGTCATGGTGCTTATACATTCAGATGGCTATTGCCAAAGGAGTCACAGTGCTAAACGCACAAAGGGCTAATGCTCATGGAGTCATAGTTTTTATACACACAGATGGCTATTGCCCAAGGAGTCACGGTGCTAGTACACACAGAGGGCAATTGCTCATGGAGTCACGGTGCTAATACACACAGAGGGCTATTGCCCAAGGAGTCACAGTTCTTATACACAAAGAGGGCTATTGCCCAAGGAGTCACGATGCTTATACAGACAGAGGGCTATTGCCCAAGGAGTCACGATTCTTATAGACAAAGAGGGCTATTGCCCAAGGAGTCATGATGCTTATAAACACAGATGGCAACTGCCCAAGGAGTCACAGTGCTTATACACACAGAGGGCTATTGCCCAAGGAGTCACAGTGCTTATACACACAGAGGGCTATTGCACAAGGAGTCATGATGCTTATACACACAGAGGGCTACTGCCCAAGGAGTCATGGTGCTTAAACATTCAGATGGCTATTGCCAAAGGAGTCACAGTGCTAATACGCACAAAGGGCTAATGCTCATGGAGTCATGGTGCTTATACACACAGAGGGCTATTGCCCAAGGAGTCACAGTTCTTATACACAAAGAGGGCTATTGCCCAAGGAGTCACGATGCTTATACAGACAGAGGGCTATTGCCCAAGGAGTCACGATTCTTATAGACAAAGAGGGCTATTGCCCAAGGAGTCATTATGATTATACACACAGAGGGCTACTGCCCAAGGAGTCATGGTGCTTATACATTCAGATGGCTATTGCCAAAGGAGTCACAGTGCTAATACGAACAAAGGGCTAATGCTCATGGAGTCATGGTGCTTATACACACGTAGGGATATTTCTCAAGGAGTCACGGTGCTTATACACACAGATGGCTATTGCCCATGGAGTCACGGTGCTAGTACACACAGAGGGCTATTGCTCATGGAGTCACAGTGCTAATACACACAGAGGGCTATTGCCCAAGGAGTCACAGTTCTTATACACAAAGAAGGCTATTGCCCAAGGAGTCGCGATGCTTATACAGACAGAGGGCTATTGCCCAAGGAGTCCCAACTCTTATACACAAAGAGAGCTATTGCCTAAGGAGTCATGGTGCTTATAAACACAGATGGCTACTGCCCAAGGAGTCACAGTGCTTATACACACAGAGGGCTATTGCCCAAGGAGTCACAGTGCTTATACACACAGAGGGCTATTGCCCAAGGAGTCATGATGCTTATACACACAGAGGGCTACTGCCCAAGGAGTCATGGTGCTTAAACATTCAGATGGCTATTGCCAAAGGAGTCACAGTGCTAATACGCACAAAGGGCTAATGCTCATGGAGTCATGGTGCTTATACATACAGAGGGATATTGCTCAAAGAGTCACGGTGCTTATACACACAGATGGCTATTGCTCAAAGAGTCACGGTGCTTATACACACAGATGGCTATTGCCCATGGAGTCACGGTGCTAGTACACACAGAGGGCTATTGCTCATGGAGTCACAGTGCTAATACACACAGAGGGCTATTGCCCAAGGAGTCACAGTTCTTATACACAAAGAAGGCTATTGCCCAAGGAGTCGCGATGCTTATACAGACAGAGGGCTATTGCCCAAGGAGTCCCAACTCTTATACACAAAGAGAGCTATTGCCTAAGGAGTCATGGTGCTTATAAACACAGATGGCTACTGCCCAAGGAGTCACAGTGCTTATACACACAGAGGGCTATTGCCCAAGGAGTCACAGTGCTTATACACACAGAGGGCTATTGCCCAAGGAGTCATGATGCTTATACACACAGAGGGCTACTGCCCAAGGAGTCATGGTGCTTATACATTCAGATGGCTATTGCTAAAGGAGTCACAGTGCTAATACGCACAAAGGGCTAATGCTCATGGAGTCATGGTGCTTATACACACAGAGGGATATTTCTCAAGGAGTCACGGTGCATATACACACATATGGCTATTGCCCAAGGAGTCACGGTGCTAGTACACACAGAGGGCTATTGCTCATGGAGTCACAGTGCTAATACACACAGAGGGCTATTGCCAAGGAGTCACAGTTCTTATACACAAAGAGGGCTATTGCCCAAGGAGTCGCGATGCTTATACAGACAGAGGGCTATTGCCCAAGGAGTCACAGCTCTTATACACAAAGAGAGCTATTGCCTAAGTGGTCATGGTGCTTATAAAGACAGATGGCTACTGCCCAAGGAGTCACAGTGGTTATACACACAGAGGGCTATTGCCCAAGGAGTCACAGTGCTAATACACACAGAGGGCTATTGCCCAAGGAGTCATGGTGCTTATACACACAGAGGGCTTTTGCCCAAGGAGTCACGGTGGTAATACACACAGAGGGCTATTGCTCATGGAGTCACGGTGCTAATACACATAGAGGGCTAATGCTCATGGACTCACGGCGCTAATACACACAGAGGGGTATTGCCCAAGGAGTCACGGTACTTATACACAAATACTGTACACACAGAGGAGTATTGCCCAAGGAGTCACGGTGCTTATACACACAGAGGGATATTCCTCAAGGAGTCACGGTGCTTAAACACACAGAGGGCTATTGCCCTAGGAGTCATGGTGCTTATACATTCAGATGGCTATTGCCAAAGGAGTCACAGTGCTAATACGCACAAAGGGCTAATGCTCATGGAGTCATGGTGCTTATACACACAGAGGGATATTGCTCTAGGAGTCACAGTGCTTATACACACATAGGGCTATTGCACAAGGAGTCATGGTGTTTATACACACAGAGGGCTATTGCCCAAGGAGTCACGGTGCTAATACACACAGAGGCCTATTGCTCATGGAGTCACGGTGCTAATACACACAGAGGGCTATTGCCCAAGGAGTCACAGTTCTTATATACAAAGAGGGCAATTGCCCAAGGAGTCGTGAGGCTTATACAGACAGAAGGCTATTGCCCAAGGAGTCACAGTTCTTATACACAAAGAGGACTATTGCCCAAGGAGTCACGGTTCTTGTACACAAAGACAGCTATTGCCTAAGGAGTCATGGTGCTTATACACACAGATGGCTACTGCCCAAGGAGTCACGGTGCTAATACACACAGAGGGCTATTGCTCATGGAGTCACGGTGCTAATACACACAGAGGGCTATTGCTCATGGACTCATGGCGCTAGTACACACAGAGGGCTATTGCCCAAGGAGTCACGGTGCTTATACACACTTACTGAACACACAGAGGGCTATTGCTCATGGAGTCATGGTGCTTATACACACAGAGGGCTATTGCCCAAGGAGTCACAGTGCTTATACACACAGAGGGCTATTGCCCTAGGAGTTATGCTGCTTATACACACAGATGGCTATTGCCCAAGGAGTCACGGTGCTACTGCTTATACCCACAGAGGGCTATTTCCCAGGGAGCCATTGTGCTTATACACACAGAGGGAGATTGCTCAAGGAGTCACAGTGCATATACACACAGAGGGATATTACCAAAGGAGTCACAGTGCTTATACACACAGAGGGCTATTGCCCAAGGAGTCATGGTGGTTATACACACAGAGGGCTATTGTCCAAGGAGTCACGGCGTTTATACACACAGATGGCTATTGCCAAAGGAGTCACAGTGCTAATACGCACAAAGGGCTAATGCTCATGGAGTCATGGTGCTAATACACACAGAGGGCTATTGCTCATGTACTCACGGTGCTAGTAAACACAGAGAGATGTTGCCCAAGGAGTCACGGTGCTTATACACACATACTGTACACACAGAGGGCTATTGCCCAAGGAGTCACGGTGCTTATACACACAGAGGGATATTGCTCAAGGAGTCACGGTGCTTATACACACAGAGGGCTATTGCCCAAGGAGTCATGGTGTTTATACACACAGATGGCTATTGCCAAAGGATTCACAGTGCTAATACACACAAAGGGCTAATGCTCATGGAGTCCTGGTGCTTATACACACAGAAGGATATTGCTCAAGGAGTCACGGTGCTTATAAGCACAGATGGCTATTGCCCAAGGAGTCACAGTGCTAGTACACACAGAGGGCTATTGCTCATGGAGTCATGGTGCTAATACACGCAGAGGGCTATTGCCCAAGGAGTCACAGATCTTATATACAAAGAGGGCTATTGCCCAAGGAGTCACGATGCTTATACAGACAGAGGGCTATTGCCCAAGGATTCACAGTTCTTATACACAAAGAGGACTATTGCCCAAGGAGTCACGGTTCTTATACACAAAGAGAGCTATTGCATAAGGAGTCATGGTGCTTATACACACAGATGGCTACTGCCCAAGGAGTTACAGTGCTTATACACACAGAGGGCTATTGCCCAAAGAGTTACAGTGCTTATACACACAGAGGGCTATTGCCCAAGGAGTCATGGTGCTTATACACACAGAGGGCTATTGCCCAAGGACTCACGGTGCTAGTACACACAGAGGGCTATTGCTCATGGAGTCATGGTGCTTATACACACAGATGGCTATTGCCCAAGGAGTCACGGTGCTACTGCTTATACACACAGAGGGCTATTGCCCAGGGAGTCATTGTGCTTATACACACAGAGGGAGATTGCTCAAGGAGTCACAGTGCATATACACACAGAGGGCTATTGCCCAAGGAGTCACAGTGCTTATACACACAGAGGGCTATTGCCCAAGGAGTCATGGTGCTTATACACACAGAGGGCTATTACCCAAGGAGTCACGGTGCTAATACACACAGAGGGCTTTTGCTCATGGAGTCGTGGTGCTAATACACACAGAGGGCTATTGCTCATGAACTCACGGCACTAGTACACACAGAGGGCTATTGCCCAAGGAGTCAAGGTGCTTATACACACATACTGTACACACAGAGGGCTATTGCCCAAGGAGTCACGGTGCTTATACACACAGAGGGATATTGCTCAAGCAGTCACGGTGCTTATACACACAGAGGGTTATTGCCCTAGGAGTTATGGTGCTTATACACACAGATGGCTATTGCCCAAGGAGTCACAGTGCTACTGCTTATACACACAGAGGGCTATTGCCCAAGGAGTCACGGTGCTAAAACACACAGAGGGCTATTGCTCATGGAGTCACGGTGCTAATACACACAGAGGGCTATTGCTCATGGACTCACGGCGCTAGTACACACACAGGGCTATTGCCCAAGGAGTCTCGGTGCTTATACACACATACTGAACACACAGAGGGCTATTGCTCATGGAGTCATGGTGCTTATACACACAGAGGGCTATTGCCCAAGGAGTCACAGTGCTTATACACACAGAGGGCGATTGCCCAAGGAGTCACGATGCTTATACACACAGACGGCTGTTGCCCAAGGAGTCACGGTTCTTATACACAAAGAGGGCTATTGCCCAAGGAGTCACGATGCTTATGCACACAGAGGGCTATTGCCCAAGGAGTCACAGTGCATATACACACAGAGGTCTACTACCCAAAGAGTCACGATGCTTATACACACAGAGGGCTACTGCCCAAGGAGTCACACTTCTTATACACAAAGAGGGCTATTACCCAAGGAGTCATGATGCTTATACACACAGAGGGCTACTGCCCAAGGAGTCATGGTGCTTATACATTCAGATGGCTATTGCCAAAGGAGTCACAGTGCTAATACGCACAAAGGGCTAATGCTCATGGAGTCATGGTGCTTATACACACAGAGGGATATTTCTCAAGGAGTCACGGTGCATATACACACATATGGCTATTGCCCAAGGAGTCACGGTGCTAGTACACACAGAGGGCTATTACTCATGGAGTCACAGTGCTAATACACACAGAGGGCTATTGCCAAGCAGTCACAGTTCTTATACACAAAGAGGGCTATTGCCCAAGGAATCGCGATGCTTATACAGACAGAGGGCTATTGCCCAAGGAGTCACAGCTCTTATACACAAAGAGAGCTATTGCCTAAGGGGTCATGGTGCTTATAAACACAGATGGCTACTGCCCAAGGAGTCACAGTGGTTATACACACAGAGGGCTATTGCCCAAGGAGTCACAGTGCTAATACACACAGAGGGCTATTGCCCAAGGAGTCATGGTGCTTATACACACAGAGGGCTTTTGCCCAAGGAGTCACGGTGGTAATACACACAGAGGGCTATTGCTCATGGAGTCACGGTGCTAATACACATAGAGGGCTAATGCTCATGGACTCACGGCGCTAATACACACAGAGGGGTATTGCCCAAGGAGTCACGGTACTTATACACACATACTGTACACACAGAGGGGTATTGCCCAAGGAGTCACGGTGCTTATACACACAGAGGGATATTCCTCAAGTAGTCACGGTGCTTATACACACAGAGGGCTATTGCCCTAGGAGTCATGGTGCTTATACATTCAGATGGCTATTGCCAAAGGAGTCACAGTGCTAATACGCACAAAGGGCTAATGCTCATGGAGTCATGGTGCTTATACACACAGAGGGATATTGCTCTAGGAGTCACAGTGCTTATACACACATAGGGCTATTGCACAAGGAGTCATGGTGCTTATACACACAGAGGGCTATTGCCCAAGGAGTCACGGTGCTAATACACACAGAGGCCTATTGCTCATGGAGTCACGGTGCTAATACACACAGAGGGCTATTGCCCAAGGAGTCACAGTTCTTATATACAAAGAGGGCAATTGCCCAAGGAGTCGTGATGCTTATACAGACAGAAGGCTATTGCCCAAGGAGTCACAGTTCTTATACACAAAGAGGACTATTGCCCAAGGAGTCACGGTTCTTGTACACAAAGACAGCTATTGCCTAAGGAGTCATGGTGCTTATACACACAGATGGCTACTGCCCAAGGAGTCACGGTGCTAATACACACAGAGGGCTATTGCTCATGGAGTCACGGTGCTAATACACACAGAGGGCTATTGCTCATGGACTCATGGCGCTAGTACACACAGAGGGCTATTGCCCAAGGAGTCACGGTGCTTATACACACATACTGAACACACAGAGGGCTATTGCTCATGGAGTCATGGTGCTTATACACACAGAGGGCTATTGCCCAAGGAGTCACAGTGCTTATACACACAGAGGGCTATTGCACAAGGAGTCACGATGCTTATACACAGATGGCTATTGCCCAAGGAGTCACGGTTCTTATACAAAAAGAGGGCTATTGCCCAAGGAGTCATGATGCTTATACACACAGAGGGCTACTGCCCAAGGAGTCATGGGGCTTATACATTCAGATGGCATTTGCCAAAGGAGCCACAGTGCTAATACGCACAAAGGGCTAATGCTCATGGAGTCATGGTGCTTATACATACAAATAGCTATTTCCAAGGAGTCACGGTGCTAGTACAGATAGGCCCTCATTCAGACCCACTCGCAAGCGGGCGCACGTACGTTAGGCGTACGTACAAAAATATTTAAATTCAATGGCTCGCTCGTATTTTCGTTCGCATCTAAAATTCCTCCCTAAACTCAGGCGACCCCTCCTCTAACTAACGAGCGTACGAAATAGCGTGCGTACATCCCCGAAATGGCTTGAAAGGAACGCACGCACAAGTATAAACAGGAAGTGGCCTTGTCAGATGTCGATTACCTGCTCCTTTATTCTGCCTACCTCCATCAATCGTATCATGCCAATCAATGTATCAATTAGCTTAATTGTTTGTTTTTTTCAACACAATGCAAGAAACTTTACTCTTGTCCGTGTTTGTGTTTACCCGCAGAATACGTACGGATGAAACATTCGCTTTTATTGTTCAAAAAACATGTGAACCACAATTAAACAATTGTACTATTGCTGTGGATCCCCGCATATTTCCCTGGGTTCATTTCTTTATTTAAATTTGCTTACGCATGTCACTGCATCAAGCCTATCATAACTCTCCAGAGATTTCTGGCCCTGTCGAACACATGACTCATACACTAACCAATAAAATTGCTCCTGTTAATTTCCAAAATACATTAGCCAATCAGAAAATTTTTACACACTTTATCAAAAATGATTTTTAAGAAAAACACCATTGCCATCATGAGAGCCTCCGCATTCACCAGGCGTGAGCTGCTGGTGCTTACGGAGGTCATGGATCGCCGGATCACCAGCCAACCTCAACCCATGACCAACCGCCAGAAGCGCTCCGCGTATGCGGAGGCACGGTCCCGCCTGTGGTCCTTCGGCTCACGCCGCAACATCGGGCAGCTGGAGCGCAGGTGGTCCGACCTGCAACGGCGAACGCCCCGCTTGCTGGCATGCTTTCGCATGCAGATCCTGGAAAGTAAGTGTTATGTATTGTGGTTTTAATGTTTGTGTTTGTGGGGCAAACTGCGTGTGCATGTTTTCCAGTCTGTCCTATTTATTATTTGTACTCATATCTGCGTGTGCATGTTTTCCAGTCTGTCCTATTTATTATTTGTACTCATATCTGCGTGTGCATGTTTTCCTGTCTGTCCTATTTATTATTTGTACTCATATCTGCGTGTGCATGTTTTCCAGTCTGTCCTATTTATTATTTGTACTCATATCTGCGTGTGCATGTTTTCCAGTCTGTCCTATTTATTATTTGTACTCATATCTGCGTGTGCATGTTTTCCTGTCTGTCCTATTTATTATTTGTACTCATATCTGCGTGTGCATGTTCTCCAGTCTGTCCTATTTATTATTTGTACTCATATCTGCGTGTGCATGTTTTCCCTCTATTTCTGATTTATTCATTCTACTGCTATTTGGCTTATTTGTTGTTTTTTTTATTTTTTTTAGTTTTGTTGCCCGGATTTGTCCATAAACTAACCGCAATTTCTTTGTCATATTTTAGGGGGACAGCCAAGACTCCGCCGTCACCGTCCGTCCAGACGGCGTTCCCGGCCACTATCCCCGACCCCCAGCCAACACTCCACCCCAAATCTTTCCCCTATTCCCCACTCCTCCCCATCCTTCCCAGACCCTCTCCCGGAAATGTCGGGCCTCCTTCCCCTCCGTCCCACTTCCCCCTCTCCTCCACCCACCCCTCTTCCAATTACCCCCTCCCCGGAGTCCATCATAACTCCTCCCCATTCTTTGGGGAATGACGGATCCTCCGAGGAGGATCATGGAGGTATTTCCGGAGCTCCCGTTTTGGCTCCCGGTATGTTTTTTTTTTTTTTTTTTTTAAAGCACAAACTGTTTGTATGTAATCATGTGTCGTGCCTTTCTTCGTGTTTTTGTGGCTTGACTTTTGGTGATTTTGAAGGTTTGCCTTTACCTCTTCCTGGTGATTTCAACATACACATATCATACCTGTGGGAATTTTTACCTAGGCCTTGTATTTTTGCCAGCCCCCCCTTTTTTTTTTTTTTTTTTCGGTTTAGGAGTGATTTGGTTGTGTTTTTTTTTTTTTTTATGTGGATTCCCTATTGTTGTATTAACCCACACACTTTTCTCACCCACAGAGGAACAGAGGCGTCGGCAAGAGGTGGCGGATTGTGTGGGGCAGATGCGGCAACATGTAATCGGCATTCTGGTGGCCCTCGACCGGCTGTCTGGCCTCCTTCGGCAGTAGTTTTTTTATTTTTGTTATCTTTTCAAAATAAATTTATTCAGACAAATATACGTTGTGGCTCATTTTTTAAATCCAAAACCAAGATAGTTTAGCATGACATAAGTAGACTGTTCCTGCAAGGATTTCCCTTTTTTAAAAGTTAGATTGTGTTTTGTCTTTGTATGTCAAACAGACACAAGAAACACATAACAGTAACAATGTCATTTCCCTTTTTGGGTGTAGTGTCAATTACATATTTCTACATTTTACAGGTTCCTAGTTGGTGCGCAAGCTGCTTAGGCCAATCTTACAAATCCCAAGGTTGGGCCAGGCTTCCTTTTGGTGTGGGTTGGGAAGCTGAAAACATATTTCAGTTTAGCTCAACTGGCGTCAGTACTGGTTTACCCCTTAGTCAAATGTAACTTGTGTTAACCTGGTTACACTTGCTGTTAACGTCCCAAAAAAGGAAGACCATTTCACTCTCCAAACATTTATTCACAACATAACAGAGAAAACAAAGTGGTCACTCCCAAAAAAAGAACACAGTGATAAATTCAAATACAACACATACCAAGAAATAATTAAATAAAAACAAAAAATCAAGAACTGGTTGACGAAGGACCATGCCAACATGATTCCACAAACATGGCGTTGCGATATGGGTTCCAGAATATATGCCCAAAAGGACCAGATCCAGGTTTGGTAAGGGTAGCAGGAAGTAGTGAGCGTTGGAGTGCCAAAGATTATGTGAACAAACAGAAGATGGTGAGAAAAAAAAATAAAAATTAGATGTTCGCAAACAAACACAAACACATTAGGTATAAACACTGTAGTTTTGTTCAAACTTACCTAAAAAATCTGGCCACCACATCATCGCGTATGGCCCCCCCACATACTGACCTTCGACCAACCTCGGGGGGGCCATCCTCAGGTAAGGCATCCTCTGGCTGCATTGGGACACCACTCCTTATGGCAATGTTGTGAAATATCCCACACAGGACCACAATTTTAGACACCATATCCGGCACATACATGAGCTCGCCACCAGAGCGGTGGAGGCATCTGAATCGGCCTTTTAAAAGGCCGATACAGCGCTCCACCACTTGCCTGGTGGCTGTAAGTGCGGAATTATACGCACTTTGTGGCCCTGGTGTGGGAGCCAAATAAGGAGTGAGCAGCCAGGACATGCAAGGGTATCCACTGTCTCCTGTGAAAAAAAATAGACCACATCAGGAACACTGTGTATCAAGCTTAACATTGTTATGTACTAAAGGTCTCCACTTACCCAGAAGCCACGCATCACCAGCTTGTAGGTTGGTTAATTTCTGCCATATCCCTGATTGCCGGATGACGAAGGAGTCATGAGCACTTCCTGGTAATTTAGCATTCAGGGACAGGATCTGGAGGGAGGCATCACATACCACCATTACATTCAGGGAGTGATAGTGTTTACGGTTTCTAAATATTGCCTCCAGCCGTGCTGGAGGCTGAAGTGGTATGTGAGTACCATCCACAACCCCTATGATGTGTGGGAAGCCAGCTATTTGGTAAAAATTGGCCTTGGCCACACTAAGGGCACCCATATCCAAAGGCATTTTAATAAAATGATGGAGGTGCTTGAAAAGTGCCTCCATCACTGCCCTCAGGATCCGGGAAAAGGAGGATTGGGAGATGCCCGCCACTATTCCCACCGTTGTTTGAAACGATCCTGAGGCACAGAAATGTAACACCGCCATAAATTGCGTCAGTGGTGGTATTGCTGTTGGACTGTCAATTTGCCGCTCAAGATCACTTTCTATTAATGAGAGAGTGTCTATGATGATTTTGGGAGGTAGACGGTAGCGTCTTAAAACCTCATCATCGGGCATTCCAAAAAGGGTGACACGTGTTCGAAATATCTGGGGCCTTGCATGCCTACGATGCCTACGCCTGGGACGAGTTTGAGGTTGGTCGTCTTCCGGGAGCAGGGCCAGAACAATTCGCCCCAGATCTACCTGAAATTCAAAGTTTACAATGTAAGGCTTTTGAGCCACCCCAAAAGTAACATAAAACAACTTAGCTTTCTGATACCATCCATAGCTGCTTACATGCCGGGGTATTGTCATGATACGTATAAACTGTAAAAAAGGCAAAAATTAGACTTCAAAAATTTAGAGGGTGATTTTTTGTTTGTCAAATTGTTGCAAGCCAACACATAAAATAGGCGAAACACACATTTGGCCATCGATGAAAACGACATTGCACACCGTACGTCAAATAGGGTTCAAATGGACCCCAAAAATGGAAAAGGGAAAAGCAAAACTGGTTTACATGATGAATAAGCCTCGAAAAATGCGTTAATTAGTTCGCAAATGCAAGTCACTACACCAACAGTCAAAAATGCGTTAATTAGTTCGCAAATGCAAGTCACTACACCAACAGTCAAAAATGCGTTAATTAGTTCGCAAATGCAAGTCACTACACCAACAGTCAAAAATGCGTTAATTAGTTCGCAAATGCAAGTCACTACACCAACAGTCAAAAATGCGTTAATTAGTTCGCAAATGCAAGAAAAAAAATGGACTTACCCAACTCAAATATATAAGATTTCCAACAAAAAGGTCTTTGGGTCCGAAAGCCAAAACAAACTAAAAAAGATGAAATTAGTGTAAAAAAAAAAATAGCTAACCAAAAACCAGAAGTAGACACCAATTGGCCACAAATTAGACTGCACAAAACTTACCAAATCAGGAAAGGATGGGGAAAAAAAGCAAAAAAATGCGAACGGAAAACCAAAACAACTGTAGCAAAACCAAAAAAAAACCAACTCTGCCAAATCCTCCAACCGCAAACAACCAAATCCAACCAACTTAACCGCCAACAATCCAACAACCCAACCTCGACTCCACACACACCAAGCCATAAATAGTGTTTATTTTCCCGCACAAATTAAGGATGAATCATAGGGACGCACAATCAATGATGCGGCCGCAAACTAAGGACGCATGTATAAATACGTCACGAAATCACATTGAATTTCTGGTTGATTTCATTCTGGAAGCAGAGACATGGCTTCAGACCAGGGAAACAATGGCCAAAAATCCGGCGGTAAGGCCTTCATGCATTTTGTCTCAATGATTCTTTTTAAACATAATATTGTGCAAGTTGTGAAGTGGCTAAATCTGCATATTTACCCAAATAGGTGAGGAGGATGACATGGAAGAGACTGCTGGCCCCAGTCAACCCGCCAAAGCTGCCAAAAAAAAAAGGCAGCCACATTTCACAAGCAAGGAGATGGAGGTTTTGATCCAGAAGTGCGTTGACATCCTGCCCCAGGCAGCCAGGAATATGAGCCAAAGCCAGAAGTGGAGAATGTGGGAGGAGGTCGCCGTTGCTGTCAATAGGGTGGGTGATTATGTCCGTCTAGCCCGGGATGTCAAACGGCGGTAAGTAAACACTTTCCCATCCTATAAACAAACCCCATTGTAAAAAAAAGGATAATGGTTCCAATTTCATTCCACAGATGGGCAGACTTCAAATATCGTCTCAAGCAAAAACTTGCCGACAGGGCTAGGCATGCAAGGGGGACAGGTGGGGGTCCCACCCCTGTGTCATTGGAGTTGACAGACTTAGAAGAGCTGGCACAGGGGTGTGTGCAGGCTGTGGAGGTGTTTGGCGTATCCAACATGGATACGGACATGCCAGACTTTGCGGCTCCTCATGTTGGCCAAGGTAAGTCTTGTGATGTCACCAACTCTGAAATGCTATTGTGCCAATATGTAGATTCTAATGTGAGTCTTTTCGCAATTTTCCTAACAGAGACAGAGGCGGATGAGTCTGCTCCAGAGGGGAGCCTTGGCCGCAGAATTTCTGCTGGCTCTGCAGGGGAGGAACCAGTACATCCGGCTGAGGACCCTGCAGAAGCCAGTCCAGGGCGTGCCCCCTCGCAGGCAGTGGGCCTCCTCACAGAACTCAATTTTAAATCGGATTTCCATACGGAGATTCTGCAGAGGATGGCCAACATCCGCATCGCCGATGCCCTGGAGCAGCTCGTTCGCCAGCACATGGTGGAGCCGACCTCCCTTCCTGCCGGAACATCCGGATCCTCCACCTCTGGCACAACATCAGCCAATCCTCCAAATGTGCCTAGCCCTGTGCCTAGTCCATAGGCCACAACATCTGCCTCTGGACAGGCCAGCCCGATGGCATCCCGGACCCGGTCTGGCGCCCACCCTCACCCAGCCAAACGGGCGAGAAAACGGTGACAGCAATGGCGACTTTTCCCACACTCCTTCTGTGCTTGGCTCATATTCCTTTCTGGTCAAAACTTCCCTCTCCTTTCTTGTGAAATTTTTTTACATTTGGTATTTACGTTTATGTTACCAGTTATGGCTTTTTTTTTTTTTCAACAAATATCTTTGCCACAAAAAAAAGGCAACAAATTATTAGGCCAATTTGTTTGTGTTTAAACAATAAATTTAAAACAAAAAACTGACATTGTATTGTGACATTATTGTACAAATGGGTTACATTTAATCCTGGCCCTAAAGGCAAAAACTGACCCTCTTAAAAAAAAAAAAAGGCCTCTTTAAGGAACGTTTAAAAAATCACATAGCGATGCAAATTCCACAGTAAACCAAAAAAAAGGGGAGCTAATTAAAACATGATGACATTATTGTTACAATAGGCCATAACCAACAAATTGTGGCCAAAATAAAACACCAAAAATGTACGCTAATTGATTGTGTAATCATGACATTAGCAGCTATGATTTCCACCTGCGTACGCTTTTGTGCTATCCCAATAAACTGCTTTCCAAACACATACCAAGCCGGTTTTCAATCCAACACTAATTACTTTACTGACCAGCCGCGATTAATCGCAGCACCATCCTTGAGTCCAGGGACGGAGGAGAAGGCCATCGCCAATGTGGTCGAGTAATCCTGACCCTAAGCTGTGCGAGCATTTTGAAGGGAAAGCGGATGTTCCAGTGACGTATGAGACGGTCCGAACACATTTGACGTTCGCATCTGCTAATGTATGTACGCCCCAAAAACGCCTCGCCACGCCTGCGTTTTTTCATCTCCACCCCCGTCAACACCCAAAAACGCCCTGTTCTGTCAATCACATTTGACATGTCACTTCCTGTACGCTATTTTAGGAACGAGAGAAAAAAAACTCGCAATCTGCCATACGCACATGCGCAGTGTAACACCGACGCATGCGCGGTTAGTCAACATCGGAACGCAACGAGCGTACTGTTGTTAACGTGTGGCTCTGAATGAGGGCCATAGAGGGCTATTGCTCATGGAGTCACGGTGCTAATACACACAGAGGGCTATTACCCAAGGAGTCACAGTTCTTATACACAAAGAGGGCTATTGCCCAAGGAGTCACGATGCTTATACATACAGAGGGCTATGGCCGAAGGAGTCACAGTGCATATACACACAGAGGTCTACTATCCAAAGAGTCACGATGCTTAAACACACAGATGGCTAGTGCCCAAGGAGTCACGGTGCTAATACACACAAAGGGCTATTGCTCAAGGTGTCATGGTGCTTATACACACAGAGGGCTATTGCCCAAGGAGTCACAGTGCTTATACACACAGAGGGCTATTGCCCAAGGAGTCACGATGCTTATACACACAGATGGCTATTGCCCAAGGAGTCACGGTTCTTATACACAATGAGGGCTATTGCCCAAGGAGCCATGATGCCTATACACACAGAGAGCTACTGCCCAAGGAGTCATGGTGCTTATACATTCAGATGGCGATTGCCAAAGGAGTCACAGTGCTAATACGCACAAAGGGCTAGTGCCCAAGGAGTCACGGTGCTAGAACACACAGAGGGCTAATGCTCAAGGAGTCACGGTGCTAATACACACAGAGGGCTATTGTCCAAGGAGTCACAGTTCTTATACACAAAGAGGGCTATTGCCCAAGGAGTCATGATGCTTATACAGACAGAAGGCTATTGCCCAAGGAGTCACAGCTCTTATACACAAAGAGGACTATTGCCCAAGGAGTCACGGTTCTTATACACAAAGAGAGCTTTTGCCTAAGGAGTCATGGTGCTTATACACAAAGATGGCTACTGCCCAAGGAGTCACAGTGCTTATATACACAGAGGGCTATTGCCCAAAGAGTCACAGTGCTTATACACACAGAGGGCTATTGCCCAAGGAGTCATGGTGCTTATACACACAGAGGGCTATTGCCCAAGGACTCACGGTGCTAATACACACAGAGGGCTATTGCTCTTGGAGTCACGGTGCTAATACACACAGAGGGCTATTGCTCATGGACTCACGGTGCAAATACAGACAGAGGGTTATTGCCCAAGGAGTCACGGTACTTATACACACATACTGTACACACAGAGGGCTATTACCAAAGGAGTCACGGTGCTTATACACACAGAGGGATATTGCTCAAGGAGTCACGGTGCTTATACACACAGAGAGCTATTGCCCTAGGAGTTATGGTGCTTATACACACAGATGGCTATTGCCCAAGGAGTCACGGTGCTACTGCTTATACCCACAGAGGGCTATTTCCCAGGGAGTCATTGTGCTTATACACACAGAGGGAGATTGCTCAAGGAGTCATGGTGCTTATACACATAGAGGGCTATTGCCCTAGGAGTCATGGTGCTTATACACACAGATGGCTATTGCCCAAGGAGTCACGGTGCTACTGCTTATACCCACAGAGGGCTATTTCCCAGGGAGTCATTGTGCTTATACACACAGAGGGAGATTGCTCAAGGAATCACAGTGCATATACACACAGAGGGCTATTACCCAAGGAGTCACAGTGCTTAAACACACAGAGGGCTATTGCCCAAGGAGTCATGGTGCTTATACACACAGAGGGCTATTGTCCAAGGAGTCACGGCGTTTATACACACAGATGGCTATTGCCAAAGGAGTCACAGTGCTAATACGCACAAAGGGCTAATGCTCATGGAGTCATGGTGCTAATACACACAGAGGGCTATTGCTCATGTACTCACGGCGCTAGTAAACACAGAGGGCTGTTGCCCAATGAGTCACGGTGCTTATACACACATACTGTACACACAGAGGGCTATTGCCCAAGGAGTCACGGTGCTTATACACACAGAGGGATATTGCTCAAGGAGTCACGGTGCTTATACACACAGAGGGCTATTGCCCAAGGAGTCATGGTGTTTATACACACAGATGGCTATTGCCAAAGGATTCACAGTGCTAATACACACAAAGGGCTAATGCTCATTGAGTCCTGGTGCTTATACACACAGAAAGATATTGCTCAAGGAGTCACGGTGCTTATATGCACAGATGGCTATTGCCCAAGGAGTCACAGTGCTAGTACACACAGAGGGCTATTGCTCATGGAGTCACGGTGCTAATACACGCAGAGGGCTATTGCCCAAGGAGTCACAGATCTTATATACAAAGAGGGCTATTGCCCAAGGAGTCACGATGCTTATACAGACAGAGGGCTATTGCCCAAGGATTCACAGTTCTTATACACAAAGAGGACTATTGCCGAAGGAGTCACGGTTCTTATACACAAAGCAAGCTATTGGCTAAAGAGTCATGGTGCTTATACACATAGATGGCTACTGCCCAAGGAGAGGCAGTGCTTATACATACAGAGGGCTATTGCCCAAGGAGTCACAGTGCTTATACACACATAGGGATATTGCTCAAGGAGTCACGGTGCTTTTACACACAGAGGGCTATTGCCCTAGGAGTCATGGTGCTTATACACACAGATGGCTATTGCCCAAGGAGTCACGGTGCTACTGCTTATACACACAGAGGGCTATTGCCCAGGGAGTCATTGTGCTTATACACACAGAGGGAGATTGCTCAAGGAGTCACAGTGCATATACACAAAGAGGGCTATTGCCCAAGGAGTCACAGTGCTTATACACACAGAGGGCTATTGCCCAAGGAGTCATGGTGCTTATACACACAGAGGGCTATTACCCAAGGAGTCACGGTGCTAATACACACAGAGGGCTATTGCTCATGGAGTCGTGGTGCTAATACACACAGAGGGCTATTACCCAAGGAGTTATAGTGCTTATACACACAGATGGCTATTGCCCAAGGAGTCACAGTGCTACTGCTTATACACACAGAGGGCTATTGCCCAGGGAGTCATTGTGCTTATACACACAGAGGGCTATTGCCCAAGGAGTCAAGGTGCTAATACACACAGAGGGCTATTGCTCATGGAGTCACGGTGCTAATACACACAGAGGGCTATTGCTCATGGACTCACGGCGCTAGTACACACACAGGGCTATTGCCCAAGGAGTCACGGTGCTTATACACACATACTGAACACACAGAGGGCTATTGCTCATGGAGTCATGGTGCTTATACACACAGAGGGCTATTGCCCAAGGAGTCACAGTGCTTATACACACAGAGGGCTATTGCCCAAGGAGTCATGATGCTTATACACACAGAGGGCTACTGCCCAAGGAGTAATGGTACTTATACATTCAGATGGCTATTGCCAATGGAGTCAAAGTGCTAATACGCACAAAGGGCTAATGCTCATGGAGTCATGGTGCTTATACACACAGAGGGATATTGCTCAAGGAGTCATGGTGCTTATACACATAGAGGGCTATTGCCCTAGGAGTCATGGTGCTTATACACACAGATGGCTATTGCCCAAGGAGTCACGGTGCTACTGCTTATACACACAGAGGGCTATTGCCCAGGGAGTCATTGTGCTTATACACACAGAGGGAGAATGCTCAAGAAGTCACAGTGCTTATACACACAGAGGGCTATTGCCCAAGGAGTCATGGTGCTTATACACACAGAGGGCTATTGCCCAAGGAGTCACAATGCTAATACACACAGAGGGCTATTGCACATGGAGTCACGGTGCTAATACACACAGAGGGCTATTGCTCATGGACTCACGGCGCTAGTACACACAGAGGGCTATTGCCAAAGGAGTCACGGTGCTTATACACACACACTGTACACACAGAGGGCTATTACCCAAGGAGTCATGGTGCTTATACACACAGAGGGATATTGCTCAAAGGAGTCACAGTGCTTATACACATAGAGGGCTATTGCCCTAGGAGTCACGGTGCTTATACACACAGAATCCTGTTGCCCAAGGAGTCACAGTGCTAGTACACACAGAGGGCTATTGCTCATGGAGTCACGGTGCTAATACACACAGAGGGCTATTGCCCAAGGAGTCACAGTTTTTATATACAAAGAGGGCAATTGCCCAAGGAGTCGCGATGCTTATACAGACAGAGGGCTATTGCCCAAGGAGTCACAGTTCTTATACACAAAGAGGACTATTGCCCAAAGAGTCACGGTTCTTACACACAAAGAGAGCTATTGCCTAAGGAGTCATGGTGCTTATACACACAGATGGCTGCTGCCCAAGGAGTCACGGTGCTAATACACACAGAGGGCTATTGCTCATGGAGTCACGGTGCTAATACACACAGAGGGCTATTGCTCATGGACTCACGGCGCTAGTACACACAGAGGGATATTGCCCAAGGAGTCACAGTGCTTATACACACAGAGGGCTATTTCCCAAGGAGTCATGGTGCTTATACACACAGAGGGCTATTGTCCAAGGAGTCACGGCGTTTATACACACAGATGGCTATTGCCAAAGGAGTCACAGTGCTAATACGCAGAAAGGGCTAATGCTCATGGAGTCATGGTGCTAATACACACAGAGGGCTATTGCTCATGTACTCACGGCGCTAGTAAACACAGAGGGCTGTTGCCAAAGGAGTCACGGTGCTTATAAACACATACTGTACACACAGAGGGCTATTGCCCAAGGAGTCACGGTGCTTATACACACAGAGGGATATTGCTCAAGGAATCACGGTGCTTATACACACAGAGGGCTATTGCCCAAGGAGTCATGGTGTTTATACACACAGATGGCTTTTGCCAAAGGATTCACAGTGCTAATACGCACAAAGGGCTAATGCTCATGGAGTCCATGTACTTATACACACAGAAGGATATTGCTCAAGGAGTCACGGTGCTTATACGAACAGATGGCTATTGCCCAAGGAGTCACGGTGCTAGTACACACAGAGGGCTATTGCTCATGGAGTCACGGTGCTAATACACGCAGAGGGCTATTGCCCAGGGAGTCACAGATGTTATATACAAAGAGGGCTATTGCCCAAGGAGTCACGATGCTTATACAGACAGAGGGCTATTGCCCAAGGATTCACAGTTCTTATACACAAAGAGGACTATTGCCCAAGGAGTCACGGTTCTTATACACAAAGCAAGCTATTGGCTAAAGAGTCATGGTGCTTATACACATAGATGGCTACTGCCCAAGGAGTGACACTGCTTATACATACAGAGGGCTATTGCCCAAGGAGTCACAGTGCTTATACACACATAGGGCTATTGCCCAAGGAGTCATGGTGCTTATACACACAGAGGGCAATTGCCCAAGGAGTCACGGTGCTAATACACACAGAGGCCTATTGCTCATGGAGTCACGGTGCTAATACACACAGAGGGCTATTGCCGAAGGAGTCACATGTCTTATATACAAAGAGGGCAATTGCCCAAGGAGTCGCGATGCTTATACAGACAGAGGGCTATTGCCCAAGGAGTCACAGTTCTAATACACAAAGAGGAATATTGCCCAAGGAGTCACGGTTCTTGTACACAAAGAGAGCTATTGCCTAAGGAGTCATGGTGCTTATACACACAGATGGCTACTGCCCAAGGAGTCACGGTGCTAATACACACAGAGGGCTATTGCTCATAGAGTCACGGTGCTAATATACACAGAGGGCAATTGCTCATGGACTCACGGCGCTAGTACACACAGAGGGCTATTGCCCAAGGAGTCACGGTGCTTATACACACATACTGAACACACAGAGGGCTATTGCTCATGGAGTCATGGTGCTTATACACACAGAGGGCTATTGCCCAAGGAGTCACAGTGCTTATACACACAGAGGGCTATTGCCCAAGGAGTCACGATGCTTATATACAGATGGCTATTGCCCAAGGAGTCACGGTTCTTATACAAAAAGAGGGCTATTGCCCAAGGAGTCATGGGGCTTATACATTCAGATGGCTATTGCCAAAGGAGTCACAGTGCTAATACGCACAATGGGCTAATGCTCATGGAGTCATGGTGCTTATACACACAGATGGCTATTGCCCAAGGAGTCACGGTGCTAGTACACATAGACGGCTATTGCTCATGGAGTCACGATGCTAATACACACAGAGGGCTATTACCCAAGGAGTCACAGTTCTTATACACAAAGAGGGCTATTGCCCAAGGAGTCACGATGCTTATACACACAGAGGGCTATTGCCCAAGGAGTCACAGTGCATATACACACAGAGGTCTACTATCCAAAGAGTCACGATGCTTATACACACAGAGGGCTATTGCCCAAGGAGTCACGGTGCTAATACACACAAAGGGCTATTGCTCAAGGAGTTATGGTGCTTATACACACAGAGGGCTATTGCCCAAGGAGTCACAGTGCTTATACACACAGATGGCTATTGCCCAAGGATTCACGGTTCTTATACACAATGAGGGCTATTGCCCAAGGAGCCATGATGCCTATACACACAGAGAGCTACTGCCCAAGGAGTCATGGTGCTTATACATTCAGATGGCTATTTCCAAAGGAGTCACAGTGCTAATACGCACAAAGGGCTAATGCTCTGGAGTCATGGTGCTTATACACACAGGTGGCTATTGCCCAAGGAGTCACAGTGCTAGAACACACAGAGGGCTATTGCTCATGGTGTCACGGTTCTAATACACACAGAGGGCTATTGTCCAAGGAGTCACAGTTCTTATACACAAAGAGGGCTATTGCCCAGAAGTCATGATGCTTATACAGACAGAAGGCTATTGCCCAAGGAGTCACAGCTCTTATACACACAGAGGGCTATTGCCCAAGGAGTCACGGTTCTTATACACAAAGAGAGCTTTTGCCTAAGGAGTCATGGTGCTTATACACACAGATGGCTACTGCCCAAGGAGTCACAGTGCTTATATACACAGAGGGCTATTGCCCAAAGAGTCACAGTGCTTATACACACGGAGGGCTATTGCCCAAGGAGTCATGGTGCTTATACACACAGAGGGCTATTGCCCAAGGACTAGCGGAGCTAATACACACAGAGGGTTATTGCTCATAGAGTCACGGTGCTAATACACACAGAGGGCTATTTCTCATGGACTCACGGTGCTAATACAGACAGAGGGCTATTGCCCAAGGAGTCACGGTACTTATACACATATACAGTACACACAGGGGGCTATTGCCCTAGGAGTCATGGTACTTATACACACAGATGGCTATTGCCCAAGGAGTCACGGTGCTACTGCTTATACACACAGAGGGCTATTGCCCAGGAAGTCATTGTGCTTATACACACAGAGGGAGATTGCTCAAGGAGTCACAGTGCATATACACACAGAGGGCTATTGCCCAAGGAGACACAGTGCTTATACACACAGTGGGCTATTGCCCAAGGAGTCATGGTGCTTATACACACAGAGGGCTATTACCCAAGGAGTCACGGTGCTAATACACACAGAGGGCTATTGCTCATGGAGTCGCGGTGCTAATACACACAGAGGGCTATTGCTCATGAACTCACGGCACTAGTACACACAGAGGGCTATTGCCCAAGGAGCCACGGTGCTTATACACACATATTGTACACACAGAGGGCTATTGCCCAAGGAGTCATGGTGCTTATACACACAGAGGGATATTGCTCAAGCAGTCACGGTGCTAGTACACACAGAGGGCTATTGCCCAAGGAGTCACGGTGCTTATACACACATACTGTACACACAGAGGGCTATTGCCCAAGGAGTCACGGTGCTTATACACACAGAGGGATATTGCTCAAGCAGTCACGGTGCTTATACACACAGAGGGTTATTGCCCTTGGAGTTATGGTGCTTATACACACAGATGGCTATTGCCCAAGGAGTCACAGTGCTACTGCTTATACACACAGAGGGCTATTGCCCAGGGAGTCATTGTGCTTATACACACAGAGGGCTATTGCCCAAGGAGTCACGGTGCTAATACACACAGAGGGCTATTGCTCATGGAGTCACGGTGCTAATACACACAGAGGGCTATTGCTCATGGACTCACGGCGCTAGTACACACACAGGGCTATTGCCTAAGGAGTCACGGTGCTTATACACACATACTGAACACACAGAGGGCTATTGCTCATGGAGTCATGGTGCTTATACACACAGAGGGCTATTGCTCAAGGAGTCACGGTGCTTATACACACAGATTCCTATTGCCCAAGGGGTCACAGTGCTAGTACACACAGAGGGCTATTGCTCATGGAGTCACGGTGCTAATACACACAGAGGGCTATTGCCCAAGGAGTCACAGTGCTAATACGCACAAAGGGCTAATGCTCATGGAGTCATGGTGCTTATACACACAGAGGGTTATTGCTCAAGGAGTCACGGTGCTTATACACACAGATTCCTATTGCCCAAGGAGTCACAGTGCTAATACACACAGAGGGCTATTGCCCAAGGAGTCACAGTTCTTATATACAAAGAGGGCAATTGCCCAAGGAGTCATGATGCTTGTACACACAGAGGGCTATTGCCCAAGGAGTCACAGTTCTTATACACCAAGTAGACTATTGCCCAAGGATTCACAGTTCTTATACACAAAGAGGACTATTGCCCAAGGAGTCACGGTTCTTATACACAAAGCAAGCTATTGGCTAAAGAGTCATGGTGCTTATACACATAGATGGCTACTGACCAAGGAGTGACAGTGCTTATACCTACAGAGGGCTATTGCCCAAGGAGTCACAGTGCTTATACACACAGAGGGCAATTGCCCAAGGAGTCACGGTGCTAATACACACAGAGGCCTATTGCTCATGGAGTCACGGTGCTAATACACACAGAGGGCTATTGCCCAAGGAGTCACAGATCTTATATACAAAGAGGGCAATTGCCCAAGGAGTCGCGATGCTTATACAGACAGAGGGCTATTGCCCAATGAGTCACAGTTCTTATACACAAAGACGACTATTGCCCAAGGAGTCACGGTTCTTGTACACAAAGAGAGCTATTGCCTAAGGAGTCATGGTGCTTATACACACAGATGGCTACTGCCCAAGGAGTCACGGTGCTAATACACACAGAGGGCTATTGCTCATGGAGTCACGGTGCTAATATACACAGAGGGCAATTGCTCATGGACTCACGGCGCTAGTACACACAGAGGGCTATTGCCCAAGGAGTCACGGTGCTTATACACACATAATGAACACACAGAGGGCTATTGTTCATGGAGTCATGGTGCTTATACACACAGAGGGCTATTGCCCAAGGAGTCACAGTGCTTATACACACAGAGGGCTATTGCCCAAGGAGTCACGATGCTTATACACAGATGGCTATTGCCCAAGGAGTCACGGTTCTTATACAAAAAGAGGGCTATTGCCAAAGGAGTCATGGGGCTTATACATTCAGATGGCTATTGCCCAAGGAGTCACGGTGCTAGTACACATAGACGGCTATTGCTCATGGAGTCATGATGCTAATACACACAGAGGGCTATTACCCAAGGAGTCACAGTTCTTATACACAAAGAGGGCTATTGCCCAAGGAGTCACGATGCTTATACACACAGAGGGCTATTGCCGAAGGAGTCACAGTGCATATACACACAGAGGTCTACTATCCAAAGAGTCACGATGCTTATACACACAGAGGGCTATTGCCCAAGGAGTCACGGTGCTAATACACACAAAGGGCTATTGCTCAAGGAGTTATGGTGCTTATACACACAGAGGGCTATTGCCCAAGGAGTCACAGTGCTTATACACACAGAGGGCTATTGCCCAAGGAGTCACGATGCTTATACACACAGATGGCTATTGCCCAAGGATTCACGGTTCTTATACACAATGAGGGCTATTGCCCAAGGAGCCATGATGCCTATACACACAGAGAGCTACTGCCCAAGGAGTCATGGTGCTTATACATTCAGATGGCTATTTCCAATGGAGTCACAGTGCTAATACGCACAAAGGGCTAATGCTCTGGAGTCATGGTGCTTATACACACAGGTGGCTATTGCCCAAGGAGTCACGGTGCTAGAACACACAGAGGGCTATTGCTCATGGTGTCACGGTTCTAATACACACAGAGGGCTATTGTCCAAGGAGTCACAGTTCTTATACACAAAGAGGGCTATTGCCCAGAAGTCATGATGCTTATACAGACAGAAGGCTATTGCCCAAGGAGTCACAGCTCTTATACACAAGGAGGACTATTGCCCAAGGAGTCACGGTTCTTATACAAAAAGAGAGCTTTTGCCTAAGGAGTCATGGTGCTTATACACACAGATGGCTACTGCCCAAGGAGTCACAGTGCTTATACACACAGAGGGCTATTGCCCAAAGAGTCACAGTGCTTATACACACAGAGGGCTATTGCCCAAGGAGTCATGGTGCTTATACACACAGAGGGCTATTGCCCAAGGACTCACGGTGCTAATACACACAGAGGGTTATTGCTCATGGAGTCACGGTGCTAATACACACAGAGGGCTATTTCTCATGGACTCACGGTGCTAATACAGACAGAGGGCTATTGCCCAAGGAGTCACAGTACTTATACACATATACAGTACACACAGGGGGCTATTGCCCTAGGAGTCATGGTGCTTATACACACAGAGGGCTATTGCCCAGGGAGTCATTGTGCTTATACACACAGAGGGCTATTGCCCAAGGAGTCACGGTGCTAATACACACAGAGGGCTATTGCTCATGGAGTCACAGTGCTAATACACACAGAGGGCTATTGCTCATGGACTCACGGCGCTAGTACACACACAGGGCTATTGCCTAAGGAGTCACGGTGCTTATCCACACATACTGAACACACAGAGGGCTATTGCTCATGGAGTCATGGTGCTTATACACACAGAGGGCTATTGCTCAAGGAGTCACGGTGCTTATACACACAGATTCCTATTGCCCAAGGGGTCACAGTGCTAGTACACACAGAGGGCTATTGCTCATGGAGTCACGGTGCTAATACACACAGAGGGCTATTGCCCAAGGAGTCACAGTGCTAATACGCACAAAGGGCTAATGCTCATGGAGTCATGGTGCTTATACACACAGAGGGTTATTGCTCAAGGAGTCACGGTGCTTATACACACAGAATCCTATTGCCCAAGGAGTCACAGTGCTAATACACACAGAGGGCTATTGCCCAAGGAGTCACAGTTCTTATATACAAAGAGGGCAATTGACCAAGGAGTCATGATGCTTATACACACAGAGGGCTATTGCCCAAGGAGTCACAGTTCTTATACACCAAGAAGACTATTGCCCAAGGATTCACAGTTCTTATACACAAAGAGGACTATTGCCCAAGGAGTCACGGTTCTTATACACAAAGCAAGCTATTGGCTAAAGAGTCATGGTGCTTATACACATAGATGGCTACTGACCAAGGAGTGACAGTGCTTATACCTACAGAGGGCTATTGCCCAAGGAGTCACAGTGCTTATACACACATAGGGCTATTGCCCAAGGAGTCACGATGCTTATACACACAGATGGCTATTGCCCAAGGAGTCACGATGCTTATACACACAGATGGCTATTGCCCAAGGATTCACGGTTCTTATACACAATGAGGGCTATTGCCCAAGGAGCCATGATGCCTATACACACAGAGAGCTACTGCCCAAGGAGTCATGGTGCTTATACATTCAGATGGCTATTTCCAATGGAGTCACAGTGCTAATACGCACAAAGGGCTAATGCTCTGGAGTCATGGTGCTTATACACACAGGTGGCTATTGCCCAAGGAGTCACGGTGCTAGAACACACAGAGGGCTATTGCTCATGGTGTCACGGTTCTAATACACACAGAGGGCTATTGTCCAAGGAGTCACAGTTCTTATACACAAAGAGGGCTATTGCCCAGAAGTCATGATGCTTATACAGACAGAAGGCTATTGCCCAAGGAGTCACAGCTCTTATACACAAGGAGGACTATTGCCCAAGGAGTCACGGTTCTTATACACAAAGAGAGCTTTTGCCTAAGGAGTCATGGTGCTTATACACACAGATGGCTACTGCCCAAGGAGTCACAGTGCTTATACACACAGAGGGCTATTGCCCAAAGAGTCACAGTGCTTATACACACAGAGGGCTATTGCCCAAGGAGTCATGGTGCTTATACACACAGAGGGCTATTGCCCAAGGACTCACGGTGCTAATACACACAGAGGGTTATTGCTCATGGAGTCACGGTGCTAATACACACAGAGGGCTATTTCTCATGGACTCACGGTGCTAATACAGACAGAGGGCTATTGCCCAAGGAGTCACAGTACTTATACACATATACAGTACACACAGGGGGCTATTGCCCTAGGAGTCATGGTGCTTATACACACAGATGGCTATTGCCCAAGGAGTCACGGTGCTACTGCTTATACACACAGAGGGCTATTGCCCAGGAAGTCATTGTGCTTATACACACAGAGGGAGATTGCTCAAGGAGTCACAGTGCATATACACACAGAGGGCTATTGCCCAAGGAGTCACAGTGCTTATACACACAGTGGGCTATTGCCCAAGGAGTCATGGTGCTTATACACACAGAGGGCTATTACCCAAGGAGTCACGGTGCTAATACACACAGAGGGCTATTGCTCATGGAGTCGCGGTGCTAATACACACAGAGGGCTATTGCTCATGAACTCACGGCACTAGTACACACAGAGGGCTATTGCCCAAGGAGTCACGGTGCTTATACACACATACTGTACACACAGAGGGCTACTGCCCAAGGAGTCACGGTGCTTATACACACAGAGGGATATTGCTCAAGCAGTCACGGTGCTAGTACACACAGAGGGCTATTGCCCAAGGAGTCACGGTGCTTATACACACATACTGTACACACAGAGGGCTATTGCCCAAGGAGTCACGGTGCTTATACACACAGAGGGATATTGCTCAAGCAGTCACGGTGCTTATACACACAGAGGGCTATTGCCCTAGGAGTTATGGTGCTTATACACACAGATGGCTATTGCCCAAGGAGTCACAGTGCTACTGCTTATACACACAGAGGGCTATTGCCCAGGGAGTCATTGTGCTTATACACACAGAGGGCTATTGCCCAAGGAGTCACGGTGCTAATACACACAGAGGGCTATTGCTCATGGAGTCACGGTGCTAATACACACAGAGGGCTATTGCTCATGGACTCACGGCGCTAGTACACACACAGGGCTATTGCCTAAGGAGTCACGGTGCTTATACACACATACTGAACACACAGAGGGCTATTGCTCATGGAGTCATGGTGCTTATACACACAGAGGGCTATTGCTCAATGAGTCACGGTGCTTATACACACAGTTTCCTATTGCCCAAGTAGTCACAGTGCTAGTACACACAGAGGGCTATTGCTCATGGAGTCACGGTGCTAATACACACAGAGGGCTATTGCCCAAGGAGTCACAGTGCTAATATGCACAAAGGGCTAATGCTCATGGAGTCATGGTGCTTATACACACAGAGGGCTATTGCCCAAGGAGTCACAGTTCTTATATACAAAGAGGGCAATTGCCCAAGGAGTCATGATGCTTATACACACAGGGGGCTATTGCCCAAGGAGTCACAGTTCTTATACACCAAGAAGACTATTGCCCAAGGAGTCACGGTTCTTATACACAAAGAGAGCTATTGCCTAAGGAGTCATGGTGCTTATACACACAGATGGCTACTGCCCAAGGAGTCACGGTGGTAATACACACAGAGGGCTATTGCTCATGGAGTCACGGTGCTAATACACACAGACGGCTATTGCTCATGGACTCACGGCGCTAGTACACACAGAGGGCTATTGCCCAAGGAGTCACGGTGCTTATACACACATACTGAACACACAGAGGGCTATTGCTCATGGAGTCATGGTGCTTATACACACAGAGGGCTATTGCCCAAGGAGTCACAGTGCTTATACACACAGAGGGCTATTGCCCAAAGAGTCAAGATGATTATACACACAGATGGCTATTGCCCAAGGAGTCACGGTTCTTATACACAAAGAGGGCTGTTGCCCAAGGAGTCATGATGCTTATACACACAGAGGGCTACTGCCCAAGGAGTCATGGGGCTTATACATTCAGATGACTATTCCCAAAGGAGTCAAAGTGCTAATACGCACAAAGGGCTAATGCTCATGGAGTCATGGTGCTTATACACACAGAGGGATATTGCTCAAGGAGTCACGGTGCTTATACACACAGATTCCTATTGCCCAAGGAATCACAGTGCTAGTACACACAGAGGGCTATTGCCCAAGGAGTCACGGTACTTATACACATATACAGTACACACAGGGGGCTATTGCCCTAGGAGTCATGGTGCTTATACACACAGATGGCTATTGCCCAAGGAGTCACGGTGCTACTGCTTATACACACAGAGGGCTATTGCCCAGGAAGTCATTGTGCTTATACACACAGAGTGAGATTGCTCAAGGAGTCACAGTGCATATACACACAGAGGGCTATTGCCCAAGGAGTCACAGTGCTTATACACACAGTGGGCTATTGCCCAAGGAGACATGGTGCTTATACACATAGAGGGCTATTACCCAAGGAGTCACGGTGCTAATACACACAGAGGGCTATTGCTCATGGAGTCGCGGTGCTAATACACACAGAGGGCTATTGCTCATAAACTCACGGCACTAGTACACACAGAGGGCTATTGCCCAAGGAGTCACGGTGCTTATACACACATACTGTACACACAGAGGGCTATTGCCCAAGGAGTCACGGTGCTTATACACACAGAGGGATATTGCTCAAGCAGTCACGGTGCTAGTACACACAGAGGGCTATTGCCCAAGGAGTCACGGTGCTTATGCACACATACTGTACACACAGAGGGCAATTGCCCAAGGAGTCACGGTGCTTATACACACAGAGGGATATTGCTCAAGAAGTCACGGTGCTTATACACACAGAGGGTTATTGCCCTAGGAGTTATGGTGCTTATACACACAGATGGCTATTGCCCAAGGAGTCACAGTGCTACTGCTTATACACACAGAGGGCTATTGCCCAGGGAGTCATTGTGCTTATACACACAGAGGGCTATTGCCCAAGGAGTCACAGTGCTTATACACACAGAGGGCTATTGCTCATGGAGTCACGGTGCTAATACACACAGAGGGCTATTGCTCATGGAGTCACGGTGCTAATACACACAGAGGGCTATTGCTCATGGACTCACGGCGCTAGTACACACACAGGGCTATTGCCTAAGGAGTCACGGTGCTTATACACACATACTGAACACACAGAGGGCTATTGCTCATGGAGTCATGGTGCTTATACACACAGAGGGCTATTGCTCAAGGAGTCACGGTGCTTATACACACAGTTTCCTATTGCCCAAGGAGTCACAGTGCTAGTACACACAGAGGGCTATTGCTCATGGAGTCACGGTGCTAATACACACAGAGGGCTATTGCCCAAGGAGTCACAGTGCTAATACGCACAAAGGGCTAATGCTCATGGAGTCATGGTGCTTATACACACAGAGGGTTATTGCTCAAGGAGTCACGGTGCTTATACACACAGATTCCTATTGCCCAAGGAGTCACAGTGCTAATACACACAGAGGGCTATTGCCAAAGGAGTCACAGTTCTTATATACAAAGAGGGCAATTGCCCAAGGAGTCATGATGCTTATACACACAGGGGGCTATTGCCCAAGGAGTCACAGTTCTTATACACCAAGAAGACTATTGCCCAAGGAGTCACGGTTCTTATACACAAAGAGAGCTATTGCCTAAGGAGTCATGGTGCTTATACACACAGATGGCTACTGCCCAAGGAGTCACGGTGGTAATACACACAGAGGGCTATTGCTCATGGAGTCACGGTGCTAATACACACAGAGGGCTATTGCTCATGGACTCACGGCGCTAGTACACACAGAGGGCTATTGCCCAAGGAGTCACGGTGCTTATACACACATACTGAACACACAGAGGGCTATTGCTCATGGAGTCATGGTGCTTATACACACAGAGGGCTATTGCCCAAGGAGACACAGTGCTTCTACACACAGAGGGCTATTGCCCAAGGAGTCAAGATGATTATACACACAGATGGCTATTGCCCAAGGAGTCACGGTTCTTATACACAAAGAGGGCTGTTGCCCAAGGAGTCATGATGCTTATACACACAGAGGGCTACTGCCCAAGGAGTCATGGGGCTTATACATTCAGATGACTATTGCCAAAGGAGTCAAAGTGCTAATACGCACAAAGGGCTAATGCTCATGGAGTCATGGTGCTTATACACACAGAGGGATATTGCTCAAGGAGTCACGGTGCTTATACACACAGATTCCTATTGCCCAAGGAATCACAGTGCTAGTACACACAGAGGGCTATTGCTCATGGAGTCACGGTGCTAATACACACAGAGGGCTATTGCCCAAGGAGTCACAGTTCTTATTTACAAAGAGGGCAATTGCCCAAGGAGTCACGATGCTTATACAGACAGAGGGCTTTTGCCCAAGGAGTCACAGTTCTTATACACAAAGAGGACTATTGCCCAAGGAGTCAGGGTTCTTATACACAAAGAGAGCTATTGCCTAAGGAGTCATGGTGCTTATACACACAGATGGCTACTACCCAAGGAGTCACGGTGCTAATACATACAGAGGGCTATTGCTCATGGAGTCACGGTGCTAATACACACAGAGGGCTAATGCTCATAGACTCACGGCGCTAGTACACACAGAGAGCTATTGCCCAAGGAGTCACGGTGTTTATACACACATACTGTACACACAGAGGGCTATTGCCCAAGGAGTCACGGTGCTTATACACACAGAGGGATATTGCTCAAGGTGTCACGGTGCTTATACACACAGAGGGCTATTGCCCTAGAAGTCATGGTGCTTATACACACACATGGCTATTGCCCAAGGAGTCACGGTGCTTCTGCTTATACCCACAGAGGGCTATTGCCCAGGGAGTCATTGTGCTTATACACACAGAGTGAGATTGCAAAAGGAGTCACAGTGCATATACACACAGAGGGCTATTGCCCAAGGAGTCACAGTGCTTATACACACAGAGGGCTATTGCCCAAGGAGTCATGGTGCTTATACACACAGAGGGCTATTGTCCAAGGAGTCAAGGCGTTTATACACACAGATGGCTATTGCCAAAGGAGTCACAGTGCTAATATGCTCAAAGGGCTAATGCTCATGGAGTCAGGGTGCTAATAGACACAGAGAGCTATTGCTCATGTACTCACGGTGCTAGTAAACACAGAGGGCTGTTGCCCAAGGAGTCACGGTGCTTATACACACATACTGTACACACAGAGGGCTATTGTCCAAGGAGTCACGGTGCTTATACACACAGAGGGATATTGCTCAAGGAGTCACGGTGCTTACACACACAGAGGGCTATTGCCCAAGGAGTCATGATGTTTATACACACAGATGGCTATTGCCAAAGGATTCACAGTGCTAATACGCACAAAGGGCTAATGCTCATGGAGTCCTGATGCTTATACACACAGAAGGATATTGCTCAAGGAGTCACGGTGCTTATACGCACAGATGGCTATTGCCCAAGGAGTCACGGTGCTAGTACACACAGAGGGCTATTGCTCATGGAGTCATGGTTCTAATACACAGAGAGCGCTATTGCCCAAGGAGTCACAGATCTTATATACAAAGAGGGCTATTGCCCAAAGAGTCACGATGCTTATATAGACAGAGGGCTATTGCCCAAGGATTCACAGTTCTTATACACAAAGAGGACTATTGCCCAAGGAGTCATGGTTCTTATACACAAAGCAAGCTATTGGCTAAAGAGTCATGGTGCTTATACACATAGATGGCTACTGCCCAAGGAGTGACAGTGCTTATACATAGAGAGGGCTATTGCCCAAGGAGTCATTGTGCTTATACACACAGAGGGAGATTGCTCATGGAGTCACAGTGCATATACACACAGAGGGCTATTGCACAATGAGTCACAGTGCTTATACACACAGAGGGCTATTACCAAAGGAGTCACGGTGCTAATACACATAGAGGGCTATTGCTCATGGAGTCGCGGTGCTAATACACACAGAGGGCTAATGCTCATGAACTCACGGCGCTAGTACACACAGAGGGCTATTGCCCAAGGAGTCACGGTGCTTATACACACAGAGGGATATTGCTCAAGCAGTCACGGTGCTTATACACACATAGGGTTATTGCCCTAGGAGTCATGGTGCTTATACACACAGATGGCTATTGCCCAAGGTGTCACAGTGCTACGGCTTATACACACAGAGGGCTATTGCCCAGGGAGTCATTGTGCTTATACACACAGAGAGCTATTGGCCAAGGAGTTATGGTGCTTATACACACAGAGGGCTATTGCCCAAGGAGTCACGGTGCTAATACACACAGAGGGCTATTGCACATGGAGCCACGGTGCTAATACACACAGAGGGCTATTGCTCATGGACTCACGGTGCTAGTACACACAGAGGGCTATTGCCAAAGGAGTCATGGTACTTATACACACATACTGAACACACAGAGGGCTATTGCCCAAGGAGTCACGGTGCTTATACACACAGAGGGATATTGCTCAAGGAGTCACGGTGCTTATACACACAGAGGGCTATGCCCTAGGAGTCACGGTGCTTATACACACAGATTCCTATTACCCAAGGAGTCACAGTGCTAGTACACACAGAGGGCTATTGCTCATGGAGTCACGGTGCAAATACACACAGAGGGCTATTGCTCATGGACTCACGGCGCTAGTACACACAGAAGGCTATTGGCAAGGAGTCACGGTGCTTATACACACATACTGAACACACAGAGGGCTATTGCTCATGGAGTCATGGTGCTTACACACACAGAGGGCTATTGCCCAAGGAGTCACGATGCTTATACACACAGATGGCTATTGCCCAAGGAGTCACGGTTCATATACAAAAAGAGGGCTATTGCCCAAGGAGTCATGATGATTATACACACAGAGGGCTACTGCCCAAGGAGTCATGGGGATTATACATTCAGATGGCTATTGCCAAAGAAGTCAAAGTGCTAATACGCACAAAGGGCTAATGCTCATGGAGTCATGGTGCTTATACACACAGAGGGATATTGCTCAAAGGGTCACAGTGCTTATACACATAGAGGGCTATTGCCCTAGGAGTCACGGTGCTACTGCTTATACAAACAGAGGGCTATTGCCCAGGGAGTCATTGTGCTTATACACACAGAGGGAGAATGCTCAAGAAGTCACAGTGCTTATACACACAGAGGGCTATTGCTCAAGGAGTCACAGTGCTTATACACACAGAGGGCTATTGCCCAAGGAGTCATGGTGCTTATACACACAGAGGGCTATTGCCCAAGTAGTCACGGTGCTACTGCTTATACAAACAGAGGGCTATTGCCCAGGGAGTCATTGTGCTTATACACACAGAGGGAGAATGCTCAAGAAGTCACAGTGCTTATACACACAGAGAGATATTGCTCAAGGAGTCACGGTGCTTATACACACAGATTCCTATTGCCCAAGGAGTCACGGTGCTAATACACACAGAGGGCTATTGCTCATGGAGTCACGGTGCTAATACACACAGAGGGCTATTGCTCATGGACTCACGGCGCTAGTACACAAAGAGGGCTATTGCCCAAGGAGTCACGGTGCTTATACACACATACTGAACACACAGAGGGCTATTGCTCATGGAGTCATGGTGCTTATACACACAGAGGGCTATTGCCCAAGGAGACACAGTGCTTATACACACAGAGGGCTATTGCCCAAGGAGTCACGATGCTTATACACACAGATGGCTATTGCCCAAGGAGTCGCGGTTCTTATACACAAAGAGGGCTATTGCCCAAGGAGTCATGATGCTTATACACACAGAGGGCTACTGCCCAAGGAGTCATGGGGCTTATACATTCAGATGGCTATTTCCAAAGGAGTAAAAGTGCTAATACGCACAAAGGGCTAATGCTCATGGAGTCATGGTGCTTATACACACAGAGGTATATTGCTCAAGGAGTCACGGTGCTTATACACATAGAGGGCTATTGCCCTAGGAGTCATGGTGCTTATATACACAGATGGCTATTGCCCAAGGAGTCACGGTGCTACTGCTTATACACACAGAGGGCTATTGCCCAGGGAGTCATTGTGCTTATACACACAGAGGGAGAATGCTCAAGAAGTCACAGTGCTTATACACACAGAGGGCTATTGCTCAAGGAGTCACAGTGCTAATACACACAGAGGGCTATTGCCCAAGGAGTCATGGTGCTTATACACACAGAGGGCTATTGCCCAAGGAGTCACGGTGCTAACACACACAGAGGGCTATTGCACATGGAGTCACGGTGCTAATACACACAGAGGGCTATTGCTCATGGACTCACGGCGCTAGTACACACAGAGGGCTATTGCCAAAGGAGTCACGGTGCTTATACACACATACTGTACACACAGAGGGCTATTGCCCAAGGAGTCACGGTGCTTATACACACAGAGGGATATTGCTCAAGGAGTCACGGTGCTTATACACACAGAGGGCTATTGCCCTAGGAGTCATGGTGCTTATACACACAGATGGCTATTGCCAAAGGAGTCACAGTGCTAATACTCACAAAGGGCTAATGCTCATGGAGTCAGGGTGCTTATACACACAGAGGGATATTGCTCAAGGAGTCACGGTGCTTATACACACAGATTCCTATTGCCCAAGGAATCACAGTGCTGGTACACATAGAGGGCTATTGCTCATGGAGTCACGGTGCTAATACACACAGAGGGCTATTGCCCAAGGAGTCACAGTTCTTATATACAAAGAGGGCAATTGCCCAAGGAGTCACGATGCTTATACAGACAGACGGCTATTGCCGAAGGAGTCACAGTTCTTATACACAAAGAGGACTATTGCCCAAGGAGTCACGGTTCTTATACACAAAGAGAGCTATTGCCTAAGGAGTCAAGGTGCTTATACACACAGATGGCTACTACCCAAGGAGTCACGGTGCTAATACATACAGAGGGCTATTGATCATGGATTCATGGTGCTAATACACACAGAGGGCTATTGTTCAAGGACTCACGGCGCTAGTACACACAGAGGGCTATTGCCCAAGGAGTCACGGTGCTTATACACACATACTGTACACACAGAGGGCTATTGCCCAAGGAGTCATGGTGCTTATACACACAGAGGGATATTGCTCAAGGAGTCACGGTGCTTATACACACAGAAGGCTATTGCCCAAGGAGTCATGGTGCTTATACACACAGAGGGCTATTGCCCAAGGACTCACGGTGCTAATACACACAGAGGGCTATTGCTCATGGAGTCACGGTGCTAATACACACAAAGGGCTATTGCCCAAGGAGTCACGGTGCTTATACACACATACTGTACACACAGAGGGCTATTGCCCAAGGAGTCACAGTGCTTATACACACATAGGGCTATTGCCCAAGGAGTCACAGTGCTTATATACACAGAGGGCTAAAGCCCAAGGAGTCACGGTGCTTATACACACAGAGGGATATTGCTCAAGGAGTCACGGTGCTTATACACACAGAGGGCTATTGCCCTAGGAGTCATATTGCTTATACACACAGATGGCTATTGCCCAAGGAGTCACGGTGCTACTGCTTATACACACAGAGGGCTATTGCCCAGGGAGTCATTGTGCTTATACACACAGAGTGATATTACTCAAGGAGTCACGGTGCTTATACACAGATGGCTATTGCTCAAAGAGTCACAGTGCTTATACACAAAGAGGGCTATTACCCAAGGAGTCACGATGCTTATACACACAGATGGTTATTGCCCAAGGAGTCACGGTTCTTATACACAAAGAGGGCTATTGTCCACACAGATGGCTACTGCCCAAGGAGTCACAGTGCTTATACACAAAGATGGCCTTCACCCAAGGAGTCACGATGCTTATACACACATATGGATATTGCCCAAGAAGTCACGGTTCTTATACACAAAGAGGGCTATTGCCCAAGGAGTCATGGTGCTTATACACACAGATGGCTATTGCCCAAGGAGTCACGATGCTTATACTAACAGAGGGCTATTGCCCAAGGAGTCATGGTGCATATTAGAGGTGTGCACCGGCCACTTTTCGTGTTTTGTGTTTTGGTTTTGGATCTGGATCTTTCTTCGTGTTTTGGATCTGGATTTGTTTTACCAAAACCACCCTTCCGTGTTTTGGGTTCTGGGTTTTGTGTTTTGGATCTGTATTTTTTTTTTAAAAAGCAGAAAAACAGCTAAAATCACAGAATTTGTGGGTTTTTCTGCTCCTATGCTATTATTAACCTCAATAACCTTAATTTCCACTCATTTCCAGTCTATTCTGAACACCTCACAATTTGTTTTTATGTTCAAAAGGTTGCACCGATGTAACTGGATGACTATGCTAAGCGACACAAGTGGGCGGCACAAACACATGGTCCATTTAGGAGTGACACTGCAGTGGCAGACAGGATGGCAGTTTGAAAAACTAGGCCCCAAACAGTACATAATGCAAAGAAAAAAAAGAGGTGCAAGATGGAATTGTCCTTGGGCCCTCCCACCCATCCTTATGTTGTATAAACAGGACATGCACACTTTAACAAACCAATCATTTCAGGGCCAGGGTCTGCCACATGACTGTGGCTGAAATGATTGGTTCTTTTGGGCCCCCACAAAACAAGCTGGCAATTAATCTGTCCCTGCACAAACTGGCTCTACGGAGGCAAGATGTCGTCCTCATCCTCCTCATCCACCGATTCCTCACCCTCTTCAGTGTTGTGTACATCCTCATCCTCACAGAGTATTAATTGGTCCCCGCTGGAATCCACAACCACGGGTCCCTCTGTACGTTCTGGAGGCTGGTCTCCCTGGAAGAGTTGATAATTCATTTTATGAACATCATCTTCTCCACATTTTCTGGAAGCAACCTCCTACGCCTTTCGCTGACAAGGTTCCCGGCTGCACTAAACACTCTTTCGGAGTACACACTGGAGGGGGGGCAACTCAGGTAAAATAGAGCCAGTTTGTACAGGGGCCTCTAAATTGCCTTTTTCCTGCCTGACATGCCTACTTGGATGCTGTCACCGAGGTAATCCTTTAACAGACAGACGCATGCTTGTCGCTGCTGCTTTGAGGATGCAGGTGCGGCTACAGCCCACACAATTCACAAAGAAAAAAAAAGAAGAATTTTTTATTTTTTGTGGAGCGCACTTTGAGGGTTACACCACCCTTTAACAGACAGACGCATGCTTGTCACTGCTGCTTTGAGGATGCCAGTGCGGCTACTGCGCATACATTTCACACACAAACACAGAAAAAAAGAAGATTATTTTATTTTGTTGGAGCGCACTTTGGGGGTAACACCACCCTTTAACAGACAGACGCACGCTTGTCGCTCCTGCTTTGAGGACAGTATCATATGCAGTGACAGTAGACTTGTCAGAAATTGTTGGCACGTCCTTCATTCCGGACCAGATGTCCAAACCGGCCCTTGACTTAAGACACTGGCGCACGCTTGACGCTGCTACTGTGTTGATGCACGTGCGGCTACATCGCACATAAGTCACAAACACAGAAAAAAACTTGTTTTTTATTTCTTGGAACACTTTGGGGGTTACACCACCCTTTAACAGACTTATGGGACACAGGCGCACGCTTGGCGCTGCTCCTTTGTTGATGCACGTGCAGCTACAGCCCACACAATTCACAAAGACAGAAAAAAAAAATTTCATTGTTTGTGGAGCACACTTTGAGGGTTACACCACCCTTTAACAGACAGATGCACGCTTGTCGCTGCTGCTTTGAGGATGCAGGTGCGGCTACAGCCCGCACAATTCACAAAGACAGAAAAAAAACATGATTTTTATTGTTTGTGGAGCACACTTTGAGGGTTACACCACCCTTTAACAGAAAGACGCACGCTTGTCGCTGCTGCTTTGAGGATGCAGGTACGGCTACTGCGCATACATTTCACAAAGACAGAAAAAAAAGAAGTATTTTTTATTTTTTGTGGAGCACACTTTGGGGGTTACACCACCCTTTAACAGACAGATGCATGCTTGACGCTGCTGCTTTGAGGATGCAGGTGCGGCTACAGCCCACACAATTCACAAAGACAGAAAAAACAAGAAGAATTTTTTTATTGTTTGTGGAGCGCACTTTGAGGGTTACACCACCCTTTAACAGACAGACGCACGCTTGTCGCTGCTGCTTTGAGGATGCAGGTGCGGCTACAGCCCACACATTTCGCAAAGACAGAAAAAAAAAAAATTTATTTTGTTTGGAGTGCACTTTGGGGGTTACAGCACCCTTTAACGGACAAGCCAGCCGGCCCTTTACTTATGACACAGGCGCACGCAGTCACTGAATGGCGAAAGTGGCCAGAAATCTTTCGGGCCACCCAAAGCGTCTCCTGCACACCCCTGTTGCTTTACAGAAAATTCTGCACCACCAAGTTTATTGTGTGAGCAAAACATGGGACGTGCTGGAATTTGCCCAGATGTAATGCCCGCACAATATTGGTGGCGTTGTCAGATATCACAAATCCCCAGGAGAGTCTAAGTGGGGTAAGCCACTGGGCGATGATTTCCCTCAGTTTCTCTAAGAGGTTGTCGGTGGTGTGCCTCTCACTGAAACCGGTGATACACAGTGTAGCCTGCCATGGAATGAGCTGGCGTTTCTGAGATGCTGCTACTGGTGACGCTGCTGTTGTTGCTGCATAAGGTGATACATTTACCCAGTGGGCTGTCACAGTCATATAGTCCTTAGTCTGCCCTTTTCCACTTGTCCACATGTCTGTGGTTAAGTGGACATTGGGTACAACCGCATTTTTCAGGACACTGAGGACACTTTTTCTGACGTTTCTGTACAGTCTCGGTATCGCCTGCCTAGTGAAGTGGAATCTAGACTGGATTTGGAACCGGGGACACACTACCTCCATCAATTGTCTAAATCCCACTGCACTAATGGCGGATACCTGACGCATGTCTAACACCAACATAGCAGTCAAGGCCTCAGTTATACGTTTTGCTTGAGGATGACTGCTGTCGTACTTCATCCTCCTCGCTAAGGACTGTTGGAGGGTCGATTGTTTAGTAAAAGAAGTGGTGTTCCTACTTCCTCTCTGGGATGATGAACAACTCCCAGCAGCAGCAACAGCACTAGGAGGAAGTGATTCTTGATCTTTCCCTATTTTATTTTTATCGGAGAAAGTTTGGTCCTCCATTTATGTTATATTGATATATACGTGCGGCTAAGGTGCACACACAAACACAGAAAATATTTTTTTATTTTTGTTGGAGACTAGTGCACTTTGTGGGTTACACCACCCTTTAAGAAATGAGCCAGCCGGCCCTTTACTTATGGGACACAGGCGCACGCTTGGCGCTGCTCCTTTGTTGATGCACGTGCAGCCACAGTGCACACAGGGCCTGATTCAGAGCCACTCGTAAGCGGCCGCTCGTTCTCTCCGGGCGATGTTCGCACAGCTGCGCCTGCGTATGGGTTGTAATAAGCATGCGCGAACCAGTCAGTGTAGTCGGAAATCGTGTGCTCGCAAAATAGCGAATGCCTGCTAATTTGAGTGACAGGATGAGGCGTTTGTGGGTGGTAACAGGGGAAGGTGCTTGAAAACGGGGAGTGGAGATCCAAACGCAGGCGTGCCAAACGGTCAAAACGGCCGTTTAAAGGGTGTGCATAATTAGCAAAGAAGCGTCATTGACCACGTCACTTGGTTGTATTTTAGTCTGAACTGCTCGCATGATTGCGGTAGGAAAATGCTACCACAAGAATAGCGAGCAGTTCATACGCCGTTCGATGTACTCGATTAATCTAATAAATAGCGGAGATGACGTATGATGCGAGCGGCCAGGGGGCGTTTTTTTCAAAATAGCGAGCGCATGTTTCGTTCGCTCATTCAGACATAGAGGCTTCAACAGACCGCAAAGAGCGAGCGCTTAATTTAAATATCCGGCCCCTTTTTCAGAACGACCGTCCTCAAATAGCGTCCGGCTCTGAATCAGGCCCACAATTCACAAACACAGAAAATATTTTTTTATTTTGTTTGGAGTGTACTTTGGGGGTTACAGCACCCTTTAACGGACAAATCAGCCAGCCTTTTACTTATGGGACACAGGCGCACGCTTGGCGCTGCTCCATTGTTGATGCACGTGCAGCCACAGTGCACACAATTCACAAACACAGAAAATATTTTTTTATTTTGTTTAGAGTGTACTTTGGGGGTTACAGCACCCTTTAACGGACAAGCCAGCCGGCCTTTTACTTATGGGACACAGGCGCACGCTTGGCGCTGCTCCTTTGTTGATGCACGTGCAGCCACAGTGCACACAATTCACAAACACAGAAAATATTTTTTAATTTTGTTTGGAGTGTACTTTGGGGGTTACAGCACCCTTTAACGGACAAGCCAGCCGGCCCTTTACTTATGGGACACAGGCGCATGCTTGGCGCTGCTCCTTTGTTGATGCACGTGCAGCCACAGTGCATACAATTCACAAACACAGAAATTATTTTTTAATTTTGTTTGGAGTGTACTTTGGGGGTTACAGCACCCTTTAACGGACAAGCCAGCTGGCCCTTTACTAATGGGACACAGGCGCACGCTTAGCGCTGCTCCTTTGTTGATGCACATGCAGCCACAGTGCACACAATTCATAAACACAGAAAATATTTAGTTTTTTTGTTTGGAGTGTACTTTGGGGGTTACAGCACCCTTTAACGGACAAGCCAGCCGGCCCTTTACTAATGGGACACAGGCGCACGCTTGGCGCTGCTCCTTTGTTGATGCACGTGCAGCCACAGTGCACACAATTCACAAACACAGAAAATATTTATTTTTTTGCACTTGGGGGGAGCACCCCTGATGGACAGAGCACCCCCTGGACAACACTACAGCACCCCTTTAGGACTGGGACACTGCACAGGACTTTGGAGTGGACACATCCCTATGGACAACTGACTGCACAACACAGTCCAGCCAGCCCCTATGGACTTTGGAGGAGTGGACACAGCCCCTATGGACAACAGCAGCACAGCACAACACTACACTGCACTACACTATACTACACAGCCCAGCCAGCCCTAACTCCCACCCTCCCTCTTCACTGTCCACAGCCGAGTGAGAAAATGGTGCAGACGCGGGTACCTTATATAGGATCTAAAACCCGCGAGACCCGGAAGGCGGGATGATGATGTTTTGCCTCGATTTCAGATCTGAGTCAGGCGGGAAAAGTCGAGCCTGACTCGGATCGGCCTCGGATCAGGTGGGCTCAGGGGGGTTCGGATTCCAGATATCCGAACCCGCTCACCCCTAGTGCATATACACACAGAGGGATATTGCTCAAGGAGTCACGGTGCTTATACACACAGAGGGCTATTGCCCAAGGAGTCACAGTGCTTATAGCCTTATACACACAAGGTTACTGCCCAAGGAGTCACGATGAATATAGCCTTATACACACAGAGGGCTACTGCTCAAGGAGTCATGGTGCTTATAGCCTTATACAAATAGAGGGCTATGGCCCAAGTAATCACGGTCCTTATACACACAAATGGCTACTGCCCAAGGAGTCATGGTGCTACTGCTTATACACACAGAGGGCTATTGACCAAGGAGTCACAATGCTTGTATACAGTAACAGTACACAGTGGCATATAGCACAAAAAGTTTTTTTTTAACTTATATTAATTCATTTTTAAATTTTTTTATATTTAGATTTATGTATTTATTTTTTTACACTGGAGCTAATGGCAAGTAATTTAATCAGCAGCATACGTCAGCACAGCCAATGGAGTCTGGAGTCTGGACACAGGCTACTACAGCCACTTTAATTAGCAGAGTAGTGCAGCGTACGTCAGTGTGAAGTCTCCCCACTACCCTACAGTCACTTAACAGCACAGCCAATGGAGTCTCTGGAGTCTTTTGACAACTTTGCAGAGCTCTGCGCAGCGTGTGTGCTGACTAACAAATGGTGCAGAGTCCTGGGCTCGGCGCCTTATATAGAAGCTGAACATCATCCAAGTCTCGCAAGAATCAAAATTGGGAGGATGACGTTCGGATTCCACAGAATCCAAACTGCTCATCCCTAAGGCTAAATTTGTCACTTTCCTACCCAAGCTGCCGTGTAGACTCGTGTACACTACCGGGGGCTATACGCCATCTGAGAATGGCGTATAGTAACACCATCAAATTCCGAGAATACTGAATTTTGGAATTTGATAAATAGCCTAATTTCTACATCCCCATGCTAAAGTATGGGGAGTGTGGAAATTAATACAGACAAAATTAACCAGGAGATATCAGTGATATCACCTGCGTTAAGTGTGTTAATGAATACAAGAAAAAAGTTAATGAAAAAACACCTTAAAAACGATATTTAAGTGTTGATGAATAAGCCCCTATGCATTGAAGAGCTATAAAGTGGAGAGAGATAAAGTACTAACCAATCAGCTTCAACCATGTTACAGGCTATGTTTGAAAAATGACAGTTAGGAGCTGACTGGTTGGTACTTTATCTCCATCCACTTTACCTCTCTCGAAGGCTTAGTACATAGAACCCTTAATCATCAGGGGCCATCTGGCCCGTGATGACGAATAGGCCCCACGGCAACCAATTACTTCCCCATTAATCAAATAACCCCCCCATTAACTCAATGCCTCAAGAACCAATCAATTAATCTCCCCATCATCCATTAACCCATCTCTCCACTCCATTATCAATTCACCCTCCCAGCACCCATTAACACAGATCCCATACAGATCTTCTCACACAGCACCCACCTACTCACATGCAACACCCAATAACACCCCCCACTCAACAACTATAAACCCCACCAACCCAGTTCTGATTAACCCATTCATCAATCATTTCACTCCCCCAGCAGCACCCAGTCACTCATTCTGTCAGCACTCAGTTTACCTTTATTTTCATTACAAAAATACCATGAATTTAAAAAAATAAAAATGTAAAAGACATTGGGCATTTTCCCATACAATAATTTCTAGAAGGATGTGTAAGGGTAACACATGTGCAGATGTGTGATGGTGCTGCTGCTGCACCAAATGTTCCTACTCCACGTCCTCCAACACAATAATCACCTCCAAATGCAGTGACAAACGCAGGATTTTGAAAGGGGGGTTTCCAAATAATCAGTTGCTGCCAGAAAGGTGGCGTGGTCTCATAATAAGGGGTGTGGCCTCAAACAAAAAGACTACCTTATGACTAAATGACATTAACATAACCATAGGAATATATATATATATATATATATATTAGGGGTGAGCGGGTTCGGATTTCAGAAATCCGAACCCCCCCGAACCCCCCCGATCCGAGTCTGATCCGAGTCAGGCTCGACTTTTCCCGCCTGACTCGGATCTGAAATCGAGGCAAAACGTCATCATCCCGCCTTCCGAGTCTCGCGGGTTTTGGATCCTATATAAGGTACCCGCGTCGGCGCCATTTTCTCACTCGGCTGTGGACAGTGAAGAGGGAGGGTGGGAGTTAGGGCTGTGTAGTGTAGTGTAGTGCTGCTGTTGTCCACTACTTCAAAGTCCATAGGGGCTGGCTGTGTTGTGCTGTGCTGCTGTTGTTAATAGGGGCTGTGTCCACTACTTCAAAGTCCATAGGGGCTGGCTGGACTGTGTTGTGCAGTCAGTTCTCCATAGGGGCTGTGTCCACTCCAAAGTCCTGTGCAGTGTCCCAGTCCTAAAGGAGTGCTGTAGTGTTGTCCAGGGGGTGCTCTGTCCATCAGGGGTGCTCCCCCCAAGTGCTAAAAAAATAATATATTTTCTGTGTTTGTGAATTGTGTGCGCAGTAGCCGCACGTGCATCAACAAAGTAGTGCCAAGCGTGCGCCTGTGTCATAAGTAAAGGGCCGGCTGGCTTGACCGTTAAAGGGTGCTGTAACCCCCGAAAGTACACTCCAGTCCAAACCAAAAAAAAATTATTTTCTGTGTTTGTGAATTGTGTGCGCAGTAGCCGCACGTGCATCAACAAAGTAGTGCCAAGCGTGCGCCTGTGTCATAAGTAAAGGGCCGGCTGGCTTGACCGTTAAGGGTGCTGTAACCCCCGAAAGTACACTCCAGTCCAAACCAAAAAAAAAATTATTTTCTGTGTTTGTGAATTGTGTGCGCAGTAGCCGCACGTGCATCAACAAAGTAGTGCCAAGCGTGCGCCTGTGTCATAAGTAAAGGGCCGGCTGGCTTGACCGTTAAGGGTGCTGTAACCCCCGAAAGTACACTCCAGTCCAAACCAAAAAAAAAATTATTTTCTGTGTTTGTGAATTGTGTGCGCAGTAGCCGCACGTGCATCAACAAAGTAGTGCCAAGCGTGCGCCTGTGTCATAAGTAAAGGGCCGGCTGGCTTGACCGTTAAGGGTGCTGTAACCCCCGAAAGTACACTCCAGTCCAAACCAAAAAAAAAATTATTTTCTGTGTTTGTGAATTGTGTGCGCAGTAGCCGCACGTGCATCAACAAAGTAGTGCCAAGCGTGCGCCTGTGTCATAAGTAAAGGGCCGGCTGGCTTGACCGTTAAGGGTGCTGTAACCCCCGAAAGTACACTCCAGTCCAAACCAAAAAAAAAATTATTTTCTGTGTTTGTGAATTGTGTGCGCAGTAGCCGCACGTGCATCAACAAAGTAGTGCCAAGCGTGCGCCTGTGTCATAAGTAAAGGGCCGGCTGGCTTGACCGTTAAAGGGTGCTGTAACCCCCAAAGTACACTCCAGTCCAAACCAAAAAAAAAATTATTTTCTGTGTTTGTGAATTGTGTGCGCAGTAGCCGCACGTGCATCAACAAAGTAGTGCCAAGCGTGCGCCTGTGTCATAAGTAAAGGGCCGGCTGGCTTGACCGTTAAAGGGTGCTGTAACCCCCGAAAGTACACTCCAGTCCAAACCAAAAAAAAATAATTTTCTGTGTTTGTGAATTGTGTGCGCAGTAGCCGCACGTGCATCAACAAAGTAGTGCCAAGCGTGCGCCTGTGTCATAAGTAAAGGGCCGGCTGGCTTGACCGTTAAGGGTGCTGTAACCCCCGAAAGTACACTCCAGTCCAAACCAAAAAAAAAAATATTTTCTGTGTTTGTGAATTGTGTGCGCAGTAGCCGCACGTGCATCAACAAAGTAGTGCCAAGCGTGCGCCTGTGTCATAAGTAAAGGGCCGGCTGGCTTGACCGTTAAGGGTGCTGTAACCCCCGAAAGTACACTCCAGTCCAAACCAAAAAAAAAATTATTTTCTGTGTTTGTGAATTGTGTGCGCAGTAGCCGCACGTGCATCAACAAAGTAGTGCCAAGCGTGCGCCTGTGTCATAAGTAAAGGGCCGGCTGGCTTGACCGTTAAGGGTGCTGTAACCCCCGAAAGTACACTCCAGTCCAAACCAAAAAAAAAATTATTTTCTGTGTTTGTGAATTGTGTGCGCAGTAGCCGCACGTGCATCAACAAAGTAGTGCCAAGCGTGCGCCTGTGTCATAAGTAAAGGGCCGGCTGGCTTGACCGTTACGGGTGCTGTAACCCCCGAAAGTACACTCCAGTCCAAACCAAAAAAAAAATTATTTTCTGTGTTTGTGAATTGTGTGCGCAGTAGCCGCACGTGCATCAACAAAGTAGTGCCAAGCGTGCGCCTGTGTCATAAGTAAAGGGCCGGCTGGCTTGACCGTTAAAGGGTGCTGTAACCCCCAAAGTACACTCCAGTCCAAACCAAAAAAAAAATTATTTTCTGTGTTTGTGAATTGTGTGCGCAGTAGCCGCACGTGCATCAACAAAGTAGTGCCAAGCGTGCGCCTGTGTCATAAGTAAAGGGCCGGCTGGCTTGACCGTTAAAGGGTGCTGTAACCCCCGAAAGTACACTCCAGTCCAAACCAAAAAAAAATTATTTTCTGTGTTTGTGAATTGTGTGCGCAGTAGCCGCACGTGCATCAACAAAGTAGTGCCAAGCGTGCGCCTGTGTCATAAGTAAAGGGCCGGCTGGCTTGACCGTTAAGGGTGCTGTAACCCCCGAAAGTACACTCCAGTCCAAACCAAAAAAAAAATTATTTTCTGTGTTTGTGAATTGTGTGCGCAGTAGCCGCACGTGCATCAACAAAGTAGTGCCAAGCGTGCGCCTGTGTCATAAGTAAAGGGCCGGCTGGCTTGACCGTTAAGGGTGCTGTAACCCCCGAAAGTACACTCCAGTCCAAACCAAAAAAAAATTTATTTTCTGTGTTTGTGAATTGTGTGCGCAGTAGCCGCACGTGCATCAACAAAGTAGTGCCAAGCGTGCGCCTGTGTCATAAGTAAAGGGCCGGCTGGCTTGACCGTTAAAGGGTGCTGTAACCCCCAAAGTACACTCCAGTCCAAACCAAAAAAAAAATTATTTTCTGTGTTTGTGAATTGTGTGCGCAGTAGCCGCACGTGCATCAACAAAGTAGTGCCAAGCGTGCGCCTGTGTCATAAGTAAAGGGCCGGCTGGCTTGACCGTTAAGGGTGCTGTAACCCCCGAAAGTACACTCCAGTCCAAACCAAAAAAAAAATTATTTTCTGTGTTTGTGAATTGTGTGCGCAGTAGCCGCACGTGCATCAACAAAGTAGTGCCAAGCGTGCGCCTGTGTCATAAGTAAAGGGCCGGCTGGCTTGACCGTTAAGGGTGCTGTAACCCCCGAAAGTACACTCCAGTCCAAACCAAAAAAAAAATTATTTTCTGTGTTTGTGAATTGTGTGCGCAGTAGCCGCACGTGCATCAACAAAGTAGTGCCAAGCGTGCGCCTGTGTCATAAGTAAAGGGCCGGCTGGCTTGACCGTTAAAGGGTGCTGTAACCCCCAAAGTACACTCCAGTCCAAACCAAAAAAAAAATTATTTTCTGTGTTTGTGAATTGTGTGCGCAGTAGCCGCACGTGCATCAACAAAGTAGTGCCAAGCGTGCGCCTGTGTCATAAGTAAAGGGCCGGCTGGCTTGACCGTTAAAGGGTGCTGTAACCCCCAAAGTACACTCCAGTCCAAACCAAAAAAAAAATTATTTTCTGTGTTTGTGAATTGTGTGCGCAGTAGCCGCACGTGCATCAACAAAGTAGTGCCAAGCGTGCGCCTGTGTCATAAGTAAAGGGCCGGCTGGCTTGACCGTTAAAGGGTGCTGTAACCCCTGAAAGTACACTCCAGTCCAAACCAAAAAAAAAATTATTTTCTGTGTTTAGCCGCACGTATATATCAAATCGATATAACATAAATGGAGGACCAAACTTTCTCCGATAAAAATAAAATAGAGAAAGATCAAGAACCACTTCCTCCTAGTGCTGAAGCTGCTGCCACTAGTCATGACATAGACGATAACATGCCATCAACGTCGTCTGCCAAGGCCGATGCCCAATGTCATAGTAGAGGGCACATACAATCCCAAATGGCAAAGTTCAGGAAAATGACCTTGAAAAAGACATTTAAATCAGCTGAAGAGAAACGTAAACTTGCCAATATGCCATTTACGACACGGAGTGGCAAGGAACGGTTAAGGTCGATCCCTAGTATGTTCATGACTAGTGGTTCAGCTTCACATGACGATGGAAGCCCTCCTCCCACTAAAAAAATCAAAAGAGTTAAGCTGGCAAAAGCACAGCGAAGAACTGTGCTTTCTAAGAAGATATCACAAATCCCCAAGGAGAGTCCAAGTGTGGTGGTGGTTGCGATGCCTGACCTTCCCAGCACTGGACGGGAAGAGGTGGCTCTTTCCACCATTTGCACGCCCCCTGCAAGTGCTGAAAGGAGCACCCACAGTCCACTTGCTGATATGCAAATTGAAGATGTCACTGTTGAAGTACAACAGGATGAGGATACTGGTGTAGCTGGCGCTGAGGAGGAAGTTGGCGAGGAGGATTCTGATGGTGATGTGGTTTGTTTAAATCAGGCTCCGGGGGAGACAGTTGTTGTCCGTGGGATGAAAAAGCCCATCACGGTCATGCCTGGGCAGAAGACCAAACATTCCACCTCTTTGGTCTGGCAATATTTCTATCCAAATCCGGACAACAACTGTCTTGCCATATGTACCATATGTAAAGGTGAAATAAGTAGGGGTAGGGACGTCAACCACCTAGGAACATCCTCCCTTATACGGCACCTGCAGCGCGTTCATAAAAAGTTACTGTCAAGTTCAGAAACTTTGGCTAAGACCGTAAGCAGTCCAGGGACACCTAAATCCCGTTGTCCTGTTGTATCCGAGCGCCTGCAAACCACACCGTCAACTCCCTCCTCGTCAATTTCCTCCTTAGTCAGGATCGGAAGTAGTCCTGCAGGCCATGTCACTGGCATGACTGACTCTCCTATCCGGGATTCCTCTGGAGGATCCTGCATTGCTACGCCTACTGCTGCCGCTGCTGCTGTTGCTGCTGCTGGGAGTCGTTCATCATCCCAGAGAGGAAGTAGGAACACCACTACTTTTACTAAACAATTGACCCTCCAACAGTCCTTAGCGAGGAGGATGAAGTACGACAGCAGTCATCCTGAAGCAAAACGTATAACTGAGGCCTTGACTGCTATGTTGGTGTTAGACGTGCGTCCGGTATCCGCCATTAGTGCAGTGGGATTTAGACAATTGATGGAGGTAGTGTGTCCCCGGTTCCAAATCCCGTCTAGATTCCACTTCACTAGGCAGGCGATACCGAGACTGTACAGAAACGTCAGAAAAAGTGTCCTCAGTGTCCTGAAAAATGCCGTTGTACACAATGTCCACTTAACCACGGACATGTGGACAAGTGGAACAGGGCAGACTAAGGACTATATGACTGTGACAGCCCACTGGGTAGATGTATCACCTTACGCAGCAACAGCAGCAGCGTCACCAGTAGCAGCATCTCAGAAACGCCAGCTCGTTACAAGGCAGGCTACGCTGTGTATCACCGGTTTCAGTAAGAGGCACACCGCCGACAACCTCTTAGAGAAACTGAGGGAAATCATCGCCCAGTGGCTTACCCCACTTAGACTCTCCTGGGGATTTGTGATATCTGACAACGCCACCAATATTGTGCGGGCATTACATCTGGGCAAATTCCAGCACGTCCCATGTTTTGCTCACACAATAAACTTGGTGGTGCAGAATTTTCTGAAAAGCGACAGGGGCGTGCAGGAGACGCTTTGGGTGGCCCGAAAAATTTCTGGCCACTTTCGCCATTCAGCGACTGCGTGCCGAAGACTGGAGCGCCAGCAAACACTCTTGAACCTACCCCGCCATCACCTGAAGCAAGAGGTTGTGACGCGGTGGAACTCAACCCTCTATATGCTTCAGAGGATGGAGGAGCAGCAAAAGGCCATACAAGCCTATACATCCACCTATGACATAGGCAAAGGAGGGGGTATGCACCTGACTCAAGCGCAGTGGAGAATGATTTCCGTGTTGTGCAAGGTTCTCCAGCCCTTCGAACTTGCCACACGTGAAGTCAGTTCAGACACAGCCAGCTTGAGTCAGGTCATTCCCCTCATCAGGCTTTTGCAGAAGCAGCTGGAGAAAGTGAAGGAGGAGCTAAGACGGAGCGATTCCGCTCGGCATGTGGGACTTGTGGATGAAGCCCTTCATTCGCTTTGCCAGGATTCCAGGGTGGTCAATCTGTTGAAATCAGACCACTACATTTTGGCCACCGTGCTTGATCCTAGGTTTAAAGCCTATGTGGTGTCTCTCTTTCCGGCCGACACAAGCCTGCAGAGGTGCAAAGACCTGCTGGTGAACACACTGTCAGCTGAAGCGGAACGTGACACGTCAACGGCTCCTTCTTCATTTTCTCCCGCAACTGGGGCTGCCAGGAAAAAACTTAGGTATCCTAAGCAACCCGCTGGCGGTGATGCAGGGCAGGCAGGACCAAGTTTGGACATCTGGTCCGGACTGAAGGACCTGGCAACAATTTCTGACATGTCTACTGTCACTGCATATGATACTGTCACCATTGACAGAATGGTGGAGGATTACATCGGTGACAGCATCCAAGTAGGCATGTCAGACAGTCCATACCTGTACTGGCAGGAAAAAGAGGCAATTTGGAGGCCCCTGTACAAGCTGGCTCTATTTTACCTGAGTTGCCCCCCCTCCAGTGTGTACTCCGAAAGAGTGTTTAGTGCAGCCGGGAACCTTGTCAGCGAAAGGCGTAGGAGGTTGCTTCCACAGAATGTGGAGAAGATGATGTTCATCAAAATGAATTATCAGCTCTTCCAGGGAGACCAGCCTCCAGAAGGTACAGAGGGACCTGTGGTGGTGGATTCAAGTGGGGACGAGTTAATACTTTGTGAGGATGAGGATGTACACACTGAAGAGGGTGAGGAATCGGTGGATGAGGAGGATGAGGATGACATCTTGCCTCCGTAGAGCCAGTTTGTGCAGGGACACATTAATTGCCAGCTTGTTTTGTGGGGGCCCAAACGAACCAATCATTTCAGCCACAGTTGTGTGGCAGACCCTGGCGCTGAAATGATTGATTTGTTAAAGTGTGCATGTCCTGTTTATACAACATAAGGGTGGGTGGGAGGGCCCAAGGACAATTCCATCTTGCACTTCTTTTTTTTCTTTGCATTATGTACAGTTTGGGGCCTAGTTTTTCTAACTGCCATCCTGTCTGCCACTGCAGTGTCACTCCTAGATGGGTCACGTGTTTGTGCCGCCCACTCGTGTCGCTTAGCATAGTCATCCAGCTACCTCGGTGCAACCTTTTGGACATGAAAACACTATTGTGAGGTGTGAGGTGTTCAGAATAGACTGGAAATGAGTGGAAATTAAGGTTATTGAGGTTAATAATAGCATAGGAGCAGAGAAACCAACAAATTCTGTGATTTTAGCTGTTTTTATGCTTTTTTTTAAAAAAATACAGATCCAAAACACAAAACCCAGAACCCAAAACACGGAAGGGTGGTTTTGGCAAAACCAATCCAGATCCAAAACACGAAGAAAGATCCAGATCCAAAACCAAAACACAAAACACGAAAAGTGGCCGGTGCACACCCCTAATATATATATATATATATATATATATATATATACACACAAGACCTTTCTTTATTTCTGTTATGACCAATTATGTAATAAAAGGAGGGGGAGGTTAGGTTTAGGCACTGGGGAGGGGGTGTTACCTGTAGGGTGCTAGGAGGGGGAGGTTAGGTTTAGTCACTGGGGAGGGGGTGTTACCTGTAGGGTGCGGGGAGGGGGGAGGTTAGGTTTAGGCACTAGGGGGAGGTTAGGTTTAGGCACCGAGGAGGGGGTGTTAGTTTTAGGGTGTGGGGAGCAGACAGACAGCCCGAGGCAAGCCTTCCTCCGCACGGGCTGTCAAAAAACCTAGCACCTCTGTTAACTATAGATAGCTATCACGCTGAGGCAGGACAGGGAACCTTCTCTCTGCACTCAGGTTTCTAAACCCTCCTCCTCTACACACGCTGGCTGCTGCACGGAGCTCTCTCCACAACTCCCACAACTCGGACAGTCACAATGGTGAGTTAACTCTTTGAAAACCTCAATGTTTTCTAGAGTAATTGCTTAAGAATACTTCTACATGGATGCTCTTCCAACACATGAGTAGCCCTGGCATTATTACAAATAAAGGAAGTTTTATTTTATATTTTCAATGTTGTTGATGTTTTTTTTTACCAGTGCTAGCTATTTACATGTAATTGTGTGTGGGTGTGTACATATATATATATATATATATATACATATATATATATATATGTACAGTATGTGTATTTGCATGTATGTGTATAGATATATATATATATATATACTAGGGATGTGCAGGCTCGGTTCTACTCGGTTCCGTTCGGTTCTTTTTACCGGATCTTATTGGGTTTCAGCTGTCACGAGTTTTGGATAGCCAATAAGATTCGGTAAAAAGAACCGAACGGAACCGAGTAGAACCGAGCCTGCACATCCCTAATATATACATATATATGTATATATGTATATGTGTGTGTGTAATGTTTGTTAAAAAAAAAAAATTTCTGAGATTGGAGATTCGGAAACCCCCCTTTAATTATTCTGCGTTTGCCCCTGGGGAGGGGGAGGTTAGGGTTAGGCACCGGGGAGGGGGTGTTAGCTGTAGGGTGTGGGGAGGGGAAGGTTAGGCTTAGGCACTAGAGGAGAGGTTAGGGTTAGGCACTAGGGGGGAGGTTAGGGTTAGGCACCGGGGAGGGGGTGTTAGCTGTAGGGTGTGGGGAGGGGAAGGTTAGGCTTAGGCACAAGAGGGGAGGTTAGGGATAGGCATAGGGGAGGAGGGAGGGTTAGGGTAGGGGTTAGAAAAATACTTATGTGTCTCCCCGATGGGTTTCGGGATTCTGGCTGTCGGTATTGTGACCAGCGGAATCCCGACAGCCAGGATTTCATACCCAACCCGTGCTGAACGTATGATATTACATATTGCATTACGTATGTTATACTAACGTATCCTTGGATGAACATACATCTCTGAATCTGGGTAAATCATAATGTAAATGTAAGGGCCACATTTATCACCAAGTATAAAACATTCACAAGAAGAAGTATAGAAAGTTGTTGTGTATGATAATGGTGCTCCAGCTGATCATCTACCAACTGTCATCTGTTTTCTTCTGCACCACTTATCAATTGCAGCAAGTTTCATGCATGCAGGTCCGCCAGGCAATGTTGCTGACACTGCGTGGGAGCACCCATCATCAGTGGTACACATTGGCCAATGCAGACGATATGTCCTCATATCCGCCTGTTCAGACAACACATCGTCAGGTGTGCACCCGACATTAGACTTATTTAATTTGTATTTTTTTAAATGAACCTTTACTTTGCTTACTTTTGAGCATACATTTGTATTTTATGTTATTGTTTGCATTTGTACATAAAGTGACAGAAATATGAAGATTTGCTTTATTTATTTTTCATTTTCAGATGCAGAACGTCAGAGGCCTGAGTGGAAACAGGCGATTTTTTAAATATTTGAAGAATTGCGGCTCATGAGTTATTATTTGGGCCGCATGCAGGAGACGGTGAAGAGGATGTCCAATTTATTTCATTAATTTAAAAAAATTTTGGTTTATTAAAACAAAAAATTATTTGAAAATTGTTAAAAATAAATCTTTATAGTTTAAAAAGATCATGTGTTGTGTAATTATTATAGGTTAGCTTAGTATAGCTTAGAACAGTCATTGGGGCTGATTCAGCAATGAATGCAAATGTACCTGACACCCCTTGCTGCATTTGGAAGCCCAGCGCTGCAATCGAGATCTCAGGTTGGGATCAACATAGCGACCATCGGTCATGATGGTGGACAGCGCCGGGCAGGGCCGGATTAAGGCTTGTGGGGGCCCCGGGGCAATTAAGTTGTGGGGGCCCCATCGATAAAATTGCTATGGCCCCACACAACTACTATGCCCCTTGTCTCCAGACTCTCCACTGGCCGGCAAGGATTGCGGTATACTACTTCATGTCCGCAACACGCAGATGGCCGCAGGGGGTGATGGGAGGGATCCCTCCCAAGGGGTAGTGTCCCGATAAGAAGCCCGTAAGCTTCTATGGGGTAACGCCACCTGAATATGGCGTTACAAATTAGAACAAAGCATTCTGGTGCTTTGTACGTATGGGGAATGCGGTAAAACCCAGAAAACTGCATTTTAGATAGATAGATAGATATGAGATAGATAGAAGATAGATATATAGATAGATGGATAGATAGAAGATAGATATGAGATAGATAGATAGATAGATAGATAGATAGATAGATAGATAGATAGATAGATAGATTAATAGATATGAGATAGATAGATATGAGTTAGATAGATATGAGATAGATAGATAGATAGATAGATAGATAGATAGATATGAGTTAGATAGATATGAGATAGATAGATAGATAGATAGATAGATAGATAGATAGATAGATAGATAGAAATGAGATAGATAGATAGATAGATAGATAGATAGATATGAGATAGATAGAAGATAGATAGATAGATATGAGTTAAATAGATATGAGATAGATAGATAGATAGATAGATAGATAGATAGATAGATAGATAGATAAATAGATATGAGTTAGATAGATATGAGTTAGATAGATTTGATAGATAGATAGATATGAGTTAGATAGATATGAGATAGATAGATAGATAGATAGATAGATAGATAGATAGATAGATAGATAGATAGATATGAGTTAGATAGATATGAGATACATAGATATGAGATAGATAGATAGATAGATAGATAGATAGATAGATAGATAGATAGATAGATAGATAGATAGATAGATAGATAGAGGGATAGGGATGAAGCTAGAGAAAGAAGTCATGAGCAAGTTAGACAGAGAGAGGGGGGAGGGACAGTCAGGAGCACATACATATTTCCCTACCTCCATTTACAGCAACAGGCAGCAGCAGGGTAGGCTTCTAATGGGGGCAGGCACTTCACTGCAATAGGCCCCGCCCCCTGCCAATACACCCGCGAATCGCAGCATTATGTCAGTGTGGGGGTTGGGCAGCCCCACTGTCTCAGCTGTGTGGCAGTGCAGGACCCTGGAGTAGCTGAAGGGAAGCTGAGCGCATGTGCATGGCATCCATTCTGTGCAGGGAGAGGGCTGGGGGAAGTGCTGGGCTCTCCCCCAGCCTGACGTTACACCGGAGGCATGCCATGTGGGCATGTCCACAAATATTGTCATTTAGGGGCATGGTCTACGGTAATTAGACCACACCCCATTTTCGGTTGCGCTTGTCGAAGCCAATGCTGCACAGGGCGCGGCTACCCCTGTCGGGATGGGAGAGAGAATGGATAATTTTAAGCTACTCCCTGGTACCAATATGCAGATATGCAGCTCTGTTACTGGGCCAGTCGCATTCGGTAACACCATTCACATGGCAGTCCATTGGGTCAATGCTTTATCAACATTACATCATCCCCCCCCCCATTGCTCCCCTGGGTGTGTCTGGGGTCCCGTGCATGCATCAGTGCAGCCGTGATTTCATTAATGAACCTAAAGCCTAGCCTGGAATCACTGCACATTTACTAGTCCCAGGCATGCCCAGAAGGTCGTAGGGAGTACTAGGAAGAGGGTGGGCAGTAATTTGGCGATCCTGTCTAATACCAGCTGAGAATAATAAGAGACAATCAGAGGGATTAAGGCAGAAAAATGGCCTATGGCAGACTAGCGGGAACTGGGAGTAATATTTATATATATATATATATATATATATATATATATATATATATATATATATATATATATTATTAAAAAAGCAGCCAGTAGAGATAGACAGATATTACCTTATTTTTGGGTGATTTGGTGGAGGGTTATACTTTCAGATTGTATGGGATGCACAACCCCAACTATTGGGATATCAATGAGAACAAGCCAAATGAGCCTGTTTAATCACTCTAGACTGACACTGTTTCAAAAGGACACTTTTATTCTAGTACACTTATGATATCACATATGACAGATGTTCCCTACCTCTACCATTACAGTACAGGTTTTAAGGATATCCATGCTTTAGCACAGGTGACCTAATTAGCACCTCAGTCAATGTGATTTAACCTTCTGGGCTCAATATGGATATCCTCAAACCTGGACTGTAGTGGCGAGTTTGGGGAACCTCTGACATATAGCGTTTTTTCATTTGTTGTATGTGTGTGTGTACTGTATATATAATATATATACATATATTAGACACAGCCTCAAGGATTCTCAACCCTTAGAACCAAGAGTGTTAGGGACAGTGATGTCACAAACTGCTTTGTGATGTCACCTGGCTGCTGGCTCAGTGACTTATCAACATAATTTCCCTCTTTGTACCTTCACCATTTCCAGTGGTAAGGTGCTTTTCTTGTGCTTAGCGAGCTTGTGTTTATATATAATATATAACATGAGAACAAAAAAGAGAAAGCGACCAAAGAAGAACAGGTGCGCTGCAGAGGAGCTAGAGGCTCCTAGCGGGAGGAATAAGGAGGATGTACGCGAGGTGAGAGGAGACCTTCCCAATATCCTAGAAGAAGGAGGCACTCAGGTGAGCGAGAAGAACCGGGCAGCTGAGACAGCCTCAAAGACTCTTCAAAAGAAGAGTCAGACTAGATCTAAGAAGCCGTCAGATGAGGCCCCAAATAAGAGGAGGAAGGTGGATAAGACCAGCAGTAACAGAGCGGCCATTAAGAGGCCCCTAGACAAGATGAAAGACAGCGGGAGGAATAAAAAAAAGAAAAAGGAGGAGCCAGAAAATCCAGGTGAGGGACCCAGCACGCCCATCAGTACAGCGATAGCTGTGTCACACCGGAGGGGCAATAAGCGGTCTCACACAACTGAGGGCTATGGCGGTAAAAAGAAATTTAAGACAACAGCAGGTAAATTATTTATATTAAAAAATATGAAATGTATTGCAAATTTTATTACAGAAGTAAGTGAGGTGTCAGCTACAGTAGTACTGATGTCAGGGCTGTTGAGGGTGGAGACTGGGCCGGGTACTGGTGGAGGTGTTGCTACGACCCCTTCCCAACAATTTGTTTACAAAGTATTCTGTGCAGCAGGCTGGAAAGGGGGGCTGGATTTGTCCCCATCAGCCAGGGGCAGATCGTCTCCCCCCCCCCGTAACACTTACAGAGAGAGGAGACAGCAGCTCATCAGCAGCAGCCTGCTCATTCTCCCTGCCCAATGTGCAAATGACATGAGTAACGAGAACCCCTTCTCTCAACGCCACTAATTTCTGTGTGTAAGCACCAAGAACAAGCGCACAAGTCAGTCGTAACTCCAACCCTACATATATGCGCTGCTCGGGGAGGCGCAAGTTATCTTACACTACTGGACTTGCTCATGAACTCAGTACCGCCTCACCAAGCACAAGGGGCGCTAAGTGTTTGTTACGTGCAGCTCACAATACTGGCGCACATGCTCCGTGTGATACATTGTATGTGACATGATTGTAATTATCTCCTGTGCAGTAACTCAGGCCCCATGTACACAGCACAAAGATTTATTATTTTACAGGTAAATCATTATGATCTAGCAGCAAACTGGTGCATTTCTCTGCTAAACCTTCTCTTTCCCTAACTGGGCCTGATACAGAGTTGTACTCAAACCCAATGGTGGGGGGACTACACATGTGCAGAACGGGTTCTGCCTCATTGCACGCAGTGCCCCCTAAGCCACAGCCTGGTTGACAGGTTGCGGCCATTTGGGAGCGGGGAGGGGGTGGCGCAGCAGCGGATTCTCGGACGCAGCAACGGATCACACAGGCATGACGCTTCCTGCAGCTTTAGTATATTTACACACTGCAGCTGCATCCAAAGACACTGATGCTGCTGTGTGTACTGCGTCCATCTCTGGCTCAGGCGTAATGAGCTCTATTAGATAGCCCCACTTTTCATTCTCTCTCTATAAGCAGTATTACCACTATATACTTGTTATAGGTATAATGTCTCAATCCCTCTCTCACCTCTCGCCGCTCTTCACATCTTTTCCCTATCACCCAGCTCTATGCAACCTCTTTATTATATAATAATTACTATTCTACAGCACCTGTCACTTTGTTGTTCTATTGTCCTATCCAATGTTGTAGTCAGGATGATTTACCCCTTATTAATCTGTTTCATCTCTGTCGCACCCCAAGAACATATGATAAGCCACGTAATAATATACTGACTGGGTACTACAGAAAACCAGCATTAATACTGTACCTAATGGTTCATAACACATGACCCCAGTTGTATACTTCTCTCTTTCTGGGCAGGATATATCATGCATCGCATTTTGGATATCATACATTGCACCACTAGTCGCATACAGTAGTGCGGTATGTATGTACAACTGCGATTATAAATGTAAAGGACAGCTCTTCCAATAAGAGCCGGTGTGCGGACTTCCAGGTTTATGACCCAGGAGTCCTTCTGCGCATGCGTGTCTGTCGGCCAGCACAAGTTGTGGGGGACACTGGGAAGGATCCTATTGGATCCCTGTTGGGGAATTATGCGGTAAGAAGACAATAAGCTCCTATTAGGCTATGGGGTACAAGCTCCACAAAGTTTCACTTTTCTGAGTTTGGGGCATATGGGGAATGTGATCAAACCTCAGAAAACAGCAGTTGTCGGGGTTTTGACCGCATTTTGGGCTTGATGCATCCCGCCCCCTATGCTATAATTATCTGTAACATTTAAAAAGTTACATTGGCAGAAAAAAACTCAGAGCTGTAACTAGACTTTTTGGTGCCCTGTGCCAGAAAATCATAGGCGTCCCCCCCCCCCTTCATTTTTCAAATTGGGACATAAGAAAGTGTACCCAAAAAAGGGCCATGGCCTCATGGGGATGGGCCAGGAGAGAGATAGGGGAAGCCAGGAGATGCTGGGGATAAAAGAAGAGGAAGCTACAAGTGAGAATTATAATAAACAGGGAAATTGACAGGCACAAGCAGCACCCCCTGTCCTGCGGTGCCCTGTGCCATGGCACTGGTCACACTACCCTAGTTACAGCCCTGAAAAAAAACACAAAGTTAATTTCAATAAAAAATGCTGATTTCTATTTATATCACAAGGTGGAAGTAAGAACCCCCCAGCCAGCTCCCCTGAGACATCGGCTGCCTCTCACCTGATGGAAAGTTTAACCTTCCATGGAAAGATCGGAGAGGGCAGTTTCGGGAAGGTAAGTGATCAGTAGGGATTTTCCTGACTTCCCTGTAAACACTGCAGCAAACAGAACAGACCGTCTGATGACATAAGAACCTTACTTGCTGCATCATATTATTTATCAGCCATTATATACACAATGGGCGCTCTCCATTAAAAATACAATGGGGTCCATTTGAAAAGGCAACTCTGAAGGAAACAGCAGCGTTTTCCTTGCTCTTTCTCCATATTTGTTTTTGGACTGCTCCTGCTTGGCTGGATTAAGGTTTGTAGGGGCCCCAGGGCAGCTAACCTGTGGGGGCCCCTACCCAATAAAATGATGAATAAAATATGTTGGCGATGTTATTAAAAAGTATAATGTGAAAATACTCACAGCACCACAAATGTGTTAAGTCCACTGTAGTGCCCCAGTTCCCATTATGCCACACAGAAACCTCAGTTCACATATGCCATAGTGCTCCCCCATGCTGATGCTATCGCTATGTGTAGGGGGTCCCCAGTGTGGGGGAGTGGTCTCTTGCAGTGACAGGCAGCACTTCCTGATGTTAGTGTATGTGGGGTGCGGTGACTGACAGTCAGATTACAGATGGCACAGGGGGGGTGGGGGTGTGTTCTCACCTTGTTCTGAAGAACGCTGTGGTCACTTTGTCTTGTCACCTTCTGTTTGTACAATGATCTCTGGGAGTGTTGGCTCTGCAGGCTCCGCAGCTGAGGACACTGAGCCTGATTCAGGTTGGATTGCAATGCTGCCTTCGCACGCAGCCGGCTGATGTTTGCATTCTGCGCATGTGTATAAGACGCAGTGCGTGTGCGCGAACCAGGAGCTGCGATAGGGAAGCGATCACAGTTAGCACGCAGTCCCATCGCACTTTGATTGACAGGAAGTGACTGTATGGGGGTGGTCAGTGGAAAGCAGGCATGCCTGTGCGTTTGAATGCCGTTAGGGGCGTGCATAATGAAGCCCCTGCAATAGCATACGCGAGGTCTAGATGGCGACAGGAAGTTTAGCAGTCTGTGAGGTATGGTCAGGTCAACCACAACTGTGCGTATGGGTTCGATGTTACCGATGTTCCGGCTGAATTGTGGATGTATGTAATGGGAAGTGGGTGGATTAATACAGCGGTTGGCATCTTGGTATAGTGTTGCAGTTGCCGTGTGATCGCATTCATTCGTATAGTTTCGCAGCAAATGGGTACATGCGAACGCAGCCTTGCATTCCATGCTAAATCAGGCCCACTGTGCATTGCTTCTGTCCCTTAGTACCAGTGATGTAACGTCACCCCCGGCCTGCATTACATACTGCACTGCTCCCTGGGGTCCCAGTCCTCACTCTCTGTCTCATCCAGGTGTTGCTGGCTTCCCATACCATCACCAGACAGCGGCTGGCTGTGAAAATGGTACAAAAGAGGACATTAGTGAGCAGCTTTAGGAACTCCATGTTCATAGAGAGAGACATCCTGGAAATAACAGGGGAGAGCGCGTTCTTCACGCATGGATATGCCGCGCTCCAGACACCGGTAAGAGTCTCTGTCACAATGATGACTAACGTCTTATTACACAGAGTAACAGCTTTGCTTAATAAAAATAAAATATTTATTGTATCTCATCGGTTCATTATAACAGTTCTTGTTCTCAAGACACTTGTATGTATCACCTTCCTCCTATAGGTCACAGTCAGACTATCCAATGTCATAGCTTGCTGGCTATGTTATTGCAAATATATATTATGTAAATGAATTGAATAATGTGTATGAGGAACAACCGTTCTTGCTGTGGTAACGGTAACACTTTTCCTATCAGGTTACCGTTCCACCAGAGTACGCTGTGCCCCTCCCCCTTTACCTGTCAGCAGCAGCAGTCTGTGTCTCCCCAGCCCACCAGACCCTGATGTATGCTGGGCTGCGGTGGGACCAGGGAGGCTGACCAGCAGCAGCAGTCTTCTCTGGATCAGTGGAGGGAAGAGGAGCGATTACACTGATTGTATGCCCCCTGGATTGCCTGGCTGATGGTCACACGACTTTGCCCTGCGCCACAAATACAATTTTTTGCTTTTCACTTTATTTGTTAGGGTGTGTGGCCATGGTCGACATAGTGGTGGGCGTGGTGTGGAGTAGGAAAAGGAGTGGCTGGGACATGAAGCGGCATTGGAGTGAAGACGTGATCACATCATCATGACCCGGCCCTTCGCTACACAATGCTGGAGATTACATGAATTGCCAGCCCCTCCCCCCAGACCAACCTCAAGTAGACGGCTGCAGATAGAGTGCAGTGGGGTGCAGGGGTGTTGGGGTGGCATCTGGCCTGGGAATCTCACCCACTTTTCCAGGTGGACGGGAGCTCCACCCAATTTTCTGGAGTCTGCCTGCCATTTCAGGATAGTAGGCAAGCATGGTGACATACCTCCCAACTGTCCCGCATTCAGCGGGACAGTCCCATTTTTCTGGGACTGTCCCGCTGTCCCACCCACAGGCTGCAGTGTCCCGCGGTGGGGGGGGCAGTTGGGGGAAGCATACACTGCTGCCCTGCAGAGCAGAGCAGCGAGTATGCAGAGTGAGAATAGTTGATGTGCGCATGCGCACAGCATCTATTCACAGTACGGGGGGGAAGCTCGGGGGCAGCCCAGCATCTCAGAGGTGCTGGGCACGCTCCTTAGTGATGCAAAGAGGGGGTTGTCATCTGGCCACGCCCACTTTGGCGTGCAGAAGTCCCGATTCACCTGGGACAAATGTTGGGAGGTATGTGGGGAGTATTGTCTGCTGTGTGTCAGAGTAATGCCCATAATGTAACTGATGCCATGCTCTCTGTCTCTTACACAGGACCATGTAGTTTTCATCATGGAGTACCTAAGTGGGGGAGACCTGACCCAATTCATAGATTGCAGAGCCCCTTTTGACATCAGTACTACAAGGTAAGAGTGACAATGGGTACATTCGGTGCTGAGGCCGGTGTCTGGCTGTGGTGTAAGATTAGCCCAAATTTCCATTGTTTCTCCCACTAGGCTCCTTTCATTGTTGCCCCATAGCCGCTCCTCTATCTCCACATCTTGGTGCCCATCCCCCATAGCATCCTATCAGTATAACAGCAATACATGGAAATAATTCAGCCTATCTGGCCCAACGTTTATAATATGTAAATATCATTATTAATATGAGAGATAATAACAGCACCTCTGTACATCTAATGCAGTAGGGCTCGGCCCATGCAGCCTAAAGCTGGGTACACACTTGCCAATGTGTACCAGGATGATATGTCGGCCAACCAGATGATATCTCATGCAACTGTGGGAGCACCCAGAGAGTCAGTACACACTATGCGATCCACACTAACTGTTATTCCGTTATGTGTCGTAACGATAGAGCGTTCAATGGATCTCATAGTGTGCACCCAGCATAGCAAATCCAGGCCGGACCATTATAGGTTTCCATGGTGACAGGTCTGTGTATAATAAAGAGTCTCCTGGACTTAGGGCTCCAGTGTGTTACTTAGCCGTACTGGAAGCCTGTGTGACAATGTTTCCCGTGACGATATCAGGGGGAATGTGCCATCTCATTATTATCAGTCATCTCACTTTCACAATATTTCTACTGATAATTATTTTCTTTCTTCCCCATCAGATTTATAGCAGCAGAACTTGTATGTGGGCTGCGCTTCCTGCACACGAGGGGAATCATTCACAGGTAATGTATTATTTCTAATGATCACATATAGTAACCCCCTCATAGAGTTACAGTGTAGCTGTTATGTCCTTGTCATTCATTTCTGGGTATCATCATGATATTTGGGGTAAGACTGTTATGACCGCTCCACGCACCATCTTATCTCCCCCTTCACCCCACCCCATGGATAGTGACTGTATGCAGCTGTTCTCCGCAGCGACTGTCATCCTAGTGACCACATCTCATGTTACAGGTCCCTTCATCGCACTGTGGGCAGGATGCAGAGGGCGGGACGCAGAACGCAGTGCATGCGATGCATCCCGCCACTCACCGCAAGCGTAACATTATTTATTAACGCTGTATGCTTGAAAAAAATCAAAAAGGACAGCTCTCCCGGTAAGGCCTGTCTTTTGTGATAGAAGAACCGCGGGTTTGTTACCCAGAAGTCCTTCTGCACATGCGGTGAGTGACGCACGCACTGCGGGGAGTGTAGGGAGGTATTCCTCTCAGGGGGAGTTCCGAATACAAGCCCATAGGCTTCTATTGGACAAAGCCATCTAAACATGGCATTACCCACTACATCCAAGCCCCGGAATGTATGGAATTCTGGAGCTTGGTGCATACGCGGTGAGCTGCATTCTGCATTGCTGCATCCAGCACTGTGACACTCTATTGGTTTTTATTATGTCACTCTGGGGACCTTTTTCCACAATAATCCAAGTTCTACAGCTGGCAGTTCTCTGACAAACAGAACTTACACTCACTCTCCTCACAGGGACATGAAACCAGACAACATTCTCCTGGATGCAGCCGGCCATGTGAAGATTGCCGATTTCGGCCTGGCAGCAAAGAATATCCATGGCCATAAAACGATCAGCGAGTGTGTGGGGACCCCAGGTTACATGGCCCCAGAGGTAAGTAACAGTCTTCCCCTACAGGCTTCTCATGTCGCCATTTCCATATTTATCCCACCATAACCTGGTTCCAGTGACGTCACAAAGGGGGTGCAGGGGGTGTGGGCCACACCTGGGTGTCACCTGCTGAGGGGTGACACCACAGGCATCTTTAGAAAGGAGGGGGCCCATGTGCATCCCCCATCACAGGCCCCCTCCTCTCACTCCAGCGGCTGGCAACTAACTGACGTAGCTGGCCGGCCTCTACAGAATCAATAGACTCTGGGCACTACTGTGTGCCCGGAGTCTATTGCGCATGCACAGATCACCAAGGAAATGGCGTGGCCACCATTTTTCCAACAATTTCCTCACAGCGTATGCGCAAAACACCAGAAAAATGGCTGCGGTTTTCGCAGCAGCGTGCACGTTAGGACCAGTATGTACAAATAACAGCCTAACTCGGTGCCTCCTGCCAGGATGGACAATGTACTAACTGTTTGTTTCTCCGTGTTGTCACAGATACTTTGTGATTTACCATATAACAGCATGGTGGACATCTTCTCATTTGGGGTCATTTTCTATCAGATGGCCACTGGGTCCTACCCATTTTATGCCGGTGAGGAGACCATTAAGATTGAGTATTCTGTTATGTATGACGCCCCAACGTATCCAAAGAACCTCGATCCAGAGATCCGGAACATCCTTCTTAGAGTGAGTATAAACACGCGTATAACTGGGTCCGGAGAACATGGAGTCACAGAGGAAATAAGACCTAGATTCTAACTAAGCACACACTAAATCAGGGGGGGGAACCTCTTTGCTGCCGAGGGCCATTTTGATATATATAACATTATTTGCGGGCCTGGTGCAGGCCACGCCCCCTCCGTGTAAAGTCACACAGGGGCGCGGGTCAAAAATGCCGGTGATTACAACAACGGGCAGCTGTAAGGGCAGTGGTGTGTCCTGTTTTAAGTGTCCTAAGGATGCTCCAGGCGGCACTGCTGCATAGATTATGGCTGCAGGGTGCCATTCTAGCAGAAAAAAGCAACGAGGGCCAGACCAAATGATTCTGCTGGCCTTATATGGCCCCCGGGCCTGAGGTTCCCCATCCCTGCACTAAATGCAAAGGCTATAAGGGGTATAATTACTAAAGTGCAGGGTTTTAGAAGTGGAGATGTTGTACATAGCCACAAATCAGAATTTAGCTATTATTTTCTATAAAGTGCTAGATAAATGTTAAGTAGGATCTGATTGGTTGCTGTAGGCAACATTTCCACTTCTAAAAACCCGCACCTTAGTAAATATACCCCTAAGTGTCTGCAGTCACAGTATTCCCACCTAGCAAGGCAGTAATGTGTAATACCACTTTTCCACCAAAAACCCGTCTCCAACCTGTGACACTGAGCACGGCTCGCAGCCAGGTTTTACCACTTTTACACTGGCAGCTGGACCTGGGTTATTTTCTGAGTCTAGCTGTTCACAATGGACTTGGCTCTTCCGTGACCCAGGTCTTCCAATGTTATAGTGGATGGGTGTAGATGATGTCAACTCCAAGTGCTACTGAAGCCAACCAATTTGCTGGATTAAGGCATGCCCCTGGTCACCGTGACCCGAGTCACGCTGTTTACACTGCACCAAAACCCGGGTGCTTCAGTAACCAGGGTTGGATTCCCGGGTCACAAGAACTGGGTTATTTTTCAAGGACCCTTGTACACCGAGCGGTGACCCGGATACAGCCGGCAATAACCCGGGTTATTGTGCCAGCGGAGAAAGGGTATTCAATGGCCGGGTGAGAAGTTTGCTCTGATAAGACTGCCCCATTGACAGGGCAGCTATCATGAAGCTGCAGTTGGAATAGGCTTTGGATAATATTATTACATACCTTCTATTTGTCATTATTAGCTAGGCATAAAGTAAGGTATATAGGAGATCTGGCTGCATTGGCGTCGTATTATCATTGGCAGGAAAAGGGTTTAATGTCACTGATCAGATATTTAGTTATACATATTACTTCCCATATTGTGTCCTCTTTTGGAGGACTCACTTTCTGATAAATACTAGTAAAAAACAATATAGAATAATGATACAGTCACGGCATAACAGGGCAAGAATTCGCACTTTGCCAGCCCTGACCCCCAAACATGTGCTGTCATGACATCATGATGAGGGGGCAGGACAACTGGTACCAGGATAAAGCTAAATGCCGGGAATGTACTAACTAAGGGAGATCCAGGCGGCTCGGTAGCAGCTCTACGGCTGCTGGGTGCTATTCCACAGACAATTAACGTCACAAATATTATTTTACTAGAAGAATAGCATTTATGTTGAATAAGCCTCCAGCAAATGTAGTTGAAAAACAAAGATAAAGGATTTTATACATGGCGTCCTGAGAATAAAGTGCCATTAGAAATAAGGATGAAATTGGTCTAATGGTGCTTGTCTGCCATTAACAGCCTATACGTTTCTGTTTATCTCTACGATAGCTCCTAAGCAAGTCCCCAAAGAAGAGACAGGTGATGTGCAGCAATCTGAGAGGTCATCCATTTTTCTGCCCAATCAACTGGGAGGAATTGGAGGCTGGAAGAACAACTCCCCCATTTATTTTGCAGCCTGTAAGTATATGAATAAGATGGGAGTTTATGCCATGTGTGCGCTATCATGCAGTCACATTATCCCATAGACTACTGGGTGCAGTGATGGATGATGATGAGGAGAGATAAGTGACTTTGTAGGAAATTGTCACACAAAAGCGAATCTTCTGGCAGAATATTCTGTGTCACAGATTTGCAAAGTCCTGCTGATACAATGGTGTTCCTCACTTTATTGGTAAATTCAGATTAGATGAATACCTACGAACATATTTATCAATTATCGGTTATCGGCAAAAAGAGATCAACATTCCCTGCGATGTGTTATGAGTGAAGTGCTTACATGGGGTGGTGATTTGATGCATTGTGATGTTGAATAGTGCTGGAAGGGAGCGCCTGGAACTATTCAATTCACAGCAATACTTAACTTTGTTGGGAAGCAGTTAAGTCGGAGATTGCCAGTTTCCACGACTTAACCTGGGTGTTTAGCCGCAAGAGCCGTCATTCTCCGACTAAAGTGCCGGCCATGAGGCTGTTAGCGACGTGCTAAGCCGGATAACTGCCTTGCGGCTGGCACTTTAGTCGGATATCTCCTCGCACCCTCAAGAGGGTGCGAGAAGACTAAACAGCACGGTGAGTTGAACAGCTCAGGAAGCTCCCTCCTGGGGCTGTTCAGCACCCGATACCATGCACAAGCTGCCAATTACATGGAAGCGTGTGCAGCAAAGGGGTCTATTCAGATCCTTCCAGCTTGTTACTTACCTCCGGTGGCTCTGGGCTGTCACAGGCTTCCTTTTCAGGTCCTCTTGTGCTCACCTGCAGGGGGAAGCTTGTGCAGCTACAGAACAGCGGGGGCCACGGGGGAGCCAGATCACACACGGGGTGGGGGTGGAGGGGGGGCCGGCAGGATAAGGATCTAACAGCCGCAGGGGTGGGAGGGGTGAGCGCCGGTTTGAACACAGGCTGGTAAAGGGGGCAAGCGAGATCAGACACTGGCGTCCGCTGTGAGGGGAGAGCTGGATCGGACACCAGCAGGGGGTGTGGGGGGGACTTAGCCGGAGCTGACACCACCGGTCCCCGTGGGGAGGGGGATTTGGAGGAGAGCCGGATTGCACCCCAGCGCTAGATGTAGGGGGATAGGTGGATCTGACACCGGCGGGTGGAAGCATGCTGGACCACTGTCACAGCTCCTAGTCTTGGTTGCTGCTAGCGGCGGGGTGGGGGTGGAGGGGAGGGGGGGCTGGCCAGATAAGATACTGACTGCCGCGGGCTGGAAAGTGTAAGCCGCTGTGAGGGGAGAGCCGGATCAGACACCGGCAGGGGGGTGGAAGCGTACAAGACCACTGTCTCAGCTCACTGTACCGGCTGGGATGGGCCGGTGGGGGGGGGACTTTCAGCAGTGAGGAAATCCTTATGGATACTTCAGCTGTCGGGGAAAAGGATCACTTTTCTGAAAAGCTGACTTTGCAGAAAGCGCAGCTTTTCGGAAGTGATACTTTTGTTAGGGATGCATGATGAATGCCTCCAAAATATTTTTTAAACTTGTGTTGAGTTTAAAACATAATTATCACTAGTGATAATTATGTAATGATGAATAGGCCCCTTAGTCTTTTGTGGCCAAATGCAAAGTGAGGAGAATATTTTATGGAATGTTTTTGAAAATTCCATTAAACGATTGGGCATTCGCTCTTCCACCTCGCCCCTGCTGACCAACATTAGGAATTGCAAAGCCGTGACAGGCTGCAAGCACACTGTTATTTCAATGATTCTTAGGAGGACTTCTATAACCTCTCATAGCTAGTACTTCAATTGCAAAAAAACAGACAAATTTTTCCTTTATTTGTTTAAGTTACTTTCTACAAATTTACTGTAATTTTTTCCTTTGAAATGTATTTATAATGTATAAAGGAAAACCAGCCCTACAATGTAATAACCCGAAAATCAGCCAGGTATCTCATCAATTCGGTTACATATCTCTGTTACGTCATTTTCTCATTTCTGGTAGCAGCTCTGTATTAATATATTGATGTTTTATGTTATCATGCAGCATATAGGATAGCATAACATAGAATAGCGGGAAGAGCTTGCACACTATCTAGTTATTATTCTCCATTATGACACATACAGTAACAAATTGCTCAATTAGCTCGGCATTTACCTGTCTATTATGTGACCAATCTGATTCATCTTCTTCGTAGACCCCAGTTACAATCAGGGAAAATGTACCCCTGGATGAGCTGCTGTCACCACCAGAAGCACAGGAGCCACCGATGTCTATAAAGGAGAACCGCCTGTTCCGTGGGTTCTCATTTACAAGTGACAGGTGGAGGACAATGCAGACTCCATAATGCACTGCAGGTAACATCTCACCCAGTACATCACATCAGAGGACACCGGCTCCATCCTCATTCTGCTACAAACTATCTCAGCTGTAACATCTGCTGTGTCCTCCACATGTCAGTGTGAATCTACTGTGTCCTCCACATGTCATCTGCTTTGTCATCTGCTGTGCCCTCCAGTGTGTCATCTGCTGTGTCCTCCACATCATAAGTGTGTCATCTGCTGTGCCCTCCACATGTCATCTGCTATCATCTGCTGTGCCCTACAGTGTGTCATCTGCTGTGCCCTCCAGTGTGTCATCTGCTGTGTCCTCCACATCATCAGTGTGTCATCTGCTGTGCACTCCAAATGTCATCTGCTGTCATCTGCTATGCCCTTCAGTGTGTCATCTGCTGTGTCCACCACATCATCAGTGTGACATCTGCTGTGTCCTCCATGTGTCATCAGTGTCTCATCTGCTGTGCCCTCCACATGTCATCTGCTTTGTCATCTGCTGTGCCCTCCAGTGTGTCATCTGCTGTGTCCTCCACATCATCAGTGTGTCATCTGCTGTGCCCTCCACATGTCATCTGCTATCATCTGCTGTGCCCTCCAGTGTGTGATCTGCTGTGTCATCTGCTGTGCCCTCCAGTGTGTCATCTGCTGTGTCCTCCACATCATCAGTTTGTCATCTGCTGTGCCCTCGAAATTTCATCTGCTGTCATCTGCTGTTCCCCCCAGTGTATCATCTGCTGTGTCCGCCACTTCATCAGTATCATCTGCTGTGTCCTCCATATGGCATCAGTGTGTCATCTGCTGTGCCCTCCAGTTTATCATCTGCTGTTTCCTCCACATCATCAGTGTGTCATCTGCTGTGCCCTCCACATCATCAGTGAGTCATCTGCTGTGCCCTCCACATCATCAGTGTGTTATCTGCTGTGCCCTCCACATTATCAGTGTGTCATCTGCTGTGTCCTCCATATGGCATCAGTGTGTCATCTGCTGTGCCCTCCAGTTTATCATCTGCTGTGCCCTCCACATCATCAGTGTGTCATCTGCTGTGCCCTCCACATCATCAGTGTGTTATCTGCTGTGCCCTCCACATCATCAGTGTGTCATCTGCTGTGCCCTCCGCATGGCATCAGTGTGTCATCTGCTGTGCTCTCCACATATCATCAGTGTCATCTGCTGTGTCCTCCACATGTCATCAGCTGTGTCATCTGCTGTATCCTCCACATGTCATCTGCTGTGCCCTCCACATGTCATCTGCTGTGTCCTATAAGTGTCAGTAATAAATAACATCTTCTGGATCCTCAAGTCAGCAATATCATCAGTAAAGTGCTGCAGAATGTGTATGAGGTATAACTATTAATAAAATAATATATTTTTCTACCTCGGTGTATGAGAAACCTGATTGACTCACCTATTCCTTTAATGCATATAAGAAACCCATCCACTCATTATTCTCTATACCATACAGCGTGATTTATACTACACAGAATGCTGTATGTCAGTGAGCATTACCTCCTGCACGCCCCACAGATAGGGCCTAATTCACAGATGTACGCTGATGCTGAACTGATACATTTTTATTACTTACGGGATCGCAGTTGCAGGCAGAGACATGCCCCCGGAAATGGTCATGACACGCCTGCGTTTGAGTCACCACCTCCCTTATTGTTACCCACAAACTGTCCCTGCCTGTCAGTCACTCTGCGAATAGATCCTCACTGCGAGTGACAATGAAAATTGCGCATGCGCAGTGCGACTCAGACACATGCACAGATTACCAATAATCATTAAAACTATGGAAGCAGCGGTATTGCGTCCATCTCTATATCAGGCCCATGGTCTCATCACCATTCCGCCCTGCTGGCATTTTATATGGGGCAGCCGGCTCCTCTACAAACTCATGGGTCACCAAAGTTACTATTTGTTCTCATGATCTGTAGCCTCTTACAGTATATGCTGATATCGATTCCTACTTATATATACACTCTAAAATGTCGCTATTTAGCGTTGTAAGTCGCACAAGAAATAATTACTCTTCAGACTTTGATTGTGTTTCCAAAGCACAAAAAGATATTATTCACCAAAAAGCAGATAGTTACACGCTGTGATCTAAATACAATTAGCGCAAACAAATTATACAATCACAAGGTACAGTCGTTACATACGCATGCGCTCTGGATCCAGATCCCGGCATCAAAGATTAAACCTCCGTCAACAGCAAAGAAAGGATGACTGGCCTCTAGCTTCAGAGAGCTTGCATATATACCCTTACAGAGATAGGCAATACAATAGAACAGGTTGGCATGATTCCATTGGTTCTTCTTCTTGGTTCTTCTGTTACAGTACAGTTCATAGGTCAGTTCATATGATCACAGTCCAGCCTCCAACAGCTCTTTGTGTCCATTTTCCCACTGAATAACAAATCTAAACTGGCTGCATTACAGAGTGCATTTTAATGCCTAACTCTCTATGATCCATAATTTGCAGACACATGTTGCGATTTCCTCACCGATGGAACCGGAAATCTGCAAATACACAATAGTTTAGAATGACACCAAACACAGTCTGCTTATCATGTACTAAACCTCAGATATCAAATAACATGTATTCCACAACATTGCTGATATTGAATAAAACCTTAAATATTAACCTTAATGCTAGGGAACCTTTTTATGTAAGTGTGCAGTGTGTAAGTATTGGGATATTAAGAAAAGACGCTAATTAGTGTTGTGCGTCTACGTGTTTGTGAAGTACACCATGGTACGTGTTTTGCAGGGTTGGTCATATTATATGTTTTAGTAAATGTCTGTATTTATATAATGAGGACTTTTAATATTCTTCTATTGTGTGGAAATCGCACGACGCTGAGTAATAGCATCGCCGTATGCACTTATAATGTGTGAGATTCGCTAAAATGGCGCTGAGTGGCCATTCGCAAAATGGCGTCGTGCAGATTTTAATTTTAACGGATTCAGTCTCAGCCAATTATCGACACTGAATTATATCTAATTTACATTAACATTGTACAATAATTTGCTGGGCACACAATTCTTATTTGCTGGGGTAAGGGCAGGGGCAAGGTTTCTTGGCATCCTAGGCATAGCTTCAGCCTAGCGCCACTCCTCTTCCCTCAGTTAGCTACACTAGCCCTTATGCAGTGCCCCCAGTAGTGGTCCCCCCTATGTAGTGCCCCCAGTAGTGGTCTCCCCTAAGCAGTGCCCCCAGTAGTGGTACCCCTATGCCATGCCCCTTATACAGTGCCCCCAGTAGTGCCCCTTATACAGTGCCCCCAGTAGTGGTCCCCCTATGCTGTGCCCCCAGTAGTGGTCCACCTATGCAGTGCCCCCAGTAGTGCCGATTATACAGTGCCATCAGTAGTGCCCCTTAAATAGTGCCCTCAGTAGTGCCCCTTATACAGTGCCCTCAGTAGTGCCCCTTATGCAGTGCCCCCAGTAGTGGTCCCCCTATGCTGTGCCCCCAGTAGTGGTTTCCCTATGCAGTAACCCCTTATACAGTGACCCCAGTAGTGCCTCTTATACAGTGCCCTTAGTATTGCCCCTTATAAAGTGCCCTTAGGAGTGCCTCTTATACAGTGCCCCCAGTAGTGGTCCCCCTATGCTGTGCCCCCAGTAGTGGTCCCCCTATGCAGTGCCCCCAGTAGTGCCCCTTATACAGTACCCTCAGTAGTGCCCCTTATATAGCGCCCCTTATACAGTGCTTCCTAGTAGTGCCCCTTATACAGTGCCTCCAGTAGTTGCCCTCCATATGCAGTGTTCCCAGTAGTGGCTCTCCCTATGGACTGCCCCCCAGTAGTGGTCCCCCTATGCAATGCCCCTTACACAGTGCCCCCAGTAGTTGGCACCACCTATGCAGAGTCCCTTATACAGTGCGTCCCCAGTAGTGGTCCACCCTATGCAGTGCCCTGTACACATAAAACAGACACACAGACAGACATTAAACATTAGACTTACCTGAATCCCTGCTCCTGTGACCGCCGCCATCAGCTCCTCTGTTCTCCTGCTCTGCACAATGGGAGAGACGTCATGACATCTCTCCCTTCACCCACTGTGGAAGCCGGTTGGCGGAGCTCATGAGTGAGCTCCAGCCGACTCCGGCAGTGGGCGCAGCAGCCAATAAGAGTCTGTCTGACTCTCACCGGCTGCTAAAACAAACACACAGCCGGCAGCGGTGCAGCGCTGTGGACCGCACTACACTTAATGAAACCAGCGGTGCTCTCCAGTGTCCACCGCTCCATGCAGCTGCCTAATGGTAGCGCCGGCCCTGGTTGGGGTCCCCCACTCCCCACCCTCTCCAGTGCCCCTTACCGCCTGCACGTCCATTATCACACCCTCTGTTTCTACCACCATTACCATGTCATTTATGTGTGTAATGTGTAGGAATGTGCTCTGGACCCCATTTTTGCTGGATTTGGATTTGGTTCTGATTCGTCGTCTGGTTTTGGATTTGGATTCTTTACAAAAATTAACAAAAAAAAGCTAAAATCACACAATTTGGGCTTTTTTAATTAATTAATTTCCAGTCATTTACAGTCAATTTAGAACACCTCACAGCTTATAATAATGAGTCACTGTGCTTTTAAACAAAGAGGGCTACTGCCCAAGGAGTCATGGTACTTTTATACACAGAGGGCTACTGCCCAAGGAGTCGCGGTGCTTATATACACAGAGGGCTACTGCCCAAGGAGTCATGGTGCTTTTAATTTACACACAGAGGGCTACTGCCCAAGGAGTCATGGTACTTTTATATACAGAGGGCTACTGCCCAAGGAGTCATGGTGCTTGTATACACAGAGGGCTAAGGCTCAAGGAGTCACGGTGCGTGTATACACCACCAGCACCAAAATATAAGTTTTTGGGTTTTGTTACTTTCTTGAAAGTTTTGTTTACTTTTTTAAACTTTCTTTTGTACACACTTGTGAGTCTCGACACTTTGATCAGCAGAGAATAGCGCAGCATACATTAGCGTGCAGTTTTCCCCCTCATACAGTCACTTTACCAGCACAGCTATTTGTGAGTCTCTGGACACAGCCACTTAATCTGCAGAGTAAAGCGCAGCATACATCAGCGTGCAGTGTGCCCCCTATACACAGTTACATTGCCAGCAGAGCAGAGTGCCTGTACACAGCCAGTGAGTATCAGAAGATAATAATAATAATAATAATAATAATAATAATAATAATAATAATAATAATAATAATAATAATACGTTATTAATAATAATAATACTAATACTAATACCTTAAAAATCAAAAATTACTATGATAACTATCTAGCTTCCCCACCAGGGCTGTGAATTTTTTGCATCAGGGAAGGCTTATCTAATACTCAAAAAGGTTTAACAAGCTATTTTTCATAAGAGTTCTCTGCCTGGCTGATTGCAATTCAGTCCTGACGAAACACAATAAATAAAGTATTTTTTACCATCTGGAAATGTAAGTATTTTTATTTTAAAGAATTAAATGATTTTGCTTCGTACTAACAGATGCCTGAATTTGCTAATGCAGAATGATTGAAAGGAAAAGTCAAATTTAAGGGCTTATTACACAGACTATAACCTGTGTTAATTTCCATTAAAATTCATAGACAGTAAATGGCAGACAAGGAAATGAATGGAATCACAAAATGACTAGTAAGTTACATGTTGACTAATGCCTGTTAAGCGGCCTTGATTCCGATGTATCGGGATTGACGCCAGCTGGATTTGACAAATGTGAGTTTCCTGAATGCTTAAAACTGAAACTTTAAATGTACAGTTTTATAGATGATATCGTATTGCTTTTGAATTTTGATGAATTATGTGAATAACACATTTTTAAAAAATGTATAAACAAGATATAATTAAGAATTGCTTAAACACTGGCCACCCCTAATATAATGGAAAAAAAACTACATATATATATATATATATATATATATATATATATATATTATATTATAATTTACAGGATACAGCCCAGTGGTCCCCAAACTGTGTGCCGTGGCACCCTGGGGTGCGTCAGGACACTTGCAGGGATGGTTTAGCACTAAATCAATTTATTTATAGTCAATGTAATGTAAATATGTGGACGAACAGAAGGACAAACCTGTCTACTGCCATGAAAACAATTCTGATACTCTAGAGTGCCGTGATTCAAAAAAGTTTGGGAACCACTGAGCTAAACAGTACAGAGCTATAATATTGGCCTGATTCAGCAGGAGGTGTGTGAGGAGAAAAGAGGCCTCCTGACAGCATTGCAGATCCGAATGCTACGTCCAAAGATGGAGTATCGGATCACCATTGCGACCATCGGGTCTGCGTACATCTATGATTGAGGCCCCATATCTGCTTTTTGCCTAATGTGTTCTCCTAGCTAAGCTATCCACTCACTTTTTATTTTGTATTTTATTCAGGACAGTTGGGACATCCCATAGCAATAGTAGAGAAGGGGGAAATACATTGTAAAATGATGGTTGTCAGGTGGGAAGAAAATTCTACACAACATTTTAATAGAGTTGCAAAGTTGTGGAATTGTCTGGATGAATCTCAATTTCTCAACAGTGTAATTTATGTTCATTCGTCCTATAGATTATAATCTTATGAGCAGGGCCCTCCTACCTTTATGAATAACTCTTAAAACCCAGTTTTGTTCTATTAATGTTTTTTAAAATTGTAAAGCGCAACAGAATATTCTGTGTTATAAAAGAAACTGTTAATAAATAAATAAATATGAAAATGGTTTGATTAGTAGTGATTCAATATTTGCTTTATTAATATACATTTCTGTAATAGGATGTTTTAAACCACTAAAGGTTGTCTATTAAGATATATTGCTTCACGCATTATATCCATACATATTTACTAATCTATATCTGGGTGACAGCACACAATCACAAGATGGGTCAATTTGCGTCAATATACACATAATAGCCGATATTTTGGCTGCCCCTTCCGGGAAAGGGCAGCCAGGTTGGCACAGCGGGTGGTGTGGCGTGACACGGCATATGGGGGCATCGCTGGGGACATGACCCATCATTAGGGGCAGAGCAGAGGGTGTGACCATGCGATCACATCATCATGGCTCAGCCCTCGCTGCACAAAGCTGAGATTCACGGTTGTAAGAAGGGGGTGGGGCTTTAATGAAGCAATTCTGCGCAAATCACATCATCGTCTCCCCCGCGCTGCGGGTAGGTGTGTGGGAGGCATAGGGGAAGGGGGGGTCAAGTGGTATGCGTGTGGGTGGTGACCGGCCAGGAGACTTGTCCACTTTTCTTAATGGCCAGGAGTGCACCCAATTTTTTGGGATCCTGCGGGCTGTTCCAGGAGAACTGACAAGTATTCTGAGGTTTTCGTCTGTTTGTACTTTTTACTTAATTTTAGAAGCATATTCTGAGATACACTAGAAAATGAATTACATATTGCAAATTTTTTTCTTCTAACAAGGACAATGAACTAGAAACGATAATTGACTGTATTGCCAAAAGCAATTAACTCTTTATTAGGTACGAGACAGTAATTAATAATTAATAACTCAATGAATTCTGAATAATATATCAGTCTTGGGTTTCACACTTCCTGCTGTACGTATCTTACCTAGATTTCTACACTTGTTAATGGGGACTTTCACACAAATAAGATTCATATACAGAAAGTACAGTAGTTGTCCTGTCCAGTTTCTTTTTCAGATTTGGACTATAAAAAAGTACATTTCCAAGTATCCACAAATCATTAAACACCTTTTCTTATAGAATTACTACTGTAGGCACTGCTAAATTAATGCAGCTACTGAAGGTGTGAATTAAGCTAGGTACACACTATGCAATTTTCGGGCCGTCCTGACAGAAATTGGGTCGTTGGATCGATAATTGTGTAGTGTATACTCTGCACCGGGGATCGACAGTCGGTCCAAATCACATAGAATCAGCAACTGATTTTGCGTGTGCTGCACGTGTTATATTGTACACGTAGTTTTGGGATTGTTTAGAGAATGCAGTGTGTACGGACCACTGGGCCTAATTCAGATCCACTCGCGAGCGCTGAGCGCTCGCAAGCGGGTCGATGTTGCCCGAGTGAGCATGCGCACGACGGAGGCGGCTCCGTCGTGCGCATGCGCAAGACCCGAATAACGACGGCCAAGCCATCATTATGGGTCTGGCACCAAAGGAGGCGTGCTGTCGATGGTGATTGACAGCACGCCCTCTTTGGTGGGCGTGCCGGGGGCGTGGCTGCCCAGACGGAGGCGTTCCCATGGGAACGCCTCCGTCTGGGCAGCCACGGAGGCCCTGGGAAGCCAGGAGGCCGCTCCAAAAAGGAGCAGGGACGGCCCTGATTCAGAGCGAGCGCTCTGTCAGAGCGTCCGGCTCTGAATCAGGGTCTCTGTCCGATCTCTATTGTATAGTGTACTTAGAAACAATCGGCGAGACGATTTGGAATCGAAGGGATCATTTAGCTCTAAACGATTGTTGGGTAGTGTGTACACTGGTTTGTTTTGGTCAATCTAAATCACTCTGAAATGGTCTACGTTGGGCAAAATCCTATAGTGTGCTTTAGACTACTCTCTGATTGGATCAAACTGTCAACTAGTAAGATACATAGTAACCAGGTTCATAACTTCACACATTTTCCTAGGCATCTCAAAGGTGGAATGTAATTTACACAAGCATTCATGAGATTTTAAACCCCTTTACGAGCATTTTATAGTTTGGGGAAATAAGTTACTATAACTTTTACTAATTTAGTGTCAATGGATGCTTAATTTGAACATGTATGTTTATTTGGTCTAGAGATGTGCGCCAAAGCATTTCTGCTGGATTTGGTTTTGGTTCTAAATTCGTTGGCCGGTTTTGGTTTTGCCAAACCGCCGTGACTGGTTTTGGTTTTAGATTTGGGTTTAGCTTTTTTTCCAAAAAAGTATTATTAACCTCAATAACATTAATTTCCACTAATTTCCAGTAAATTTTGACCACCTCACAGCTCACAATATTGTTTTCAATATTACATTTTGTGCCTGGGTGAGAGCTGTCATACTTGCTTCCCTTGCAAAGGATAGTTTCACAGTTCTTTTTTTTTTTTAAATACTTGTCTTCTTGGTCCCCTTCTGGGATGAAGATCCATCCCCAGTAGTAGCAGCAGCAGGCCTAGCGCTAAAGGATTCTTCTGAGGAATCCTGGATCTGGAAGTAGTCACCTAGCTTTAACAAATTGGATGCAGGACTACCTCCAATCATCACTGTGGATATTGAGGATGAAGGTGTTGGCGGTAGAGATTGCAGGTGCTGGGATCTAGTTAAACGATATTAATAATAATCTAGTTGAACTTGACAGAAGGGAGCTAGCTGATGCTGGAATGCTTGCTGTTATTTTCTTAGCACCAGTTTCTGAAGTTGTTGACAACTTTTCATGAGTTTGTTGCAAATGATGTAACAGGGAGGTGGTTCCTAGATAGTTAACGTCCCTAACTCTACTTATCGTGGTTTTACAAATGCTTCAGATGGCTTGACAAGCGTCAGGATTTGAGTAAAAATGATTCCACCTATAAGAGGTTCATTTGTTGGTCCTATGCCAAGCATGACAATGGCCTTCCTCTTATCATGGCCAAGAGTTGCATCATAGGGGGGCGTGGCTGGGCACATTACCTGGCATTAGGGGTGGGGCGAGGGCGTGACCATGCAATCATGTCATCATGGCCCCGCCACCATTACACAATACAGTGCGAATCGCTTCATCGGGTGCAAGGGGTGGGCGGCCAGGCGGGAGACTTGCCTGCTTTTCTGAGTAGTAATGTACCCTGATTTTCGGAAGCCTCCTGGCTGTTCCGGGAGAGTAGGAAAGTATGGTATAAGAAACTATTTATCTATTCAAGGAAAACTTTCATTGAACCAAAAGTACTGAGAGCAGGGCCAGACTGCCCATCTGGCACTTCTGGCAAATGCCAGAAAGGCCGATGGCCAGATGGACCGGTCAGGCAGCAAACCTTGGCTGAGCAGCTCCACCTCCTGGTGCTCTGCTCGGCCTGGGATACTGAAAGAAAGGGGCGTGCTGCGAGGCCAGCCCCCAATGACTCTTGTCACGCCCCTTGAGGTGAGACCACGCCCTGTTGCAGTGAGACCACACCCCTTTTGCGGAGGCACAGGGGGACTGCCAGGGCTGCTCAGAAGCCCCAGACCGCCTCTGACTGAGAGTATATAAAATACATGTGCCTGTGTGCATGCTTAAGTAACAAAGTATTATTGTGAAGCATTAAGTAGGTATTATTGTGAGATTTATGTAGGACTGTAGAATTATTGGTACATAATATGCATCTGTGAAGGGCTGGTTACTTTCTATTTGCTATTTAGTCAGTGAGGGAATGTTTAGCGAAAGGCATCATCTAGGTGTATGTGATATAGCAATAATGAACCCTGTATTTAATGTGATGTAGGAAATGCTTGCCATCTGTTTCTCTAATTGAAGTGACCCAGTCTAGCCTTTATTTGTAGTCACTAGAAATACATTCAAAGTCCTTTTGCATAAATTCTGTCTATGTCTGGGAAGGGGTAAGTTATCTTTGCCTCTCTCTGCTGCTGTGTGAAGGAGGGAAGAAACCACAGTGTTGCTAAAGACAGAGGGCCTGATTCAAACCCGATCGCGAGCGCTGAGCGCTTGCAAGCGGGTCGATGGTGGCCCAGTGCGCATGCGTACGACGGAGCCGGCTCCGTCGTGCGCATGCACGAAACCCGGATAGCGACGGGCAAACTGTCGCTCCGGGTCTCATACCAAAGGGGGCGTGCTGTCGATGTTGAGTGATAGGACGCCCCCTTTGGTGGGCGTGCCAGGGCGTGGCTGTCCAGACGGAGGCGTTCCCATGGGAACGCCTACCGTCTGGGGCCGGCCCCACTGACATCACAAGTGATGTCAGTAAGAGTGCTTTCGGCTCTGTTTGAGCCGAAAGCACTCTAGGGCTTGCGGCAGTGAGACCCTACCACAAGGGTCTCGTCGCAAGCCCGTTGGTTGCGATAGTCTTGACCAACGTAACCATCTTCCTGGCCACTCGCTATAGCTGTGGGTGGTCACCCACAGCTATACGAGCGGCCAGGAGGCCCCTCTAAAAATCAAGAAGGACGGCCCTGATTCAGAGCGAGCGCTCTGTCAGAGCGTCCGGCTCTGAATCAGGGCCAGAGTGCTAGAGCAAGAGCAGATTCCTGCCAGCACACCACATCCTGGTAACATTGGGCCTCAAATAATCCCATAATTTAACATCGGCTATAAATTTATTTGGGGTACCACACAGGAAGCAGTCGGGAACCCGATGGACGGAATCCTAACCGCCGGCTTCCCAACTGCTTAATCCCGGCAAGGTACAAGTGGCAGGCGTTGAGATCTCGACGCCTGTCATTTTACCTACGCCGGGAGCCCGATACCCGGCTTACCGATCGAAGGTAAGCCAGGCACCGGGCGCGGACAGCCATGGGGAAGGGGGGGTTAGGTTTAGGCACTTAGAGGGGGGATTAGGGTTAGGCACCCCTAAGGGAGGGTTAGGGTTAGGAGGTAGAATTAGGTTAGTAAATACTTATCTTTCACGATCGGGATTTCCTCCTCTGCCAGGATGCCACTGTCAGGATTAGCGGCGGTAAATCGTATGTATTCCTACCACACCTAGGGCCTGATTCAGAGCTGGACAGTATTGCACAGCCGCAAGGTAGCTGCTGTCTAATTAAATGCAAATGCAGCAGGAGGTGTCTGTATGAAATAGACGTCTCCTGTATGCATCAGCGATCTGAGTGCAGCATCCGTAAATGCTGCCTCGTATCACCATCACAACCATTGCGATGGTGACGGAACTGGACATGCAAGACCAGGAAGTCTCCATTCTATGACGCAGACCCAGGGCTCGGCACGCCTTCAAAACGGGAATGACATGTGCCCTGCTTGAAGAACAGTTCCAGTTGGGGTCCCTGCTCCACCCCCCTAAAGCTGCAGCATATCAATCATGCTGCGGCTAAGGGGGGTCTGCCAGTGGGCATGCAGGACCTGTTCTGCACATGAGCAGAATGGGTCCTGCGCAGACCCAGAACTATCCAAGATGTACGTCGGGTTTGTGTACATCTCTGAATCAGGCCACTAGTGTTAAAAGCTTTAAATGTCACCACAAAATTGAGAAATAATCTAGCCTGCAAATCAATTGAAAAACATTCTTATTAATTCCAGTAGACCCACCATACCGGCCACTCCAAAATGATCTAGCACACATATCAAGTGTTGACATTTTTAAATATTTTAATGCTTAGTGCTTAGAGATGCGATTGGGAGATGTATCAAACCATCATGAGAGGTAAAGTGGAGAAATTGTCCATAGCAACCAATCAGCGTCTCGATATCAACTATTTAGCACAGTCTATAAAATTACAGAAGCTGATTTAATGCTATTGTCAACTTCATCTCCCTCATGAATGTTTGATACATCTACACATAAGTATTTTACTCATAGCTGGATTATAACTATGGGTTATGGATTGCTCACACCAAGTCAAGTTTAAGCATGGGAAGTTTCTACTGACAAATTGACAATTGATTGAAGTAGTATGAAGGGGGTTGGAAAGATATGCCAAACCTTATAAAAAGTTGAGAAGTGGACAAGTGGAGATATTGCCATAGCAACCAGTCAGCTTCTACCTATAATGTTATAGAATGTACTTTCAAAATGCTTGCTAGAAACTATGGGCAACTTCTCCACTCTTTAGAATGTTTGATATATTTCTCCATTAGTCTATTAAGGGGTCTATTTACGAAGCCTTGAATGGATATAAAGTACCAGCCAATCAGCTCTGTCACAGGCTGTTTGAAAAATGAGAGGAACTGGTTGGCTGGTACTTTATCTCCGTAAACTTTATCTCCATCCAAGGCTTAGTAAATAATAGACCTCTATATTGGTATTAATGCAAGCATTGTTATTCATTCTGCTTAAATTACCTGTCTGATTTCTGCTTAAACACTTTATCAAATATCCATAATAATTAATCTTTTGTTTGAAAATATAAGCAAACTAGAAATAATTTGAATATCCTTAAAAGACAGAAGAGCAAAGGGAGACTCATGGTCCCAAACCTATATTTCTATTTTCTGCTTGCTTCATGCTACATTTGACCTAGTTATTGTACTACACTTTCTGGCCTGGTAGTTTGAGGTAAGGGGAGGTTTTTAGAAGAATCTGTCTACACTAGGCATAGTGAGACAAGTGTGGGAGAAATCAAACATACTGTATATATAACCAGTGGCGGATTCAAGGGGGGGGGCACCCAGGCACGTGCCCCCCCTGTCGTTTAGGTTTTTTTTTTTACTGTAGTTGTTGCACTGGCCCAGCCGCCATCAGGTTGAGGCGGCTGCTGCTGTCAGCCCTCCCCGGCCCCCCGGGCCGTGCAGCTACAGTCTGCCAGCGCTGCAGCCAATAAAGGGTTTTTTTTGTCAAAGACCCGGCGCGCGTGACGTCATGACGTCTTGCGCACCGCTGAAGAAGAGGAGCGCTGGAGCCGTTGAAGAAGAGGAGCGCTGGAGCCGCTGAAGAAGAGGAGCGCTGGAGCCGCTTCCTGGGAGCCCGGAACAGCAGTTGGGGCTGCCAAAGGTAACCGGAAGGTCTGCGCTGTGAGGGGGGAATGTGTAAGCTGTGAGGGGGGGGAGGTCTATTTTGTGAGGGGGGAAGGCCTACGCTGTGAGGGGGGAAAGGTCTGCACTGTGAGGGGGGAAGGTCTGTGATGTGAGGGGCCCCGTCCCCAGCTGTCCCTGTCCCCCTCAGAAGGGGGGAAGGTCTATGCTGTGAGGGGGGGAAGGTCTGCACTGTGAGGGGAGGGGGGAAGGTCTATTTTGTGAGGGGGAAGGTCTATGCTGTGAGGGGGGAAAGGTCTACACTGTGAAGGGGGGAAGGTCTGCGCTGTGAGGGGAGGGAGGGAAGGTCTGCGCTGTGAGGGGAGGGGAGGAAGGTCTGCGCTGTGAGGAGGGGAAGGTCTGCGCTGTGAGGGGGGGAAGGTCTGCGCTGTGAGAGGAGGGGGGAAGGTCTGCGCTGTGAGGGGGGAAGAGCTACGCTGTGAGGGGGGAAAGGTCTGCACTGTGAGGGGGGGAAGGTCTGCGATGTGAGGGGCCCCCTGTCCCCAGTTGTCCCTGTCCACCTTAGAGGGGTGTAAGGTCTATGCTGTGAGGGGGGGAAGGTCTATTTTGTGAGGGGGGAAGGTCTACGCTGTGAGGGGGGAAAAGTCTGCGCTGTGAGGGGAGGGGGGGGAAGGTGTGCGCTGTGAGGGGAGGGGGGGAAGGTTTGCACTGTGAGGGGAGGGGAGGAAGGTCTGCGCTGTGAGGAAGGGAAGGTCTGCGCTGTGAGGGGAGGGGGGGAAGGTCTGCGCTGTGAGGGGAGGGGGGAAGGTCTGTGCTGTGAGGAGGGGAAGGTCTGCGCTGTGAGGGGAGGGGGGAAGATCTGTGCTGTGAGGAGGGAAGGTCTGTGCTGTGGGGGGAAGGTCTGCGCTGTGAGGGGGGAGGTCTGCGCTGTGAGGGGGGGAAGGTCTGCGCTGTGAGGGGGGAAGGTCTGCACTGTGAGGGGGGGAAGGTGTGCGCTGTGAGGCGAGGTCTGTGATGTGAGGGGGGGTCAGTGATGTGAGAAAGAGGGGGTCTGTGCCGAGAGGTGAGAGGGGTCAGTAATGTGAGAAAGAGGGGGGTCTGTGCTGTGAGGGGTCAGTGATGTGAGAAAGAGGGGGTCTGTGATGTGAGGGGGGGTCTGTGATGTGAGAAAGAGGGGGTCTGTTTAGAGGTGAGAGGGGTCTGTGGTGAGAGGGGTCAGTGCTGTGAGGGGTCAGTGATGTGAGGGATCAATGATGTGAGAAAGAGGGTGTCTGTGATGTGAGGGGGGGTCTGTGATGTGAGAAAGAGGGGGTCTGTGGTGAGAGAAAAAGGGGGTCTGGTGGTGTTGGAGCTGACTGCACAGGGGGCTGGGGGGGAGGTTGGAGCTGACTGCACAGGGCTGGGGTGACATGGGCTAGGGAATGACGCTGATGCACACTGGGGCTCAGGGAATGGGGCTGAGAGACGCACACTGGGGCTGGGGAAATGGGGCCGAAAGATAGACTGGGGCAGAGAGACGCACACTGGGGCTGGGGAAATGGGGTCGAAAGATACACTGGGGCAGAGAGACGCACACTGGTGCCGGGGAAATGGGACTGAGAGATGCACACTGGGGCCAGGGGAATGGGGCAGAGAGACGCACACTGGGGCCAGGGGAATGGGACTGAGAGACGCACACTGGGGCCGGGGGAATGGGGCTGAGAGATGCACACTGGGGCTGGGGGAAGAAGGCTGTGAGCCACAGGTGGGCCTGAGGATGGAAAGATACAGGGTGTCCTGGGGATGGAGATGTCCTGGGGATCCTGGGGAGAGACAAGGGGGCCTGGCGATACAGAGATGCAGAGAGCCTGGAGAACCACAGGAGGGCCTAGGGATGGAGACATTGGGGGGTCTGGAGTAACACAGGGGAGCCTGGAGAGACAAAGAAGTTTGATCAGGGATATTCACATTTTTCCTGCACTAAAACAGCTGTTACTACAGTATATATTATCTGGTTATGATGATGACATAGGGTTATGTTTCTACGTAAACAGGCATCTTCCAGACAATGTGATCTCCTACATGAATAGTGAATACTGGCTGAAGACGCTGCCCAGTGAGGCTCAAATTCCTCAGAGGTTCCCCGTTGCAGAGAAACCACCATATAGGTAAGAAAAGACTTTCAAACTGACTCGGGCCCCAAAAACCCAATGAGGGGTGACACCAAGGTGACAGGAGCCGGGTGCTTCACTGTAGCATTAAGTGCAGCACTCGGCTCCTGACAGTGTGAGGGAACCTACTCTGCACAGTGCTCACCCGTACTTCTGGCATCCAGCACCACACCGGACCACTGGGGTTCCAGTGGCAAGGCCATACCCCTTCCCAAGTGACCATGCCCCCTGTCCACGAGGCCATGCCCCCTTTTCAGCGGCGCTAAGCTACGCCACGCACACAACACCCCTCCCCACTCAGGGTAACACCATGGGGACAGATGCCACTGGTGTGTGTGTGATATAATTTTTTTTTTCCAAGAAACAGTAACACAATATCTGACATGCTAAAACTAAAACCACCTATTACCAGATCTCTAGTCTCGCCTATGGCTATGGAGGAGGTAGTTATATAGATATGGGAAGGGAGAGGGCAATGAGAGAGATCTATGCATTCTAATACATTATGTTGGCTGGCAGTTGCAGATTCATTATTTGACACTTTTAAATGTAGGTATTTATTACCTCTCTCTTTTCTAAAAAGGTCTGAAACTTCCAAATATTTAGACAACTACCAATGGAGCTTGGAAGACCAGCTGGCAGGTAAGACATAAATTGTCTTGGCCTTGGTAATTGTATGTACTCTATCCCGCAGCAAAAAGAAAACTAGGATGTGGCTCGTGAGTATGGCATACCCGATGAGACCATGCCCCTTGCTATGAGGCCACACCCCTTGCTATGTGGCCACACCCACTTAGCATTCCCCTATTGTGATGCCCCCCCTGTTATTTTGTTCTGGATCCGCCCCTGCAGGTAAGTATATAGCAGGGATTAAGGATGTTGGTAGCCAAGCACAATATAAATGCATTTAATACCAGACGATGCTGTGGCTTGCAGAATCTCTGTGTTGCAACTGCAGTGATGCAGACAGATGTAGCTGATGATTTGTCCCACTAGGCATTTCAAACACACAGTAGCCTTATCTCCATCCCCGCCTGGGGAGAATAGGGCACTGGTCCTAATTCCCGGCTGGCTGTATTTCTGCAGCTGCTACATAACACAAATATATATTGCATTGAAATAATGCGATATATAGTGAAAACTAACCACATAACTAATGTACATGAATAGACCCCTAGGTTGATAATTCTTACTCAAAGGGTACCCTATGTTCATAGAATGTTCTAGATAAAAGCAAGAATGTGATTGGCTGCGATGGGCAAGACCTCTAAAGACGGGTACACACTGGAGCGACGGGCATTCGTTCCATAATCGTAACACTTGAACAAGTTAATGAACGACGGAACAATCACTGTTCTGTCCTTCATTAACATATCACAGGTCACTAGCAATATTGCTAGGTTTGATATGCAGCACATCAGACATCAGACCTAGCGACCGTCACTAGCAACCACAGGAGTGCCCGTACAATTGCCCGTACACACTGAACGATGTAGGCGATTTGTCGTTACGAAATGGCAAATCATCCCTACATCACTCCCAGTTTTAGTCCCTGAATTTGATTAGTTTCAAATTGTCTATTGGTCTGTATTTCCACAGAAATGAGTCTTTGTATTGTCTATCAAAGAGTTACACTATTTCTTGAGTTGCTTCTTCCAGTACAGGCAATAAAGTTTATGTAACAGTATAATTGACCTATTCACCCAAAGGGCCCCATTTATTAATGAAGCATAACCAGCAGCGGCTTCTGCCCTCTTACCTGAGTGAGGCTGCCGCTGCTGCTGGCCTGCGTCCCGGCACCTGCTCTATGAATCTGGCAGGCACTGGGATCGGCGCATAAGCGGCAGGGTGCGGTGCATGCGCATAACACCAGCTTCTCGGGGCTGCATTGTGTCACGTTCGGGCTATGGTGGCCCCCTGTAGAGGGATTAGAAGACGTGGACTCAGGTTGAGAAAGGAATCTGAGGCGAGGGGCCTGGATGTATGTCTTCCTCATCCACAAGTACCAGATGTTGGCTAGACCTGACCAAAGGCACGGAGTATAACTTACTGGGAGGTGTTCACCAGTCACCCCTCCGCGCGGGATTTGGGCTTAAGCTGCACCTAGTAAGCAGGTCAAGGCCCTTTGGTCGGGTATTTGGCACAAGTGGGAAATGGAAGAACACTGTCACAGGGAAAGCACAGGAGAATGATGCTGGACGTTTTGCACTTGGGTGATGTACTGGGTACACACGCTGTTGTTCCAGATGCAGGGCTGACACAGGAGAATGGCCCTAGGCAGGGGCAGAAGTCTGGGAGACAATGGAGGTGCCTACCACCGGGCTCCAGCTCTAAAGGGGCACCTCCTCCATTGTCCACAACATATTCACCCCACTCAGGGCTGTAACTATGTACTGAGCTCCATGTCAGACCATCAGCTGCTGCCTTCGTCTATCTATAGCCTGTCTGCATGTGAATTGCTACATTACAGTGTCAGCGGCTGTGACTGGGAGGGGCACCAAATTATAACTTGCCTCCGGCGTCTGTGATGAACTTACGCCACTGGCCCTAGGAGAATGTACATGGATGATGTACTAAGTACACACACTGTGGTTCCAGATGCAGAACTGGCACAGGATGATAGTACTCGGATGACGTACTGAGTACACACACACTGTGGGTTTAACTAGGAGAGTATCACTGGAAGAAAGGAGCTTGGAACCTGGAACGCTGCAACGACAAGTATACACTGGAAGTGACGACGTTGTACAGGCAACTTCTTGTTGTCTGAAGCCCGGCTAAACACCCTAAGGTAGCAGTCCATTGGAGGATAGTGTCAGCTGACAGCAAGCAATGCTACCGTTGGGTAAAGGGCAATCAGGTGATCTAGACTGTCATGACTGCGCCCATGACGGTAACCGCAGGAACCAAATCACGGAGCGAGCACATGGATGTCCTAGCAGACCCCAGGTATAATCCTCAGCGCGTCACTCGCCGCTGCACCTGGCGTCTGACCGCTCGAGAGGTCAGGGGAAGCCGGTGCGGAGATGAGTAATGGCCGATCCTAGGCCGCAACCTGACGCATTGGTTGCAGCCCCGAGAAGCCCTGTAGGGTTGCCCGAAAGGCAGAGCAGCGGCTTCCACTGGAAGCCGCTCTCTGCTGATCGCAGCCCAGACTGGAAGTCTCAGGGGGTGGAGACACCTCCTCCTGGGGTTGCCTATCTTCAACGTGACAGGCAGGTGGTGCTTCCAATGGGAAGCCACCTCCAGTCAGAGTAAAGCCAGTGCAGTCACTGACTGCTCTGGCTCACTGAAGTGGCGGATTTTACTGGGGTGGCTGCAGCCCCAAAGCCCCTATGTAAAATCCGCCACTTGGCATAACCCCTTTAGAGCTCGCCAAAGGGGTTAGGTCATCCTTTCTGGATTTGTCCCAGCATGGTTCTCGCCATCTTTAGATTGCTAAAGCGATGCAGTCCCCATTGATGGCTTTGGGGACCCGACGCTACCTTTCTGGCTTCAGTGAAGCCTTTCAGGCGCTGATGGGTCACCATGTCATGCACATGCGCAGAAAGACCGTTGCGCATGCGCATTACACGAGATATCCATTGGCTGGATCTCGCTGGAGGGGTTGTATTGGTAAATACCAGTGGCGTTTTTGTTTGTATCACAGTGATAATAAATGAAAAATGCTGCTGGTTTTTAACTTCGTTAATGGATAAATGGGGTTCAGAGAAGGGTTCTAATTCTTTATTGCTCATCAAAGAATAAAAATAATTATGGTTTAATACTTTAATATAGAAAAGCATGCCTCAAAACTAAGAGTTCATTTTCATATATCTTTAAGAAGAATTGCAGAGAATTACTTCATACTTTTTATGTCTTGCTATGCTACCTGAATACATTAAATGAAGATTATAATTTGAAAGACTTTTGTCTTTGTCTAAGCATTCCAAAGAGAGTAATGGATTCCTCTGGCACCTCCGCTTGCTCTGAAGGTCTAAACTCCTTCTATGAATTATTTATGGCTTTCTAGATGCCTACAGTAATCTTTAAGACTACATGAACCTTACTTAGTTATCAAACATTAACAGAGATTACTTTACAGACCCGTCTTGTTTATTGTCCTGATCATAATTAAACAAGCAATAGATACGAAAGAAATAAACAATAAAGTTAAATTCTTAATCCTTGTATTAAAATGATTTAGGGGACTATTCATCATCACTTGCAGGTTAAAATGTACATTTTCACCTGCAATTGTGAAAATTGAGTTATCGGGCCATACATCAAGAAGGTAAAGCAGGAGATATCACAGATATCTCCTGCTTACCTTCCTCTTGCGGAATGGCCCGCTGCACCCATACACTAATATCACAGATATCTCCTGCTTACCTTCCTCTTGCGGAATGGCCCGCTGTCCCCATACGCTAATATCACAGATATCTCCTGCTTACATTCCTCTTGCGGAATGGCCCGCTGTCCCCATACACTAGTATCACAGATATCTCCTACTTACATTCCTCTGGTGGAATAGCCCGCTGTCCCCATACACTAATATCACAGATATCTCCTGCTTACCTTCCTCTTGCGGAATGGCCCGCTGTCCCCATACGCTAATATCACAGATATCTCCTGCTTACCTTCCTCTTGCGGAATGGCCCGCTGTCCCCATACACTAGTATCACAGATATCTCCTTACCTTCCTCTGGCGGAATGGCCCGCTGTCCCCATACACTAGTATCACAGATATCTCCTGCTTACCTTCCTCTTGCGGAACTGCCCGCTGTCCCCATACACTAGTATTACAGATATCTCCTAATTACCTTCCTATGGCGGAATGGCCCGCTGTCCCCATACACTAGTATCACAGATATCTCCTAATTACCTTCCTCTGGCGGAATGGCCCGCTGTCCCCATACACTAGTTTCACAGATATCTCCTAATTACCTTCCTCTGGCGGAATGGCCCGCTGTCCGCATACACTAGCATGGGGACAGTATTAATCAAGCTCCAAAAATATAATATTTTCGGAGCTTGACTGCGGGAGCATTCGCCATCTTCAGATGGTGAATGCTCCAGCATCAAAACCCGCTCCTTCCCTATGGGAAGAAGTTCTGGGTTGAGAAGAGAGATCCTTTCGGATCCCTCCGCCCCTGTCCGGTTTCTTCCGACGGACGTCGGGGCTCTTGTGCACATGCGTGACCTGTAGGTCGCGCATGCACACTCCCATCACTGCTCTGACAGGAGCAGTGAAAGGATTCACTGCTCAAAAAAGGAGTGGCGACGCCGCTCGTGGGGGCAGCTAATTTCACATCAGCTGTCACCGTGCCGGAGCAATGATGGATTGCTCCGGCAGCCGCAACGACTTAGGATGTTAATTATCGGGGACCCCGATAATTAACATGATGAATAGGCCCCTTAAAGTCAATCATGAAAGTAATTACTAGTTATTACAGATAAGAATAAATTGCTTATAAGGGACTATTTAGTTAGGGAAGAAAACAAGATTTTTAGTACTTACCAGTTAAATCCCTTTCTCTGAGTTCATCTGTTTTTTTTACTTTGTCTGGGGGAAACTTCATGCCCATGGGTATATACAAAGGCTGCCCCTATGGGGGGGGCACACCCAGACTAATCTGAACGTAATACTTTTTACCCAAAGTCAGATTCACTGGATGCAAAGTCATGAAAACTGTAAAATTTGGTGAATGTATGGACCGAGGACCATGTACATATATGTCCACTTACATCTTACCTCCGTGCACAAGTCACGTTAAACATAACCCGTGAGCGCCGTATGACACGGTAGCACGAGCGTCTTTTTACCTTCATATGCCTCTTATTCGCAAAGCAATGTGTAAAGGACACACAAGCAGCTTCTGCTAATTAAATTGATATGCGGCACATACGGTGTGTGACTTCGGTTATATTTCATGCGAAATGCTATGTTAGAAAGTCACTGTAACGTAGTGTTTCTCACGTAGACACAGCCGCAGTTGCACACAGAATACAGGCATGTCATGTCGCATATCAATTTAATCAGCAGAAGTTGCTTGTGTTTCCTAGTCACTACACTTTGCGAATAACACACATTTAAAGGTAAAAAGTTGCATGAAAAGACGCTCAGTGCTACCAAGTCATGGCATGGCATGACTAGCAGAACTTTTACTGCGCATCGAAATAAGATGTATGTGGAGTTGTGGACCAATCTGAAGCTGCTTTACATAACTGCTCTGCGGATGCCCCATCCCACGCTGCCCATGAAGTACCTACTGAGCGAGTGAAATGAGCTGAAATATTGACTGGAACCGGTCTGTCAGCCCCTGTATATGCCTGCTTAATTGTGGCTGTAATACATCTAGCTATCACCTGCTAAGATGCTGATTAACATCTTTTCTTCAATCATAAAGAATGAAAAGACTTTTTGCATACTTGCTGACTTTCAGCTGTCAGGCTTCCATGGTGGGCCGGTGTCGTGGCAGAAGGGGGACATGACGCTGCGATGATGCAGCATTGGGGACGGAGCATGGGGCGTGGCAGCATGATCACGTCATCGTGACCCCGCCCTCTTTTTAAAATGCCGAGACTAACGGTATTGTGAAGCAGGGGGCGGGGCCACGATTATGCGATTCAGCGCAAATCGCGTCACTGCTGCAGGGGTTTCTATTGTAACTGCAGGGGGGGCGGGGTGGATGAGTCGACTTGCCTGCCTTTCGGGGGGGCTGGGATCGGCACCCGATTTTTGGGAGGCTCCCGGCTGAAACTGGAGGGTAGGTAAGTATGACTTTTTGTCTTCCTAATACTTGCAGTCCTGTGTAAATTCTCAATACTTTGACCACATCTACTGTAGCAATGACAATTTTGCCTTGCTAATTGTCTTCTCTGCTTTAGAAAAGGAGGGAATCGCTATTTCCTGGTTGAAATGGAAATAGGACACTACTATAGGTTTAAATGAGGGTCATGTACGAAACACTGCCCTATCCTTATGTATGTCCATACTTGCCTACTTTTGAAAAAGCATTTCAGGGAGATTGTGAAAGCACCACCTATGAGCGCGGCTGTAAAGTGGGCGTGTACTGCTACATCTGAGAGGCGTGTCATAAACTGACTTACTGTACATCCAAATGTAAAAAAGCTCCAAAGCAGTTAATAAGATCTACTTGTTGTTGAAAACACACTGATACTTTTTCAGAGCTTGCTCATGTATTGTGTTTTTACAAGTGGTTCCATATAAGTGGCCACGAGAAACCTTATATGAAAATGCATGTAGCCATAGGGATCATTGTGATATATAACAAGTGCAGGGAAATGGCACGGATTATACCATTTGTATAAATATCTGATTTCTTTTTTTCCCCAATAACAAGCTACATAATAGGAGTAATGTCATACTTACCTACTTTTGAAAAAGCTTTTCAGAGAGATTGTGAAAGCACCATCTATGAGCGCGGTGGTAACGTGGGCGTGTACTGCTACATCTGAGAGGCTTGTCATAAACTGACTTACATCCAAATGTAAATGAGCCCTAAAGCAGTCAGTAAGATCTATTTGTGGATGAAAACAAACTAATACTTTACAGAAAATGCATGTAACCATAGGGATCATTGGCCCTCATTCAGACCCACTCGCGAGCGGCTGTCCGCTCGCAAGTGGGTCGATGGTCCCCACTGCGCATGCGCACGATGGAGGGAGCTCCGTCGTGCGCATGCGCGAGACCCGACGAGCGAAGGACTTTCCTTCGTTCGGAGTATCTCATCAAAGGGGGCGTGCTGTCGATGGTGACTGACAGCACGCCCCCTTTGGTGGGCGTGCCGGGGGCGTGCCTGCCAGACGTAGGCGTTCCCAAGGGAACGCCTACCGTCTGAAGCCGGCCCCACTGACATCACTAGTGATGTCAGTGGGAGTGATTTTGGCTCTGATAGAGCCAAAATCACTCCTGGCCTTGCGGTTGAAAAACCCAACCGCAGGCTTTTGCTCGCAGTTTCGATGGTCGCGATGGTCAAGACCATCGCGACCATCATCCTGCACGCTCGTATATGCTGTGGGTGGTGACCCACAGCTATACGAGCGTCCAGGAGGACGCTCCATATTAATGGAGGTGGCCCTGATTCAGAGCGAGTGATCACATTGCTAATGATCACATTTGAATGTATATATCTTGGATTTTTTTTTACATAATGGGGGTAAGGTGAAATCAGGGAGATTGGCAGACTGTTCAGGGAGACAGGGAGATTGCTGCTATTTCAGGGAGTCTCCCTGACAATGAGGGAGAGTTGGCAAGTATGAGAATGACTAAATATGGAGATTTACAAGATAAGGCTCCTAATTCTGACACCCTTCTGGTTGATGTAATGGCCAGGAGAAAAAACAATGTACAAGTAATACATTTGAGATCTACCTCTTCTACAGGCTCAAAAGGAGGAGCCTGAATACCTGTCAATACAAGAGTTAAATCCCAATGCTCTAAAACTGGGTCTTCAACCTTTGGCCCTACAGCTGCTGAGGAACTACAGATCCCAGGATGCCCTGCCACAGTTTTAGCATGCTGTTATATCAAAACGGTGACAGGGCAGGCTGGGATGTGTAGTTCCACAGCAGCTGGAGGGCCAAAGGTTGAAGACCCTTGCAAAGGATGCCTATATGGTGGTTGTACTTGTAAAACACCCTGCAGAAACATCTTAACTTCTGGTATGACACCCAACCTTCTTTGAAAGTAAACAGAAAGAGCTGATCCTTGCACCTTCAGGGATCCTAGCTTGAGACCTAAAAAGAAACAGCCCTATAAGAAAGAAAGGATTCTGGGTAAAGAAAGAGTAATGTGACCATTTCCCCCTTTTGCCCCAATCATTATTAGAGATGAGCGGTTCAGATTCCCTGGAATCTCTGAGTAAATCCAAGCGGTGGCTCGAATCTTCCCACCTGACTGGGATTCCACTTCGAAATGTCATCCTCGCGGCATCGGATTTTCGCAGGTTTTGGAATCTATATAAGGTACTGCGGACGGGACTCAGCGCCTTTTCCTTGTCAAGCACGCTGATGTGTGCTGCACTTAACTCTGCTGTATAGGCTGTGCTGCTTAGTTAATGTGTATATATGGGGTACACGCTGCTGTGCTGTACTCTGCTGTATAGGCTGTGTCTAGACTCGCAACGAGTCACAAGTGGCTGTGCTGCTTAGTCAATGTGTATAGGGGTTCCACCTGCTGTATACTGTGCTGTACTCTGCTGTATTGGCAGTGCTGTGTCCATCAGTAAGACATTCATGTGCATATTTAAGCCCTGTGACTCCACTTCACGCAGGAATACAGCTGCGCCATCAACAAATGAATAACTATTGTTTGTACTCTTTTGTGCACTTTGCTCACGTGCATATATAAGCAACGTGGCTCCAGTCCATGCAGTAATAGAGCTGCCCCATCAAAAAAACTAAATAATTGTATTGTTTGCACTGTTTGGTGCGCTTCATTTTGTTCACGTGCATATATAAGCCATGCAGTGATCTGCAAATTGAAAAATGGGTAACGTTCCGTTAAGAGAAGAGCAACCAAATACTGTCGCTGCTGCCATCAGTAATGATTATGGCGCTAGTCCTTCAATGTCATCTACTAAAGCCATTGCTCCAGGGTATAGAGGGTCTAAGTGCCTGATTCAAAGCCGCTCATAAGTTGCCGCTCGTTCTCTATGAGCGATGTTCGCACAACTGCGCATGCGCATGGGTCGTAATGCGCATGCGCAAACCAGTCATTGCGGTCGGAAATCGTGTGCTCGCAAAACAGCAAGGGGCTGCTTATTTGATTGACAGAATGTACCGTTTGTGGGTGGTAACAGGGGAAGGTGCTTGAAAACAGGGGGAGTGGAGATCCGAACGCAGGCGTGCCTAACGGTAAAAAGGGCGTTTAATGGGAGTGCATAATTAGTAAAGGAGCGTCATCGACCACGTCACTTGGTTGTCTTTTAGCCTGAACTGCTCGCAGTGATAGCGGTAGGAAAAACCTACCACAAGCACTGCGAGCAGTTCAGATGCCTTTCGATGTACCCGATTAATCAAATAAATACCAGAGATGACGTGTGATGCGAACGGCAAAGGGGCGTCTTTACAAAATAGTGAGCGCTTTTTTCGTTCGCTCGCTCAGAAGCGTCAACAAACCGCAATGAGAGAGCGCTCAATTTAAATAGTCGGACCCTTTTTTGGAACGACCGTCCGCAAATAGTGTCCGGCTCTGAATCAGGCCCTAAGTCAGAGCCTCTAAAATAAAAAAAACAGTATACAGTGCTAAAGAAAAAAACACATCTAATAAAGGGCGAAAAGAGCGAAAAACATAAAATTGCCAACATGTCATTCACCACGCAGTGGCAAAGAAAAAGACTGAGGCATTGGCCTTTATTTATGAGTGGTGGTTCTGCAAGCGTCAGTGAGGCATCTTCTTCTACCTCTCATGACAATGCAAGACCTTATCACTGAGAGTGTAAAAAAAATGAAAACCACTAAGGCAGTAGAACAAATTGCATTCAGAAACAGAAATGTCACTAATCCCTGAGGAGCTTCTAAGGGGTATATACAGTAAAGTGTAGGTTTTTAGAAGTGGAGATGTTGCCCATAGCAACTAATCAGATTCTAGCAATTATTTTCTAGAAGGTGCTAGATAAATGTTTAGTAGAATCTGATTGGTTGTTATGGGCAACATTACCACTTCTAATAACCCACACTTTAGTAAATATACCCCTAAGTGTGTCCACGAGTACGATGTGTGAGCCTGACCTTTCTGATACTGTTGTACTTGCAGAGAAGCCACCTTCCACTTTTTCTGCTCCCTCTGCATGAAAATGTGGGGATGAGCAGCACAAATATAGCTGATGACATAGAAATTGTGGATGCCACTGAGGAAGTGCAAGAGGATGAGGGGGATTTTTGTGTAGCTGATGCTGGCACTAATGAGGATGTTGAGGATGAGGATGTTGTTTGTGTAAGTCAGGCACCAGTGGAAGCAGCTCTTGGCCATGATAAGAGGAAGACCTTTGTCATGCCTGGGCATAGTACCAACAAATGCACCTCTTATGTGTGGAATTATTTTTACCCAAATCCTGACAACAATTGTCAAGCTACAGTATCTGTAGTGTTTGTAAAACCATAATAAGTAGAGGTAGGCACGTTAACCACCTAGGAACCTCCTCCCTGTTACATAATTTGAAGCTAATGCATGAAAAGTTTTTGACAACACCAGAAACTGGTGCTAAAAAAATAACAAGCAGTCCAGCATCAGCTAGCTCCCTTCTCTCAAGTTCAAACAGATTCCAGCACCTGCAACCAACACATTCATCATCACAGTAATGATCGAAGGTAGTCCTGCACCCAATTTGTTAAGGCTAGGTGACTTCTTCCCTATCCAGGATTCCTCAGAAGAATCTTTCAGGGTTAGGCCAGCTGCTGCTGGGGATGGATTTTCTTCCCAGAAGGGGACGAACAACCATACTTTAAATAAAAAAAAAATGAATGTGAAACAATCCTTTGCAAAGGGAAGCAAGTATGACAGCTCTCATCCAGTCACAAAATTGCCAATTTTTGGAAAAAAAATCCAAAACCAACAAACAAATTAGAACCAAAATCAGAAAAAATGGTCCAGTGCATATTTCTATTCATTATACCTTTTCCAGACTCTATGATAATTATCTGCAAAAACCTTTTTTCTGGCTTTACTCATAGTTTGGATTACTGAAACCGAAAAGCCTTCTTCCTTTAAAATCTTGGCTTCAAGAGCCATTCCATTAAATTTAGTTTTTATATTTCATGACCAGCCCCACGGCAATTTTCACTATGTCTGTGTACCACACTCTTCTTGGCCAGTTTGGAGTTACTACTGTTATAGGAATTCCTTCCTTTTTTATTTTCATTAGGACTCGTTAAAGCATTGGAAATGGTGGAATTATATACGCCAGACAAAATTCCCAAGGTACTACCATTCTATCAGCAATGCTGAAGGATCCCTGATTCTGCAACAAAACCTGACTTCTTTTTATTGAATCAAGAGGCCATCAAATCTTTCTCTGGCTGTCCCCATTTTTTTTTTTTTACCAGATTCTGGAAAACTTCCAGGTGCAGAGACCATTCTCCAGGGAGGATTGTTTGGCAACTCAAAAAGTCTGCCTCCCAATTCTCTATCCTCTGAGTAAAGATTGCTGATATAGCTGGGACCCTGATCTCTGCTCTTACAAGTCGCGGTCATGACTTGACCCTTTCTGACAGCTTTTCAGGCAGGACGGGGTTACTCCTGTTGCTAGGCGATCAGCACGCCTCAGGAAGTGATGTCTCATCCACAGGTGCAGCTTGATTAAGTGCTGCAGCCTATTTATACTCACTGAACTATTGCACCTGTGCCAACTATAGTGCTTTTGTTCTCTCCATGATATTGCTTCCATTCGGCTTCCGAGCCGACACCAAACAGCTACCGGGCTGCCATCATCCTCCAAACGGCTACCTAGCCGCATCTAGCAGCCCCCGTGTTGCCACCAATCTCCAAACGGCTTCCTAGCTGCATCTAGCAGCTTTCATGCTGCCAATGTTCACCATACGGCTTCCTAGCTGCACCTAGTAGCTCCCGTGCTACCAGCATTCTTCATTCGGCTTCCTAGCCGCTCCAAGCAGCTCCCATGCCGCAACATCGGCATCATCGCTGCAACATCAGCACACTTGCCACACCATCGGCTCTCAAAGCCATTTGCTAACTCTAGACTGTTTATCTACAGCTATTGCTGCACCATCGCCGCAACATCGGCATCGTTTGCTCTCAAAGCCATTTTCATACCCTAGACTGTTTATCTACGGCAATTGCCGCAACATCGGCACCATCGCCACAACATCAGCAAATTTGCCGCACCATTGGCTCTCAAAGCCATTTCCAAACTTTAGACTGTTTATCTACGGCTATTGCCGCAACATCGGCACAATTGCCGCACCTTCAGCACACTTGCCACACCATCGGTATCATTGCCATATCATTGATGCAATTGCCAACTCATCAGAACCATTACCTGTATCAGCTCTAACTGTACACTTCATCCCTTGAATTCCCTTGCCTCTACTACCCCGAGCGTAAGTCCAGGTGGCCGTCTAATTACTGGTGAACGTATCATAGTTCTAATGGAACAACGGGCGGTTGTTATTGGTGAAGATCTCTCCCGCTAGCCAGGTTCTAGGGGTCTCACATGGAGCAGGCAGTGGGATTCATAACATCTGCCCAGGAAAAGATCTGGAAATTTTCCGCCATGGCTAAGGAATCCTTGTCCCTCCCTGGTGATTTATATACGCTACTGCTGTAGCATTGTCTGACTGAATTCTTATTGTCTTCCGCAGAGGAAGTTCTACAGCCTTCCTTAATGTGTTTAGAACTGCTCTTGGTTCCAACACATTTATGAGGAGCCTTGTTTCATTCTGGGACCATAACCCCTGAAAATGGTGGGATCTCATGATTGCCCCCCAATCCTGGAAACTGGCATCTTTGGTGATCTCTATTCAGTCCAGCAAAAGGAAGCTTCTGCCTTTGTTCAGGTTTTCCACATTGGTCCATCACCTGAGAGACTGTCTAGTCTCTGGCGACAGTGTCATTAACTGTTTTGATAGGTGATGGTTGGAACCTAACCAAACCCTTAAGATGTTTACTTGGAACATTGTGGAATTGAACCTTGCATATTAGATAGTTTTGAATGAAAAGACCAACTTGACTAAAGGGGCCTATCCATTAGCAGATGTTTTTCTGAAAGATGAAAGGCAAAAGATATTTATTGAAAATTCTGGTGGCTGTGCTGAAAGATATCTGTCATGTATATGACAGATTTTGGCAAAAGGCGAATGATGAACGATATCATTCAGGGAGTGGATTTTTTTCTCTACAGCACTCTGTAGCTGCTGCTAATATCTTTCGCCGTTCGTCGTTCACCGCATATAAACTGCCAGATATTTCTAATATCTGGCAGCGATATGCAATAATTGGCCAACATGTTGGAGAGATGAAAGATTAAAGTTATCGGACGCGGGAGTGCGCATCTGTCAACTTTCAGAGCCTATCCATAGCAGATAAATTGAATGATATATCGTTCAAGTTATCTGCTAATGGCTAGGCCCCTTTACAGTTTCATGCAACAAAGAACTGAAGGACTTCTGAGTCCTAAAATCCTTTTGACTAGCTTGTGAATGTTTTTGATCTTTTCCTCTGTCAGAAACACTCTGGCCAATTCTGTGTTGAATGTTTAGACCCAAAAATTCCATTTGTCGACTGGGAATCAAACTGGATTTCTACAAATTAATAACACAATCATGGTACTGTAACACTTCCAGGGCTCCTAGGAGATCTGACTGAAGTGCCTCTTCTGACTCTTCTTTGAACAGTAAATCATCTAAATAAGGAATAATTTTCATTATTTTCTTTTTTAGAACACCTGACATAACTGCCATGACTTTTCTCAATACACGTAGGGATGTTGCTAGTCCAAAGGGCATTGCCCTGAACTGGAAATGCTTTTCACCAATTGAAAACCTTAACAGACTCTGATGGCCCTCCCAAATGGGTATATGGAGAGAGGCGTCCTTGATGTCTATGTACACCAACAACGCATTTGCTTCCATCCCACTGATTACTGACCTTACAGACTCCACCCTTAACTTCATCTATTTTTAACCTTAAATTTAACTCCTTCAAATTTAAGATTGGTCTGTGGCTGCCATCTGGTGTCTGAACCAGAAAGAGATTGCAATAAAACTCCATCTTTCTTTGGTAATTTAGTACAGGGATGATTATTTAATGTTCATTCTAGCACCCTGTGATCAGTGAGGAGGTCATATTTTAATTTTGAAGGGCAAAATTTTATACGTGATGTATCACTACAGTAGCTATAGTGATACATCACGTCTAAAATGTTGCCCTTCCAATTAAAATATGACCTCCTCATTGAACTTAAGCCTGACAACCTTAGCAAGACAGAGTATTGTGCTTCCATGAGCCCAGGTTTACGATCCGCATTGTGAGGTATGTGCAGAATTAGAGGCCAATTCGTTATGTTAATTACCGGGGACCATGCACCTCCTTCCCCACAGGAAAGGAGTAGGGGTGCGGAAGCAAACACAAACTGAAGATGGCAAATGCTCCCAGTCAAGCTCCGAATATATTGTATTTTTGGATCTTGATGAATTTATGACCCCTGTACTAATTTATGGGGTCAGCGGGAGAGATTGGGGCTGAAGGGTAAGCAGGAGATACTGTATCAGTGATATCTCCTGTAATACCTTTATGATGAATAGCAGACATACTTAATTTACACAAAAGTAGTTGAAAATGTTAATTTTCACCAGCTTTTGTAGAAATTAGGTGATGATGAATAGGCCTATTATACAGTAAGATGATGTGGTACTTACTGCTGTATCACTGTGGTGCAGTATGTAGAGCAGTGGCGCAACAAGAATTCTGTGCAATTCGGATACCCTTGCTAGCCATCTCCATCACTGCAACTGGTAAAAGCCTTCTGGAGCCTCATGCAGGGTAAACCGGTTACTCTGCATGATGTTTGTGTCATCACCTGCGGCTCCTCCTCACCTTGGCGGTAGGACTTTTATCTTTCTCCGTGGACTTATGTCAGATATATACTGCTTCATTGCGGTTAATTTTCTTTTTTTATGTTTCCACTGGACTATATGACTGTGAAACTGGTCTTCTGACGTGTGATATATTATCTATTATCCCCTGCTGTTTCCAATTTATCCCCTGCAAATTTGACTTATTCATATCTAAAGGAGTCCGACTTGTGAGATCACACATGAGTTATTTCATGTGATCCTACATTTCTGTTGCTGCACTTACTCTACAGTACCACAGATAGGCATCTCTTGCCTTTGCACTCATTTTTTCGCAATATATTATTTTCCACTCATGTAGTTTCTACCTATGTATCTCGTGTTTTTATATGTATTCATGTTCCCCCTACTGCTGGAATCATCCGCTAGTATAGACTAGCATTCTTATTGTATTAGCCTCATTTATTATCCCAATTTTAAACTGTTATTTTAGATCTATTTGTTTCATTTGAAATTAAACTGTATTTTTTCATAGTCCAGTGTGCAGTATTTGGTTTACTGGGCAGCGTCAATTTTTGTGACATCCCATATCTGTCTTTTACTATTCACACTTGGTTTCACTAGGGAAATCTTTTGTCATAAAGGACTGCTATACCCAGAGAAGCGCCCTACTCTTCCCTAAATTATTCCTACATACAGAAATATATTTGCGCGCCCTTGGCGCGTTCCAGAAAAATGGGCGTGGCCACATACTGAGGGGGCGTGGCCACTGAAAATGGGGCATGCCAACATGACACATCACCTATTTCTCGTCACTCTGGGAACATTCCTTTCCATTCCATATGCACCTTACCTATACAGTAGTTTCTCACAACGTGGAACCTCAGAAAAAATGTATCCTCACTGGGAAGACGGCGTCTTCAGTCGGTATTCACTATTTATGTTGGGCACATCGTCCAGAAGATGCCTCTTTGTGTAGGAATATTAAGAAGGTCATCATCATACAACAGCAGTTCAACCAGAATCATTACCCCTGTGTAACTTCCTTCCCCCTGCGTCTCTCAGCCACACAATCTTCTCCTGCATCGTCTCTCAGTACACCATTGCCTCCCCCTGCATCGTCTCTCAGCCACACCATCACCTCCCCCCTGCTTCATCTCTCTGCTACACCATTGCCTCTCCCCTGCATCATCTCTCAGCACACCATTGCCTCCCCCCTACGTCATCTCTCAGCCTCACCACTGCCTCCCCCCTGCATTGTCTATCAGCACACCACTGCCTCCCCCCCTGCGTCATCTCTCAGCCACACCATTGCCTCCCCCCCTGCGTTCTCTCAGCCACACCATCGCTTCCCCCCTCTGTGTTGTCTCTCAGCCACACCATCACCTCCCCCCTCTGCGTCATCTCTCAGCCACATCATCGCCTCCCCCCCGCGTCTCTCAGCACGCCATCGCCTCCCATCTGCGTCATCTCTCAGCCACACCATCGCCTTTCCCATGTCGTCTCTCAGGCATACCATTGCCTTCCCCCCTGTGTCGTCTCTCAGCATACCATCACAGATACACACACACACTGACACAGATACACACACACACTGACACACACATTGACACAGATACACACACCTCATTCACACAAATGCACCCACCCTCCCCCCCCGTGGCAGTCTGTTCCCCCCTCGCAAAAAAACTAATACCTGGGTGCTGCGGAGCTGAGAGAGCACTGGGGAAGGAAGACACTCTGTCACCCGCAACTCTCAGGATGGGAATGACTGCAGCTCAGCATCAGCAGGCATAGTTGTTTGCGCATTACATAACATGACAAGTTCTCTTCTTCGGTCCGGGCGCAATGGTGGTGGGGGAGAAAGGGGGGGGTTGGTGGTACAGTTATGATGCCCTGGCCGGCGGCATCCCCTCTACTGGTCCTGTCAAGTCACCGAGGGCACGTGCCCCGCTCGACTCCCCCTAGTTACGCAACTGATGTAGAAATAGAAGTACAGAGGCTGAGTTTAGTTAGTTTAACGTCCTATGAACAGGAAGTCTGATGAAGCATGAGTACTGTAAGGACTGAGTGGAACCCTGTGCGGGAGGTAGGTGCACTGTAACTGACTCCCTCCTAACTACACTTGTGGAAAGGGGGCGACAGAAACAGTTGTAAGTAATAAGAATTATGGGTGAGATTATTTCTTAAGGTTTTTGGGGTTTTTTTTACACTGTTTTACATATCATGTAGAGTATGTGTGGTCCCCAAGGGTTAGCCACTTACCAGGCATGGTCGCATTTTTCTGACTACACCAGGTAGTGCATTATCTGAACTAGTTGCAATTATGCGACCAGTCAGATAAACAGTGTGGACGGCTGCAGGAAGAGAATCTTCCCGCAGCTGCTGCTCTCAGAGGGACCTTCCAGCTCCCTCCCCTTGTGTCTGCTGTGCTGCTGATCACTGCTGATTGGTCAGCACAGCACGATCCCCCGCCCAGCAGCTGCAGAAATTGGAGGCCACTGAAAAAAGTAAATTAACCCCTCCCCTCACCCTCTAGAGTGTACCTGGTGCCCGAAGCCGCTGTGAAAAAAAAAGTCATGATGGTCACAATGTTCTGATGTTTGAAACAAAAAAAAATGATATATTTTTTTTACAAAACTGGAGAAAATATTTTTTTTTTTTTATGAAATTATTTTGGATAAGTTGAAATACAAGTTCTTCACCTAATTCACTTATAAAGAAAAAAAACCCAGACAATCTCCGAGTGGTTTTTAGAAAAAAAAAATAGTCAGTTAAGTGGTTAAATGCATTAGCCATGCGGATTTATATTTTAGACCTAAGCTGCATATTTTTGATCATGGTTAGGCGCTTGATTTTCTCTGCCCTTATAAAGCCGTAATTGTTCCAGTGTTGAAATTATTTTTAACTTTAGAGACCTCAGCTAAAATCCCTTTTTCGTATATGCAGGATATGATTGTGGGTGTATTTCTGTATGAGGTTACTCTGTTCTTGTTTTTCAATTATATCAGCAGAATTCTGAAATATTTCTGTTATCACTTCACAATCCTCTCTTTCTACCAGTGCCAGTGAAAACACAACTATCCCCGTCATTACAGAGAAGAGGTGAAAAATAACATGGTTTTCCATAAAGTAGGCTGAAAGTTTTAAGCTAGAGCACTTTGTGAAGTTAGCATGTGTGGTTTGTGAAGCATGCTAGCTAATACTCACTGCTACCTGTCTATAATCCTATATTGCGCCATCATAGAAAAGTGATGCTAGACCATAAGATAGGGATGGCGAACGGTGGGTGTCCATCAATAGTTACCATCGATTGATCTATCGGTGATTACCATCGATGGCACAAAAAAAATCTATGGTGATCCATCAATGGTTTGCACCCCATGATGGCTACCGCTGCTGGAGCTAATCAAAAACAGGGGAGGAGTTTAGCGGCCACTGAGGGCAGGGCTAATTTCTGTCCCGTCAAGAAAAAAAAATAACCATTGGTTCCCACTCGTCCATCGATGGCGGAAATGCATTGACTCTCTGCCATCAATGGCAAAACCTTCGGCCAATTAACCGTCGATGGTCGATGGCCATTCCTATCATATGACAACAGCTTGCTTTATCATTGTTACTATGTGTTTAAATACAAAATCCAGGGACAGTAGGGGACTGTTGCAGAGCTATTTACCTCCAAAAGATAGGTACGCACAACGTCTTCACAATCTGCCAATCCAAAGTGGTTTACTAAAGCTGACAATGATCACTATTGTGCACAGTGGGCCTGATTCAGACCCGCTCGCGAGCGCTCGCAAGCGGGTTGATGTTGTCCTAGTGCGCATGCGCACGACGGAGGGAGCTCCGTCGTGCGCTTAGCTTGCGACCAGGGTGATGGTCGCGATGGTCATCACCATCACGACCATCGGGGCTTACGACGAGACCCTAAGGTTGGGTCTCAGCAGTCGTAAGCCCCAGGGAGCTTCCTGCTCTGTTTGAGCAGGAAGCTCCCCACTGACATTATTGATGATGTCAGTGCGGCCGCCCACAAAACGGCAGGCGTTCACATGGGAATGCCTCCGTTTTGTAAACCCCCCCCCGCCCCGCCTACAAAACGGGGGCAGCTGTCGATCAACATCGACAGCCACTCCTTTTGTAGAGAGCATCGGAGCGACAGATTTTCTCCGTCGCTCCGGGGCTTGCGCACACGCAGTGCGGCCGCTGCGCGTGCGCAGGACCTACCATCGAGTCAGTTGCGAGCGCATCGGCGCTCAAGACCGACTCTGAATGAGGTCCTTAGTTGAATTTAGAATGTGCTGTACATCTATTTTTTTCAGTACACCTACAGTATCTTAAGATAACCGAGGTTCGGATAGAACAGAGGGCACATAAACCCCTAGGCAGGGATGCGTGGGTTAATAAAGTTAGGTAGGGGAGTGTTAGTTTTTATGGTCAGATTGACATTAGGTTAGGATTGGTGGAGTGTTGTGTAAGGGGTGTGGTTATTAGGAGTGTGGGTAGGTCAGCACTGTTACTCTGCCTCTTGGGAATCTGATCTCCAAGCTGTACAGTTACAAGATTGTAATACTCTGGTCTTTGTTTTTTGGTATTTTTCCCCCTTTTTCTTCTCATACATGTCTTTCCTGCTTTCATCCTTATCTCTTATTCTTCTTATTCTGATCTGTTCTTTCCTGCTTTGCTGTTTCTATATCCTATCCATTCCTCTCTACAGTATACCTTGTCCCTGGCACGCCCGTTTTTTCTCCCTGGATGATGCTGCAGATCTGGGTTACATAGTTCCCCCCCCCCCCCCTTCCCTCCTCACTGTGTGAGCTATAACTGCTTGATATATCTTTAGATGAGCTATTACTGCATGAGCTATCTCTGGGTGAGCTATTACTGCATGGGCTATCTCAGCTTGAGCTATCTCTGTGTGAGCTATGTTTATGTGAGCTATTACAGCCCTGTACCTCTCACAGCACAACAGTACAGCAAGGCATGATTGCTGCCATGGGTTTCCCATTGCCTTCAATTGTAATATAGTTCCAGCTGGTCGCGCAGGTGCTGCCGCACTGGATTCTGGGTCTATTGCCGGACAGCTGGTGGCAGTGGGGGTGCTCTGACACCCCTACGGTCTTTGCAGTCTGAGGGTGTGGGGGTAAGATTTAGCACCTTGGCTGCACCTGCGGCATACGTCACATGGGCTCAGCAGTTAAAAAATGTGTGCGGCCTCTCACTCCTCCTTTTCTTTTATACAAAGCAAAAGCTATTAGCAGTGCATGCATATTCAGTAATAACAGGCTGAATTATACGCACAGTGTAAGGGCGCTATTAAGTTGGTTCCTTCGGGCATTAGGTATATGGTTATGAATGTGGTAAGTTATGTATCGGTAAGCCAACAGTTTGATATATTAAAAAATGACTGTAGGTAGGCAGCTGTATTCATATCTGTTTGCAGGCAAAAAGCAGTTCTCCAGCGCTCATGTCAGCCGCAGCTCCTGGGCTAGGCTGTGGGAATATGTAATGTACAGGGCTGGGAGGTTCCCTCGCTGCTCCATGTCAGGAGACGGCGGTCTTATGCTCGCTTGTTGTTTGTGTTATTGTGAGGGCTCTTTTCATACATAACCCACGACTACAAGGCCGTGGCGTATCTCGTTTCTCGGACATATGCCGTTTCCTCAGAAGCTTACCAGCCCACCTCCGCACATCTTTTTATTTGGTCTATTCACAGTGGCTGGTCATTGTCAACAAACCAGTTTTTCTTCATCTAGTCATACAAAACAGTTTTATTAATCAATATATTGGTAGAGCACTTATTTCATACATAAATGCTGTGCATTTTTTATACATGTTAAATGCGTTACAGCACGTTATCATTATTACCAGTTATTATTATTACCAGTTATTTATATAGCACACACATATTCCACAGTGCTTTACAGAGAATATTTGGCCATTCACATCAGTCCCTGCCCCAGTGGAGCTTACAATCTATGATCCCTACCACATGCTCACACACATACACACTAGGGTTAATTTATGTTTGGAGCCAATTAACCTACCAGTATGTTTTTGGAGTGTGGGAAGAAACCAGAGTGCCCGGAGTAGGCCCACGCGGGCACAGGGAGATTGTACGGGCTCCACACATGTAGGGCCGTAAGCCAGCATGTCAGAAACCACGGTGCCTTTGGCCCTTTGTTCTGCGGTTCTTCTGCACGGTTCCTTATTAGATTATTGCGTTAAGATTTTGTCATATGACCTTCATTTATTACAGCAAACATTCATGTTATAGTCATGCACATGGTTGACTTTCGAAAATTATAAGTCAGTACGCACAATGAAGTTATATTGATTTAATATTAATACAAGCAATTCATTACCTCAATCTTAATAAGACCGTATCGTCCATTAAACTCATTTATTACAGCAAAACATTCATGTTTAGTCATGCACAGAGATAAGAAAATAAGTGCGGCAGAGAAGTGTGGATAAGGAAAATATGTATCATGGACTATTCATCAGCTAATCGATCACAAATGTGTTCTTGCACACTATTACTAATATCACGCTATTACATACTTTTTATTTCATAAATGTACTAAATTACATTACATGGGTAGCCCTAAGTTTCATAGAGTTTGGGAGTGTCTTGGGACCCTATGACCATGTAGGGACTTGAAGCGTGTGCCGCTCCCCCTCCCACCATGCGCTCAAGTTGGAGTCAGCTTGTGAATGGTATCACTGGCTCATAGTCTAAAATCAAGTATTAGGAGCCTATCATCTCCTATTCTGTTATTCTTCACTTGTTTACTCTCTTTCTCTGTTATAAACTGTTTGGACCACCCCTTTTGGTCATAAGTGTGCATGCATAGGAACACCACGTGTCGGGGCGTTATTTTTCTTTTGCCCATATGATTTACCCTTATACTTTCTGTAGCTGAATTGTATTAATCCCTGTACAGTAATTTATGCTCTTTACCTGTAGCCGGTGCTCGTGCATGCATAGGACCACTTCGTTCTGGGGTAATTTTTCTTTTGTCCGTATAATTTTCCCTTATACTTTCGGTAGTTGATTGCATTTTATTCACATAGGGTTTTCTGGCCCTTTCCCTATAGCCGGCGCCTGCGGTTGGTTTTTCTTACCCATGAGTGGGTGCTTTTCCATACCGTTTTAATTTGAGCGCTTTGTCTAATACATTGTGAGGTCATACATAAGGTACATTTATGCGATAACTGCTGGTGTGATTTCAATTATCCCCTCGGTGGTCCAGTTACTCCTCAGACTCAGTATCTGGCCTTTGGGAGTATTTGTTTTATACTTTACATTTTGGTGTTGAAAATGTTTTTTATGCCAAATATGGTTCATAGGATTTAGGCGAGCTACACATTTTTGCATGGTAGTCTCATGCCTATTCCAATTGAGACCTAATCATATATATTTATTTTATATACAGATACAGGTTCGACCCGAGTCCACTCCCACATGCAACGCTCTTCAAAGTACACCATATCTTATACACGCACACCCCCCTTTTTATTTTACAAATACATGTTCATAGGATTTAGGTGAGCTACACAGCTTACATTGCATCTGATCCCCATTCATATATACCTAATCATATATTTATATATAAATCTTCTATAGAGAAACAGGTTTGACCCGAGTCCACCACACCCACATACAACGTTCTTCTAAGCACACCAGGGGCCGAGTGTGATAGGGTGAGAGTTTGGAAAGTGTGAGAGTTTAGCAGTGAGCTCTCACATTGGTTGAGTTTTATCTTCAAAATGGGAAAACACCTGAATGAGATTTTAAATCGTGAGAGTTTTTCTAAGTCTAAAAAAAACATGCAAGTTCACTCTGTTACTTTGTTTTTGGACTCTATTACATTGACAAAAAAGTGTCAGAAGCTCTCGCTTCTCTGGGCTCTCGCCCTGTTACATTTGGCCCCATATCTTATACACAGCCCTATGTAATAACGGGACACGCCCCTGGCTTGGGTTTCCCCGGGCCGTGGGTTGTGGTCTCCTAATGGCTTGTAGAAGCTCGGTCAGTGTTTATGTGGGGTTGCATATATCGGGGAATACTACATCCCTGGATTCAGGAGCCATCGCTGTGTTGCTGTGTCAGTGGGGGTGTTTTTGACGCCCCTGCTGTTATAACAGTCGGGGGCTCTGTTACAACAAGGGTTGGCATTGTTTGCTCCCCCAGCATCCGATATGTCGGCGTTCTGAGTCCACTAATTAAGCAGCTAGGTATGATTTGAGGCTGTTGTTCCTTGTGTCTCGTTTGCTCTTTACACTGCTGCGCCTGCGCATACGCTTCATTGCCTAATGCAAAGGACCCTGAATTTCGATACTGCCCCTGTTTTCTTTTGTTTCAGGCATCGATGTGGCCGGATCCCCTCCTACCGCCACCCCAGGGATCGATATTGTCGCTTCTGTTGTTGCCAGGAATGGAGTCATCAGCGCAGATGATACCCTGTTCAATTCTCAAGCCGCCATGGAGAGTTTTCGCATGCTGGTCCTTGGGTCATCAGTCCTTTGATTGCCTATCAGACTTTGTGGCAGCATTGAGAGTCTTTCTGGCAGTCTCAGCTCGGCAGGAGATACAGGCTCTATGATGATGGAAGTCCTATGCCTATGTTCATGTGGACTAATGATGTGTAATGTTTGTTTGTGGACTTGAGTGCTCCGGCCAACTTGCCACCTTTCCGGTGGGGGTCTCGAGGGATTTTGCCCTATTTTTTGCCCTGCTTAGGACAACGTTTGGCTAATACCAATAGTTAAACTGAATGACAAATAACAACATGAATATGAGAATGACATTACTAATCAATATAAAAAGATCCAGCAGGTTTTTTGTAGGTTTTTACCTCGGGTCAAGTCCTCCTTCCCCCCCTTTCCCTCCCCCCCCATCACCTCCCTCTGCAATATGCCATAGTCACGGTACTCTTGTGTATTTCATGTATTGCAGGTGGTTTACAGGATTATAGCTCATTTGTTTATCGGACACTTGTTTATATTTTGGGCAGGTCATCCCGCTTTACTAGTTTGGGTTGGGAGTCATTAGTGCCCTGTATATGGATGTCAGGGGAGGACTTTGGTTTCTCCTTTGGTCTTAGCAATTCACCTGGGTGAGAATGATTTGTGCCCGTAATTGTCGCTTTACTTGCGGCACGCTATTTGTCATGATTTGGGTGGGTTGCTTGGCTTTGGCCAGATGTCGTGATATTTTGTCCGATATTGTGCTAGCTTTTTCCTGGTGATGTAGGTGCATGGTTGGGGGGGGGTAGATTTGTGGAGCATCACCCTTTAATGGGGTAGAAGATGCCTAGCAGGGACAAATTTCATTTATAGAGTGTTTTTTGTTTGTTGTGGGGAGGTTTTAGAGAGTAGGTTGTATGTTGGCGGGCACGTTCCATCATTGGGAACATGCGTGGCGGGAAAGAACGGCAGTATCTATAAAGCGTCCACCTTGCTGCAGTATGAGCGGTGCGCCTCCTTCAATGCACTGGTTAGGCTGATTTTACCCTACTGGGGTCAGCGGCACCTCTCGTCGGAGAGGGCTAAAATAGAGCATTGGGATGGGGCTGGATACCGTCTCACTTGCCAGAGAGGGATATCGGCCCTTGCAAGTTTTATATCACTATTACACTTGAATTGGGATATTGGCCCGTTCAGTGAGTGTTTTTACATCCTTGCATAAGTCAAGTGTGGGGCGTCAGGTTACTGGCCGTTCTTTCTTATGCCACCATACTCTGATTGTAACATAAATAAAGCTGACCATATATTTTTGATCGCATATATACTTGGTCTGTCTCTTTATTATATTTAAGCTTGGTTTAATAACTTTGTGGTTGCACGCATTATCTGCCGATAGGGAGTTTAAGATAACCGAGGTTCGGATAGAACAGAGGGCACATAAACCCCTAGGCAGGGATGCGTGGGGTTAATAAAGTTAGGTAGGGGAGTGTTAGTTTTTATGGTCAGATTGACAGTAGGTTAGGATTGGTGGAGTGTTATGTAAGGGGTGTGGTTATTAGGAGTGTGGCTAGGTCAGCACTGTTACTCTGCCTCTTGGGAATCTGATCTCCCACCCTCCCTCCCACTTTTTCCTCTTGTGTCGGCTTTATTTCAAGGGCGGGAAAGAACGGCAGTATCTATAAAGCGTCCACCTTGCTGCAGTATGAGCGGTGCGCCTCCTTCAATGCACTGGTTAGGCTGATTTTACCCTACTGGGGTCAGCGGCACCTCTCGTCGGAGAGGGCTAAAATAGTGCATTGGGATGGGGCTGGATACCGTCTCACTTGCCAGAGAGGGATATCGGCCCTTGCAAGTTTTATATCACTATTACACTTGAATTGGGATATTGGCCCGTTCAGTGAGTGTTTTTACATCCTTGCATAAGTCAAGTGTGGGGCGTGAGGTTACTGGCCGTTCTTTCTTATGCTACCATACTCTGATTGTAACATAAATAAAGCTGACCATATAGTTTTGATCGCATATATACTTGGTCTGTCTCTTTATTATATTTAAGCTTGGTTTAATAACTTTGTGGTTGCACGCATTATCTGCCGATAGGGAGTTTAAGGGAAAAAACAAACACTCTCCTCTTTTTAAAGGCCTATCCATTAGCAGATAAATTGAACGATAGAACGATATATCGTTCAATTTATCTGCTATGGATAGGCCCTGAACGATGACAGATGCGCACTCCCGCGGCCGATAAATTGAATCTTTCATCTCTCTAACATGTTGGTCAATTATCGCATATCACTGCCAGATATTCGAAATATCTGGCAGTTTATATGCGGTGAACGACGAACGGCGAAAGATTTTAGCAGCAGCTACAGAGAAAAAAATCCACTCCCTGAATGATGTCATGGGATATTGTTCATCGTTCGGCTTTTGCCAAAATCTGTCATGTACATAACAGATATCTTTCAGCATAGCCACCGGAATTTTCAAGGGATATCTTTTGTCTTTCATCGCTCAGAAAAGCATGTGCTAATGGAAAGGCCCCTTAACAGTGCTCCGGTGGTGTCTGTGCAATGCAACCAATTCCCTAAAACACTGAAATACTCATTATTAAAACCATTATTAATTCTCTGACACAGAGCAGTGTAGCAGAGAAGTCGCCACTTAACTCCTTGCTGGAGGCGTCTTGCAAGGAGTGACTCATAGAGCTCTGCAAAGGTCCATGGCAGGAGCTGCTGCGGCTGAGCACCATAACACCATACAAGGAGCCTCTGTGCATGTGAAGAAGCTCTAAACACTGGCCAATTGGAGCTAAGCTCTGATCGCTACAGGCGTCATAAGCCACTGAGGGGAACACAGGATACTGCCCCTGGAGATATCTAACAACCAGAACTCAAGACACAGCAGAAAGTTACCGCACGCAACATTAGAACAAAATGAAGGGAATTTAATTATTTTCGCCAACAGCTGATAGCGCCAAGTGCTCAACAGAGCAATTCAATTGTTGCTTTGTTTGTGGCGCATATAGCCACGGGAGCACACATTTCTGTGCACAGTCCCCTGGGCAGGTGAGCAGAAATGTGTGATAAGTCAGCAGTTTGGCCGCCCAAAGCTGGTCTATAGATTGGTTTAGCCATATTATGTGGCTAAACTCTGTCAATTTGGGCACGACATGTGCAATATGCATGGGCATCTAAAAACAATTGAATATAGCTTCCCAGTCTCCCGTCACTTTAGACGGGAGTTAGGATGCGAAAAACATTTAAATTCCCTTGAAAGGAAACTATAGGAGAAAGCACAAACATACAGCATGGGGGTCCCCTTAGTGATATACACTTACTACAGCCTGTATACACCAACACACAGCTCTTTATAATACCGCAGCCCCCTATATACCGTCACCACAGTCCCTATATACTGACACACAGCTCTATATACCACAGCAAGTATATACTGACACACAGCTCTAGATAACATCAAAGCCCCTATATACAGACACAACTCCATATACACTGAAATACAGTTCTATATATATATATATATATATACACACACACCACAGCCCCCTATATAAAACCACAGCCCCCTATATAACACCAGATCGACATATAAAACAGAGCCCCCCATATAACAAAGCCTCACATATAACATAGCCCCTATATAACACTACATCCACCAATTTAACACCACAGCCCCATATGACAACATAGCCCCCATATATAACACTGAATCCTCTATATAACATAGACCCCTATATAACAACACAGCCTCTTTTTAACAGCAGTGACAGCTACTCACCAGCCACAGTCATGATGCTGCCAGCAACGAAGAGGAGAAGATCCATTCACTCTCTATTACTTGCAGATGCACCTGGCTCAGTCGGATAGACAGACACTAGACCCCGAGCCCAGATACTGCCTGGCTCCTCCCCTTCCTATCACACGGATCCCAGCACAGTGCACACATGACACATCCTATGCTCGTGCCTACTCTTATTGCACAGTGCCTAGGCAGGGGACGGGGCTGTGTGTCTTCTTCCTTCAATACACAGCGTGGAGCCCCTTCCCCTGCTCACTCAGCAGACAGGGCAGGGCCAGTTACTCGGCAGTCAGCAGCAGCCCTGTAAAGCTCCTCAGATATGCAGCCTGCGTAGCGTTGCCAGCGCGGCCAGTGTTAGGCACTGAGCCTGTGCTTGCTTACATGCAGCCCAGGGACACCAGTACTAGCAGCCGGCCCTTGGGGTGGTGTGGAGGGGCACATTTGAGCCGGCCAAGCGGGAACTGTCCCGATCTCCCGGCAGCCGAATCCGCCCCTGGTCTCTCATCATGGCCGCTCGCTAAAGCTGTGGGTGGTTACACACAGAAATGCGAGCGGCCAGGAGGCCGTTGTGAAAAACCAGAGGGCCAGCCCTGATTCAGAGCGAGCGCTCTGTCAGAGCATCTGGCTCTGAATCAGGCCCTGATTCTCTTTTCTTCCCCAACTATCTTTCTTTGCCTGAGGTGGCTCCTTTCTTATGAGTCCCCAAAGATATTATTATTAATTATTATTTACCACTCACAGATACCAGCAGATTTTCTCTCCTTTGTATACTACATCATCTGCAAACTGACCAAGCCAACCAGAGTAGCTACACATAGTATACAGATTAGCTATAGGATGTCTTGTAAATGTGCAGCACAGCCTAATGCAGGGTTCATAACAAAGATCTATTCTTCTTGGCTAGTGCATATCTGCAAGTGACTAAGGATTGGCTTGTTGCCTCTTTGCTGCTCTGTATTCTGTGGCTTTAACAGCCAGTCTTGTATATCGCACAGTCCCTGTCCCCCTGAAACATCCATACTAGGAGGTGTAGCTATCTACTAGTTAATGACATGTCCTGGTGATACAGAGTTGGGCCTAGCAAATTCTGGACCTGATTCAGGCCCGGTCACGAGCGCTGAGCGCTCGCAACTGGGGCGAAGTTTGGCCACTGGGCATGCGCACAACAAAGCCGGCTCCGTCATACTCATGCACGAGACCCGGCTAGCTCCGGGTGCTCCATCGCTCCGGGTCTCGCACCAAAGGGGGCGAGCTGTCGATGGTGAGTGACAGCTCGCCCCATTTGGTAGGCGTGGCCAGGGGGTGGCTTCACAAACGGAGTGGCTACCACAAGGGGGGTGGCTACCACAAGGGTCTCGTCGCAAGCCCGATGGTCGCGATGGTCTTGACCATCGCGACCATCAACCTGGCCGCTCGCTATAGCTGTGGGTGGTCACCCACAGCTATGCGAGCAGCCAGGGGGCCGCTCCCAAAAAAAAAAATGCCCTGATTTAGAGCAAGCACTCTTTCAGAGCGTCCGGCTCTTAATCAGGCCCTCTGTATTAATTACAGTGAGCAGTACTAGGGTTAAAGATTACCCCAATCACCTTCCCTGGGTCTGCCTCAGCCTGGGTTTATAAAGGCGAACTTGGGTCCAGGTACTTACAGCCCCTTCAACGCAGCTAAAAAAAAATTCTAAAGTTACCAGGCAATAAGGCAGCTAATTATTGTGAGGCATTCTATACACATACTGCTATGCCAAGGGGTTGGGCTGCCTTGTAGAGTTAGCAGCTTCACTTTCAACAGGATTCTTGGCAACTGTGATAATGTATAGGTCTAGTCATTCAACTTGGAAAACTATTGATAATAAATTCTGAAAAAGAAAATATTGGATGTGTTCCCTAGTACTCATGGGAAACAAAACAAATACACATTTACTGCACAAGACATGCTTCATGTGTAATATTCAGTGGAAATAATATACTGTATGTTATAGATTGGTGCTTGATGAGTTCTGTTACAGGTTCATCATTTGATTCCTGGACAAAGCCATTTGTTTTGCAATAGAGGAGTAGGCAGCAGGTTATATATTTATTTTATGTTGACCAGTTGCCCAGCCCTACTTCCCTCGCATGCAATGGTGTATGTGGCTCCTACCCTGTTATCTACTGTACATACACCTCCTGCCTGTATCATCTGTCCTACAGCAAATTGTTCCTGTAGGCTGTCTTACAAAATGTTGAAGGCAAACATTTAAAACCAGATCTCTAACATTCTTTACAATACAAAGTCTTCCATGTCAAAATCTATTTAACTCTCTCGCCACAAGTGGTCTACACAAATATATGTAATAGCTCACTAAAATGGCAAAAACAGGTGCAAACAGTAATTGTGTCTCACTAACCTGCATATTCTCTGATAGCAGGCACCCCACATACATATAAATATATATATATTCCATAGACAAAAAATCATGTCCCATTAAGGCTTCTTAGACATGAACTGAAATTTCACAAAACCTACTCATTTTTGTGCCACTCAAACTAAAAAAAAAGCAATGAAATTACGATCATTAAGGCTGACGCCTTTATGGACGTGTTCCTTGCGCAATACAGATATGGTATGCCATCATACCCTCTGGTTAACTGCAGATTCAGCACTCTCACAGAATGAGATTGCTGTCACTCACAAAATGGTGGAGCTGCTAATTCACAGAATTGTGTGCTCATTGGAATACACACATGCAGTATATGCAACTGAGGTCTGAGCAGTTATGTGGCTCCCACATCCCACTCAGTGCCCACAATCTTCCCATTCGATCACCACAACAATCTCACTGGCTTCCAACATCCTACTCACTGCATACATTTATCTCATTTAGAATACATGTTCAGCTGCCTTATTTTTAAAACTATCATACTCTGTCTATACATGTACACTTTCTTCCCCTATATGCCTCCATTCTGCTATATATTTCCCAATCCCTACTGCTGTGTGGTCTCCCAACTGTAATAGTCTGTGTTCCCTCATTCACACCAATCTGTTTTTCCCCAGCCGCACCGCCCTGCATCCGTGCCTTCTCCACAGCCATGTTGCTGTCTTTCTCTCATCTGAGGCACTATTTCTTTCTCCATCTGCACTACTCTGGTCCATCCGAACTGTGCTAGTCTGTGTTCTCTCATCTACACCAATCTGTCTTTCTCCATCTGCACTGCCCTGCATCTGTGCCACTCTGTTTCCTTCTGCACCACTGTCTTCCCCTAAGCCATGTCACTGTCTTCCTTTCCTCTGTGGCACTCTTTCTTCCTCCATCTGCACCACTCTAACCCCCCCCAACTATGCAACTCTGTCTCCTCCCCCCACCCGCACTACTCTGTCTTCCTACCCATCCACACTAATCTGTCTTCCCCAATCCATACTGTTGTGTTTTCTCCTATTTGTGCTTGTCTGTATTCCCTTATCCACACCAATCTGTCTTTACCCATCTGCACTGTTCTGTCTTCCCATGTTCATGCCACTCTTTACCCCATCCACGTCGCTGTCCCACCAAACTGTACCACTATTTCCCTCCATCCGCACCACTGTTTTCCACCCATCTGCATTACTTTGTTCCTCCACCCTATCCGCACCACTGTTTTTCACCCATCTGCATCACTTTGGTTACCCCCCCCTGTACTGCTTAACCTTCCCTCCTTTACACACCATTTTGTCTCACCTATCCATGCTGCTCTGTCTCCTTCCCCCATCCACACCACTTCTGCACAGCTCTATTTACTGCTTAGACCTCAGTTGCATAGACTGCATGTGTGTATTCCAATGAGCACACAATTCTGTGAATTAGCAGCTCCTCCATTTTGTGAGTGATAGCAATCTCATTCTGTGAGAGTGCTGAATCTGCAGTTAACCACAGGGTGTGATGGCATACCATATCTGTATTGCGCAAAGAACACGTCCATTAAGGCGTCAGCCTTAATGATCGTAATTTCATTGCTTTTTTTAGATTGAGTGGCACAAAAATGAGTAGATTTTGTGAAATTTCAGATCATGTCTAAGAAGCCTTAATGGGACAAGTCAAACCGTAAGGTTTAGTGTCTATGCAGTTTCACAGCTTTTTTAAAATTTATTAACTATCAGGGTTTGGATGAGCAAACCGGGCCACCTGCAGGGAAGAAGGGCAACAAGATTGTACACTAATGCATGTGGAAGAGGGGACAGCACACAGCAGGTGGTTTGGGAGATGCAGAGTGCGAGACGGCTGTAGGCGTGGCAACAGAGGGCTCACTGGTAGTGTGCATGCACCTGAGAAAATAAAATCAATAAGTCACAGATGCACGAACGCAGCAGTGAGATCCATCTACGCATCTATGTTAAAAATTTAATGTGTAAAATTAAAAAAGGTGCCCCCCCCACAAAGCACAGCCAGCACCAGGCTTTGGAAAGCCAATACTGGTTGTGCTAAATACAGGTGACAAATGATGTAGGGGTCCCCTGTATGAAGCACAATCAGCACCAGGCTTTTCAGAACCAGCCCTGGTTGCCAAAATACAGGGGAAAAATGACATAGGGGTCCCCCGTATTCAGCGCAACCAGCACTGGGCTCTTAGCCGGCCCTGGTTCTGGAAATACAGGGGTAAAAAAATGTGTAGGGTCCCCTGTATTTACCTGAACCAGCACCAGACTCTTTCTAGCAGGGAGGTGATGCCACAGCCAGGGGAACCCTTTCACCAGGCCCCCCAGCCAAAGCATCACCACTGACTGCTAGTCAGGCCAGACCAGGGATCCCTGGGGACCCCCCCAATAAAGGGGTCCCCCTCTCCAGGGCACCCCAGGCCTAGGCTGATAGCCCAGGGCTATCCTCAGCACCCCTAGTCTGTGGGTGCTGGGTTGATTGTGTGAAGTGACCTCCTCCCCCTGAAGCACAACAAGCCCGGGCTTTTAATGGCCAGTACTGGTTATGCATAAATACAGGGCACAAACGATGTAGGGGTCCCCATACTTAAGCACAACCAGCACCGGGCCAGTGAGAACCAGGCCTGGTTGCCAAATACGGGGAACAAACAACATAGGTGTCCCCCGTACTTTGCGCAACCAGCACTGGGCTCTGATCCGGTCCTGGTTTTGGAAATACAGGGGGGGAAAATTAGTAGCGCCCCCCTGTTTTTTCCAGAACAAGCACTGGACTTTTTCTAGCGGGGGGCTAATGCCACAGCCAGGGGAGCCCTTTCACCGGGCCCTCCAGCTGCAGCTTTAACCCTGACCGCTAGTCAGCCCAGACCAGGGATCCCTGGGGAGCTGGGGACCCCCCCAATAAAGCTGTTCCCAATAGAGGGGGCTTCAGGGCACCCCAGGCCCAGGTTGATAGCTCGGGGCTATCCCCAGAACTCCTGGGCGGTGCGTGCTGGGTTGATTGTGTAATGTGCGGTGCATTTTAAAGACTATTTTCTTTTGCAGGTGATCTATAGGTCCCAGCAAACCTCCCCCACATGGTGGTACTTGGGAAACCACAAGCTCAGACACTTCTTCCTTGCTGTATTCAGGCCTGAATTAGAAAAACAGGATAACCCGCACTGAGATATCTAAACTTATATGTTCTGGATCCTTCCTCATTGTAAAACTGTCTATGATAAAATAATCTATAGACTTAAAGGAGGTGCACCCTGGAATAAGATTAAAAGTATAAACACAAGAAAGAGAAAAAGTAATTCCTTTGTGGGGCACTCGCGGATCAAGACTATACAAGATGGCAATAAGTATGTCAACTAAATTGGGGAAACATTCTGATATATTAAAATGGAACTTTTATTTGTCCTATCTAAAATAATATCAACTCACAAAATATAAAGGAAAAAAACAATACATTAAATAAAATTGTGTGACCACTGTTGTTCTGACTGTGTTATACACTATAATTTTTATACACATATACTCATCATCATATAGCCAAATGGTTTATTTAAGTTAATTTAACTGGGTGTTTGCAGTATATGGGACATACCACACTTCCCCTTAATTTGATAAACACGATACTATATTATGTATCTCCCCGGGATACTCTTGTCCCACCTTCATAAAGGCAGTCTATTAGTTTGGGATTTTAATGTATCTTAATATTGCATTATCTCAGAGGCAGAATATTATGTGGAAATCTCTAACATCGGTAATACGGCTTGTACCCACTGGCGTCCCTTGATACAAATAAATTGAAACAGTGTGTCTCATACTCTCCTAAATCTTGCAGGTCACATGCGCTTGCTGTATTCAGTAAACATTCCTTGGCAATTACCTGATGCACCTGTGTTCTCACTTGGTCAACCAGACCAATGGCTATTCACCACGTCCTATTTAAAACAGGTTCCTGTGTGCAACTCAGGACCTAAACAATGTGTTCCTACCCCGGATAGTTCAAGGCTCAAGGCTTACATTGTATCCTATGTTTGTGTCTTCTGTGACTTAGGCCCTCATTCAGAGCCGTTTGCTCTGAGCAGAGCGCACGCTCTGAATGAGGGCCGTCCTCCATAACTATGGAGCGTCCTCCTGGACGCTCGTATAGCTGTGGGTCACCACCCACAGCCTATACGAGCGTGCAGTTTGATGGCCGCGATGGTCTTGACCATCGCGACCATCGAAACTGCGAGCCGGAGCCTGCGGTTGAGGTTTTCAACCGCAAGGCCCGGAGTGATTTTGGCTCTATCAGAGCCAAAATCACTCCAACTGACATCACTAGTGATGTCAGTGGGCCGGCTTCTGACGGTAGGCGTTCCCTTAGGAACGCCCCCGTCAGGGAGGCACGCCCCCGGTACGCCCACCAAAGGGGGCGTGCTGTCAATCAACATCGACAGCACGCCCCCTTTGATCAGACACAACGAGCGAAGGAAAGTCCTTCGCTTGTCGCGTCTGGCGCATGCGCACGACGGAGCTCCCTCCGTCGTGCGCATGCTCAGTGCAGAACATCGACCCACTTGCGAGCAGACAGCCGCTCGCGAGTGGGTCTGAATCAGGCCCTTAATTACTACTTTGTGGGTTCTGGCTATTCACCATCTACGCTGAATATCGGTCACATGCTAGCTTCAGTGTTCCCGCTGCATGCGGACCTGCTATCCATCTGCCGCTGTGTTTCCATTACCTGTCAACGTTGCAGCATCCACGTTGCTACCAACCTGAGTTCTATCTGATGCTGTGTTCCGGTATCTGTGTTCACCGCATCGTCCACGCTGCTTACCGACCTGAGTTCCATCTGCTGCTGTGTGCTGGTATATGTCTGCGTCGCAGCATCTGCACTACATACCAACCTGAGTTTCATCTGCCGCTATGCTCCGTTACCTGTCAGTGCCGCAGTGCCTATACTGCATACAAGTCTGCACTACCATCTCATCTCAGCTTGCAAGTATACCACTTCCATTTGCCTGTGTATCGTCATCTATCAGTACTGAGCCGGTGTGCTTCCTCAAGTACTCTGACTACATAAGACTCCGATTCCTGGCCTGAATTCTGAGCTCCTATTTACAAGTACTGTACTAGTCTGAGTCTTGGAGTTCACCCTTGTTACTGGAGTGTATGCCTGGTCTCGCTGGCCTTCACAGGTCAGTAGGTCAGTTGGCGAGGGGTCAACCACTGAACCTGGCCTGTTCACTTTCCAGTACAGTATCCTTGCATATCACAAGTCTGTGGTTCCTATAGTGTCACTAGTGTACTTGTATTCCTGGTTATACTCATACTCAGAGTTACATAAAGCCTCCTTGTTTCGTCTGCACCTCTGTTCAGTCCAAGGGTCCCGAACCGGATCTACAGAATACTCAGACCGTGACAACAGTGCAGCGGCTGATCATGGGTGCTTAATGATCCTGATCACTGGTGTTTGGCCAGAATTGTCCGTAGTAACAACAAGCGACACTCGCTGAGATCACATCCACATTCAATATAGGAGATACCAGATGCATATCCAGCAGGTTAATTCTTTATCTTCCATTGGATATGGGAGCAGAAGACTCACCAGAGTGCCCCTCTTAACACTATGACACCAAACATAGCATCTCACCTGGGCTTCTGACATCATTAATTGGACCCTGGAGGATTGTGGCAACTTGTGGTATAGTCCAATGGGCCAGGTTTGAATTGTTTTGGGCTGATAGTAGGGTTTGGGTGTGGTGAGGACCACATAAGGTACCAAGACACCATGCAGGCTGGTGGTTGGACTATAATAGTGTGGCGTGTGCTCATCTGGCATGGGTTGGGTCAACTGGTCCACCTGAACATGTCATTGACTGGTAACCGATACATTGCCTTGCCTGATGACCATTTGCAGCCCTTCATCAACTTCATGTACCTCGCAAACGTTTTCTAATTTCGACGCAAACGTCGAAATTTTCCAGCAGGATAATGCACTCTGTCATCGGCTCCAAGTTGGCCGGAATTGGTTCGAGGAGCATTCTTGAGAGTTGCGACGAATGATGTGGCCACCGCGTTTGCCCAACATGAACCCAGTCAAGCATTTATGGGACGTGGTGGAGAGGTCCATTCACACCCATTCAAATGGGCAGGAAATATTGTATACAAAGATCCCGATACTGAATCTTGGTATCATGCACAGCACTGGAAGAAATAGTTAATTGACCTAACCTGCAGGTAGGTTTGGTGCTGTTTACCATGTCCAATTGCAACAATCTATGCCCTTTCACAGGTGGATTCCCCTGGTGTCCAACTCTTATGTGCAGCTCTGTGCAGTCCACTGGGGTATTCCTATAATCCTGTGCATTATTGAAGGGTAGAAGTTGTTGGGACTGGAATGGAAGCTCACTTGATACAAGTCCTGATAAACCAGTGAATTCTCGTGCATAAAGGTCCGAGGTCTGTACACTGGGTCTGGCTACCGTGTTTCTCTGTATCCACATCTTTGTCAGAGGCTTAATGACCCTATTGCCACTTTATCTGTGTTAAATACCCTCTTGAATGATCTCAATTGACTAAATTGTTCCTTGTCCATCAGTGCCACAGTCCCAGCCTATAACTAACACAAAGGAGCCTGCTCTGCTCACAAATCATTCAACTTACATTATTAAACAAAGCACTTTCCTGTGGGTAATGGGAAAAGTATGAACCCTAAATGAGTGACATAAGGTCACTCACAGAGTCTTTTAGGTATATGCAAAATGATGGCATTCTAGGTGTCTTCATTAGGTCATCTACTGCTCCCTGTCTTCTACAGTTACACTCACATGTACTGACTTAGGCTTTCCCACAGGGAAACTGAGAGAAGATCTATCATATGACTACTGACTTGGCTACAGGGAAGGGATCAACTAAATCAATTTCAGGTAAAGTTCCCTGTGCACATACTCACCCAATGGACCAATTCCATGTGTCCAAGGTAGTTGACCTACAATGTGGTTGACTGGCATTCTCTTCCTTGCCCAGTTTGTGCTCGGGCTCCACATACATTTCCAAATGGTCACCAAGATCCATAGTGCTTCTCTTAAATACAAAGGCCAGTGGCAAACGCAGGATTTCTAGAGGGTTTCCAAAAGCTTGATTATAGAGTGAGTGTGGCCAGTCCATGAAGAGTGCAGAATCATAATTGCACCATATACGGACCAGCGATCACAGTAAGCCATTATATGCGGCAGTAGGGCCATCCTGCCTGAGGTGAATATTTTTATTTTAGATGTGGGCACCATTCCAGAGCATGGGAGCAAGTCTTGGAGCCTGGATGAGCAGCAGAAGCACCTAGCACTGCCCTGGACATATATGTACATATTGGGTTCTATAGCAGTGCAACCCTAACAGTGCATGTTTTCCATATCTCCTAGTTGGTGCACAGGTTATTTATTACTGGCTGATACATGCTTGCCTCCTGATATCCTTCTAGTAGTATTGAAAGCCAAATATTATAAAGACTATTACTTGCACTCAGCTAGTTAACAAGGGTGTAAAATCTTACATTTTATTACTGCAAGGTGTTTCTTTCACATTTCACACAGAACTTATTAGCTTAGATGGAACTATAAGGATTTGTAGTAAATAATCATTTTAATTAGCCAATTTAAGTCTCAGTTTTGATTACGTGCAGATTAACACTTTGGCAGTAAAGTGACAATTAGCAGTTTCAAAACATTTATAGGCAAACTCTGTTTAGACTCTGTGATGGTAAATACAGGTTTTAGAGCTCAGTGTATTTATGTCTTTACCCAGGGCTAGAAATGCATAATTTACAGCCGCTATGGATTGAAAGATCTACAGTAAAAAGGTAGACAATGTCTAGATAGACACCAGATGTTAGACAGGCAATAGATCGACAGGGACAAAATGTCGACATGGACAAAAGGTCGACACACTAAATGTCGACGTGTAAAAATGTCGATATGTACAAATGGTCGACAGTGTCAAAAGGTCGCCGTACATATGGTCGACATGAAAATGGTCGACACGTGTTTTTTGTTTGTTTGTTTTGCTAACCCTACTCTTCACCCTAACCCTCGCCTTGGTGCCTAACCCTAACCGTTGGGGTAGGTGCCTGACCCTAACCATCCCTTCTAGTGCCTAACCCTAACTCTCTGGTAAGTGCCTAACCATAAACGTAACCCTAAAAAAAAAATCAAGTGTTGACCATTTTCACGTCGACATTTTGACACAGTCGACCATTTGTACCCGTCGACCTTCTTACATGTCGACCTTTAGTCTGTCAACCTTTTATCCCGTTCGACCTTTTGTCCATGTCAACCTATTGCCTGTCTAACATCTCGGGCCAAATGTAATAGGGTGTCTGTTTTGGTAAATTGCGAGTTTGATGCTAAACTCGCAATTTTTCACAACTCTCCAATGTAATAGGGTGTCTGTTCACTAAAACTCGCATTTTTCAGAGTTACTAAAACTCTCCGTTCTCAAACTCGCATCCAGATGTTTTCACATTGAAAACAATCAACTCGCCCAATGTAATAGGGTGTCTGTTTCAGACTCGCAAAAAAAACATTACCAAAAGTCCCCAAATAATAGACCTGCTTCAGGCTAGAGAGTACATCCTGAGCTGGTCAGATTAACACAGAAACATGCACATATCCATGAGATATGTACATGTTTCTGTGTGTGCTTATGTTAAATTGTTTTAAATTAAAAAAAAATTACGTGCACCCCCTCCCCAAAAGCATAACCAGCCCCGGGCTTTATAAAGCCTGTTCTGGTTCTAAAAATACAGGGGCCAAAATGTGTAGGGGGCCCCTGTATATTAAGAACCAGCACAGGGCTTTGTTGAGCTGGTGCTGGAAAATCAGGGGACAAAACAAGTAGGGGTCCCCTGAAATTTCCAGAACCAGCACCAAACTCTTTCTAGAGGGGGGATAATGCCACAGCCAGGGAAAACCTTTCACCGATTTCCCCGGCCAAAGCATTATCCCTGACCACTAGTCAGTCCAGGTCGGGGATCCCTGGGGAGTTAGGTACCCCTCCAATAAAGGGGTACCCCTCTCCAGGGCACCCCAGGCCTAGACTGATAGCCCGGGGCTATCCCCGGCACCCTATGCCCATGGGTGCCGGGTTGATAGTGTTAGTGTAAAGTGTAAAAATAAATTTTCCATATTGTCTTTATTTGTAGAACCACAAGTACCAGCAAGCCTCCCCTGCATGCTGGTATTTGGAGAACCACAAATACCAGCATGCGGGGCATTACGGGCCCGATGGCACTTGTAGTTCCACAACTAAAGAAATACGTAAATAAGCAACCATACACCGTGAATGTAAAATTTTTATTAAAACATACATGCACACTCACACTCACACATACTCACCTAGTATCCGAAGTAATCCATAGGGGTGTACCTGAAAAAAAAAGTCCATAATCACCTCTCCTATGCGTAGATCACGTCCACTTCTCCAAGTAGGCAATCCAGGGGTTAAAATAAAAAAACGCCTAAAAACCAAACCATACAGACCTTTGCTCTACGTAAATGACCGGGGCACACGTGTGCCCCGTCAGTGAAGGGGCCGCTAGCCAATCAGGGAGCATCTCCGTCGGAGCAGCTCCCTGATTAGCTGAATGTGGCCAGCCTGTGTGTCCCATAGACTTCTATGGTGAGAATTCAGCAATGTCGCGACATTGTATCATTGATGTAACCACAAGATTAATCTCAATAAATCTTGCGGCTACGATGTAGCGGTTCCCACCATAGACTTCTATGGGGATTTCTCACCAATAGTAATGCACTCAGTGCCTCTTGCACAAAAAACAGCATCTTTACCTTAAGACTCGCTCCTGCGTCCGACAGCTGCCGTCCGACTGGCCGACCACTCCTCAGAACTATGGGAGAGACATCATGACGTCCCTCCAGTGGCGTAACTAGGGCAGGGCGAGCGGGGTGCGTGCCCTGGGCGCTGTTGGACCGGCGGCACGGGGGGGCGCCGCCGGCCACGGTACCGGCCCGCCCGCCCTAGTTAGCCAGTGTAGTGCCGACTGCAATGAGTGCGGTCAGCGCTACACATTTACACAGGACCGGCGCTAGGCTTCCAGTGCCGGTCCTGTGCTTCACAGCTGAGCCCGTTCCCTCCCCCTGAGCGCTTGCCTAATAGCGCTAGGAGGCGGGCTCAGGCTGTGCATAACACACGCATCGCTGCCAGCGCTGGCGGCGATGCGTGTGTTAAACAGCAGCCAATGAGAGTCAGATAGACTCTCATTGACTACTGCAGCACCCACTGCAAGAGCTGGACTGCCGTCCGGCTCCTGCAGTGGGTAATGGGACAGACATCATGACATCTGTCCCATAATGCTGAGCGCGCCAGCCCGGGGGGACTGGCGAGCGGCGGGAGCGGCGTCGCGGACCGGAGCAGCAGCAGCAGCGTGGATTCAGGTAAGTATATTTTTATATATTTTTTTTTTTAACCTATCTGCACTACTGGGGGCACAACGGGGGAGGGGCGTGGCTACTACTGGGGGACCTCTACTGGTGGAGGGGGCACAACGGGGAAGGGGTGGCTACTACTGGGGGCACCATTATTGGGAGGACCTCTACTGGGGGGGGCTACTACTGGGGGCACTTAATCAGGAGGGGGAACCTCTACTGGGGACTACTACTTGGGGGGGGGAACTACCACTGGGGGCATTATAAAAGGGGCCTACTACTAGAGGCACTGCACTCGGGGGACCACTACTGGGGGCAATAATAGGAAGGGCCACTACAGGGGGCACTGGATAGGGGGGATCACTACTGGGTGCCTGCATAAGGGGACCACTACTGGGAAAAGTGCATGGGGGAGGCACAACTGCTGGGGGCACTATATAAAGGGCACTGCATGGGGGGGGACTACTACTGGGGGCACCATATAAAGGGCACTGCATAAGGGGATACCGCTACTGGGCGCACTGCATTGTGGTGACTGCTACTGGGGGCACTGCATAAGGGGGAACACTACATGGGGCACTGCATTTGGGGGGGCCACTACTGGGGGTACTGAGTAAGGGGAACCAATTGGGGCTGTATAAGGGGGACCACTACTGGGGATACTGTATAAGGGGCACTACTATGGGCCTGCATAAGAGGGACCACAACTGCATACTGGGGGTACTGTATAAGGGGTACTACTGGGGTTAAGGTGCATATGGATAGGAATGTTCAGCGTGAAAATAAAGGGATGTGTCATGTTGACACGCCCCATTTTTAAGTGACCACGCCCATTTTTTTACGGGGGGAGGGGGGCTCCCTTTTCAAATTTGCCCTGGGCTCCAAATACCCTAGTTACGCCACTGCGTCCCTCCCATAGTGCCACTGCACTGTGGTAGCTGGAAGCCGGAGCTCAGGAGGGGGGGGGATGAGAGACACCAGACACATGGGCCTTAAGCAGGGGAGGGCACACTTGCTAGAGAATGCCAGGGAGCGAGGACACTGGGGAATGACAGCCAGGTAGGAAGCGAGAGAGTGAGGACATTGAGAAGAGCGTTGGCAGTGAGCGCAACTGAAGGGGAAGACTATCACATTTCCAAAAAGCTGTCTCCGCAGACATAGCAGCTTTTCGGAAGTGATACTTTAGTAATTGAGATGTGATGAATAGGTCTAATTTTAACAATGAACTTGCAGCGAGTTCAAAATTAAATTATCAACAATTACATTTTTATCATGATGAATATGGCCCTAAATGTTTGGTCACAAGAGATAATATTATACAGACCAGAGCTGTTTAGGGCACCGGGACCAGGGGGGCGCTACTGAGGCCGCTTAACTCTAAAATGAATGATGTCTCTGAAAGGTAATGAAAATGAATGGAGCTGCATGAAGACTGCAGTCAGATCACATAAATTACCAATAATAATAGTAAAAGTAAGCATTAAAGTATAAAAAAGAAATGAATAAAGTAAATAAAAGTAATTATAATGTTAAATTTTTCTGCAAAAAAGAATAAATAACATACTGTAAGCCTGGGAAAGCGGATAGCATAGTCTGGGACATGCGTTGTTCTATGAGGAGAGAGGGATGTTTTTGTTAATTTTTCTAATCTTGTTGATTGTTTGACCACATTTTTTACACTTTTAAATTTAGAGTACAGTGGGGACTCGCTGATTGGTCACAGCATGGGAACAGCCACAAAATAACAAGTTATCGATAGTGGCCCTGATTCAGAGCCGGTCGCTCTGACAGTCTTTTTTTTTTTTAGAACGGCCTCCTGGCTGCTCGCATAGCTGTGGGTGACTAAGCTGTCGGGCTTGTGATGAGACCCTTGTGGTAGGGTCTGGTTGCCGCAAGCCCCAGAGAGATTTCAGCTGTAACAGAGCCGAAATCTCTCCCACTGACATCACTCGTGATGTCAGGGGGGCCGTCCCCAAACTGAGGCGTTCACATGGGAATGCCTCCGTTTGGGCAGCCACTCCCCCGGCCCGCCCACCAAAGGGGGCGTGCTGTCACTCAACATCGACAGCACGCCCCCTTTGGTACGAGACCCGGAGTGACAGAGTGCCCGTCGCTATCCGGGTCTCGTGCATGCGCACGACGGAGCCGGCTCCGTCGTGCGCATGCGCTCTGGGCCACCATCGACCCGGTTGCGAGCGCTCAGCGCTTGCGGCCGGGTCTGAATCAGGCCCAGTGTCCCCAAGTGACCTCTCATTCACGACGGGGCTCCCAGAGAGGAGTAGCGTAATTTTTTTTGTTTTGCCAAGACTTGGGTAAGCTGCATGGACTGAACAGGACGTGAACCACAACATTTTGTGAGTAACTAATGGGTCAATGCGGGCGCATTTAAGCCCTGTTATGGCTCTGGAGGTGATGTAATTTATATTCCGGCTGTCGGGATGTTCGGCGCTCAGAATGGCGGCCATGGAATCCCGACATCAGTCAGAATCCCAGTGCCGACATCCCAACGGTAAGTATTGAGGTTAGGGGGAGGGTTACGGTTAGGCACTAGAGAGAGGGATAGGGTTAGGTTGTGGGGAGGGGAGGGTTAGAGTTAGACTGCAAGGGATGAGGGTTAGGCTGCGGGGGGTAAGGGCTAGGTTGCAGGGGGGTTAGGTTTATTCTGCTAGGAGGGTGGTTGGGTTTAGTGGCAGGGTAGGGTAGGGTTAGGGTTAGGATACTTACCAACGGGTGTCGGTATCCTAACTCGGTCGGGATGCCGGTGTTGGGATTCTGAACGCTGGGATCCAGAGCGCTGGCATCCCGTACCCAACTGCTCTGGAGTTACACATATCAAACTTTTCCCTACGGACTTGTAGGAGCTTATAGTTTGTGCTCCATTATTCTGTCTGCACATTTACAGATCCACCACGGCTCTCACTGGTGCAGCAGTTACTCCATTCATTCACTGTCATCAGTCTTGCACTGGCTTCAGGAAAACTAAATGTGACTGGTTACTTTTGCGTCATAAACCTTGATTTATGTCATAATATTTAAATTTTATTCACTAGTTGCTACCCTAGAGCATTATTAGAAATTACATATTGCGAGTATTATATTTTATTATTTAGGCTTTTTTCCCATGGCATTAACAAAAAGAATGAAAACCCACCATTTTCTGTACATTGACGCTACTCTAGCAGCCACATCTACTACAAAGATCAATGATCAACATTTTATTACACATGTAGAAGGGATGTAGTCTAGATACCGGCGGCCGCTATCCCAACCACCGATATCCCGACACTGAAAGCCTGATATGGGACTAAAGATAGGCGTTGAAATCCCGACACCTATTACTAGCCTCACTACGAAATCCTGACACCTATTATTAGCCTCACTACAAAATCCTGACACCTATTATTAGCCTCACTACGAAATCCTGACGCCTATTATTAGCCTCACTACAAAATCCTGACACCTATTATTAGCCTCACTACAAAATCCTGACACCTATTATTAGCCTCACTACAAAATCCTGACACCTATTATTAGCCTCACTACGAAATCCTGACACCTATTATTAGCCTCACTACGAAATCCCGACACCTATTATTAGCCTCACTACGAAATCCCGACGCCAATTATTAGCCTCACCATGAAATCCCGACACCTGGCATATCGAAAAAAGGTAAGGCAGGTGTCTTAGGTTGTAGCTGCGGGGAGAGGGGTGGGGATAGATTTAGGGACCCCAGGGGCACCCCTCCCGGGAGGGTTAGGTTTAGGATGCGGGGAGGGGGGGTTAGGCACTAACAGGGGGAAGTTAGGGTTAAGCACTAGGGGGGGAGGTTAGGCACCACTAAGGGAGGGTTAGGGTAGGGAGAGGGGAGGGTTAGTGTGCTTACCAGCACCAGTCGGTATTTGGGTCCTTCGGTCTTTTGCATTACATACCGATTCCTTGTAGAGATGCTTTAAGTTCAGAAGTAATTTCCACAACCTAGGGGTATATTTACTAAAGTGAGAGTTTTTAGAAGTGCAGATGTTGCCCATAGCAACCAATAAGATTCTACTTAACATTTAACCATACTTGCCTACCCTCCCGATTTGGTTGGGAGCCTCCCAAAAATCGGGTGCTGCTCCCGACCTCCCGGGAAGGCAGGCAATCCTCCCAGCTGCTGCCCACCCCTCCTACCCCCCTGCAATTACTTTTGAAACCCCCGCAGCAGGGGGGCTGGTGACGCGATTTACGCTGAATCGCGCAATTTTGGCCCCGCCCCCTGCTTTACAATACCTGTAATATCTGCATTGTGTAGCGGGGACGGGGCCAAAATGATGCAAGGCCCCGACCCCTGACCCGTCACAAATACTCGTTGTCTGGCTGGCCCTGCCTCCTTGTGCTGGCCACGCCCCCTGTCTTGCTGATCTGGCTACTCCCTCCCGGAAGGGGCAGCCAGAAAGCCTGCAAGCCTGCATTTAACTAGCACCTTTTAGAAGATAATAGCTAGAATCTGATTGGTTGCTATGGGCAACATCTCCATTTCTAAAAACTCTCACTTTAGTAAATATACCCCCTAGTCTGCAAGTGAAATTGTACATTGTATTTCAAGGCTGTGTAGTTACAGTGAGCACTAACATGTCTGCAGACTCCCTATAGTTCCCTTCTATGCACCTAGGGCAGATGGAAGTTGTGCCAGTGGAGTGCATTACTGTATGTAAGTGATATGCTAACAGGTGCAGCTTACTGTGTGCAGCATACAATGATTCATTGTTAGACACCCGTTACTGAATCACGTACTGTATGCTTGCTCCACAGAACTTAATATCTTGTTCGCTTGTACCACATAATGCCTGACCATGTTCTGCGGGAGGCGTATAGTGACGACACTCAGCTAAATATAGGACATATTTTTCTTTTAAGTTTAAAAAATGCTGAGCTTGCTGAATTTAGCCTGACTGCCAGGAAAGCATTTCAGTCTAACCTCATACCCTGACATCTGTATTAGTATAGAGTTTTGTATAAAAATATTATTACATGATTATTAATCTATATTGCTGCTAACCCGCTGACTTGCTGGCTCACAGTAGGAACCTGTCATAACAAGTGGAGTTTTCTACCTACTGTTTGCTTTCACTAATAGGGCGGGATGTACTAAGCATCGCATCTGTGTGCTGACTGACATATGCTTCAAAATACAATAGAGATGTCTGTATTTTTTCCTTCATTTTCAAATTGAAACATGCCAATGAAATTAGAACAGATGATGGGCTCCATTTATTAACGAGTTTCAGGTGTGTGAGCTCGTGAGGGAAAATAAGTGTGGATGTTATTTATTATTGCATGGAAAGTGTTCTTCTACAGAAGCACTATTATTTTCACCATGCAATCCAGTAGGCTACCCTTATTTATAAATGAACGTTAATGCTAACTTACCGTTCTTTTCCTTAATTTCAACTCTCCATCTGTAAAGCAACGCTCACAAGCGCTGTGGTCCGTCCTGTCCATAATTCCCTAATGTACAGCTGCAGCACCCGAAACCCCCCCTCCACCGTGGATAGCACCTAGCGAGCCCGCCCCATGCCCACCCCCAGTGCACAACAGTCGGCGCACTCCCTGTAGCAGCAGCCAGTGACCCCCTTCCACCCTCCGACACTATCCAGAGCCCCCCGGCCCCCTACCTCCCGCAGCAGCCTGGGGTCCCCTTCCTCCCTCCTTCCTGCAGCCACTGGTGCCTAAGTTCCTTCCATCCTCACTCCCGCAGGACCTCAGCACAGAGGACCTTATTCAGAGTTGGTCGCGAGCACCGATGCGCTCGTGACCGACTCGGTGGTTAGGCCTGAGCACGCTCAGCAGCCGCACTGCGCGTGCGCAAGCGCCGGAGCCACAGAGAAACTCTGTGGCTCCGGAGCTCACTACCAAAGGGGCGGCTGTCGATGTAGATCGACAACTCGCCCCGTTTGGTAGGCGGGCCAGGGGGGTGGTTTAGAAAATGAAGGCGTTCCTTTACGAACGCCTACCATTTTGTGGGCGGCCGCACTGACATCATCAGTGATGTCAGTTGGGAGCTTCCTGCTCCATCAGAGCAGAAAGCTCCCTGGGGCTTACGAGTGCCCAGATCCAACCTTAGGGTCTGGTCGTAAGCCCCGATGGTTACGATGATGATCACCATCGCGACCATCAACCTGGTCGGTCGTTAAGCTGTGGGTGGTAACCCACAGCTTAATGATCGACAAGGAGGCAGCCGTTCAGGATGCAAGCGGCCACCCTGATTTTGTGCGACCGCTTGCATCTAATGACCGCCTCTGAATGAGGTCCAGAGACCTTTCCATCCCTGCCGCTGCAGGGAAAACAAGGAGGGAGCCAGGTCTCACAGCGCATGTGCACAATATAAAAAAAGAAATAACTTCCATTTGTCAGTGCTGTTTGGAGAGAAAAAACAGCGCTCACAGGTTGTTTCGCATTACCGCTTGCAGGGGAGGAAACTATTGATAAATTCAAGTAAAGAAAACCTATAAGCCGCAGTGATCGGTAATGCTAAATAACATGGCAGGACCGGCTCTAGGGGTGTTCGACTAGTGCAGTCGAACAGGGGCGCCAACCACGCACCCCTGCCCAACATCCCGATTTCAGCGGGACAGTACTCTCCCGCTGTTCCACCCGTGGGCCGAAGTGGCCCGCGGGTGGTCAAATCGGGAGGTTGGGACCCCCACTGCTGCAGCGGTGCCTGACCCCGGAGTCTGAATGGATGCTGCGCGCATGCGCGCGGCATCCATTCGGTGACGGGAGAGGGCTGAGGGAAGCCCAGCTAGTGAGGCTCACCCCCCAGCCTGATGTTGTTTGGAGGCGTGCCATGGTAATTAGGCCACGCCCCAATTTTTGGTCGTGCTCGATGTAGGAGCGCACTACAGAGAGCCAGCACAGGGTACTCCAACCCCTGAAGCCGGCCCTGTAACATGGAGCCCTTATATTGTTGGAATATCACTGAGGGGGGACCACTTGTCAATGTCGCTACCCCACCAAAAAAAAGACTCACCAGTCTAAGCTGTTCTCTATCCATAGATGTACAGTATCTACCTGAAAGTGCTAATACCCCGTTAGGAAAGGACATGCTGCCCAGCCACAGATGGACTCTGCAGTCCATGCATCTGTCATGCCATATAAGTATTCGCCAGATGGTGCAGCTACCGCAGTCTAAAGGACTAGCCTATGCTGCAGCCAGAGGGACCTACTAGTCAAAGCCACTGTCCCGCAACAGAAATTTTATGCAGATTTGGTTCTCCATATGACCTCATAACGTGAAGGAACCCCAAATCTCTGCATTTAAAGGTATATTGGGCATATATGCTACTGTATTCTCCTTGTAGAGTTTTCTGGTCCATAACAACGGGCTGCAAGCTTACATTTTTGATCAACATATGAAAAACATCCTCATGTTGATTTGCTAGAAAGTTAGAAACACACAGATTTGCAGGGTATTATTGTTAGTGCAAAAACAAAAGTCTTTGTATTTTATACATACAGTATATGGCATTATTGTTGCCACGCAGCTGGTACCATGTATGATATGCGTAAAACCGAGCACGGGCATATTTCTTTTATTTTTTGTTTCAAAATTGTACCTAGTGCTATCATTTCTGCTTCCAATAAAGTCTATAAAAGGCCTAGCTGGGTATGGTTCACAAGCCAGCCTCTGTATAGCATACTTATATGCCATGTGCAAATGACAATGCACAATGGGTGCGCGTTGTAACCATAAAATCAGAAAAAAAAAATGTATATATAAAAAACATGTAATTTATTACACATAAAAACTAAGAGACAAAGGGCTCTATTTACTACAATCCGCATTTGTAATGCAGATTGCAGTGTGATTTTACCGACTGAATTTGCATTGCAAATTCAGGCAATATCACAGGGATTTACTACAAATCCCTTGCAGGGACAGAGCTTGCAATAAAGCTCTGTCCCTGCAAATCCCCTCCGCACACTTATCACAGCATTTTCGCAAAAAATACCATGACAAGTGTCGACGCATGCGGCCATCGAGCGTCGCTAAGCCCCGCCCCCTGTGCTAAGCCCCGCCCCCATGATCGAGGACCCCCCCTCTCTTAATTACACTTACCTGCGTGTGCTCCGGTGATGTCCTCCGTGGCTCCGGTCAGCTGACATCCCATACTGCACTGGGACCAGGTCAGGTGATGACTGGGCCCCAGTGCAGCATGGGAAACCAGCTGACCGGAGGGAGGACATCACCGGAGCTCTGATCACCGGTCCCTGGACTCAGGTAAGTATTTTTTTTACTATTTTTAGACCACACAGCTGATCACTGGGGCCAGCTCTGGGCTCTGCTCTGCCCGTTAGCGCAGGGAAGGAGTCCGGTAACCGGGGAAGACCCTAGATAACGCCTCCTCCAGGTGGCGTTATTATCACAGGGCTTTCCCCGGTGTTTTTTCACAATTTATTTTTAGTAACTTTGGCCAGATCACATTTCCCATTACAATTCTGGGAAATGCGATCTGCTTACTAAAAATAAGTGATAATTAGGGCTTGGAGTAGAATTTTATGAATTCTACTCCAATTGCCCTGTAATAACTATAGGTGATACTAAAATAATGTGAAAAGGGTGTGAAAACACCCTTTTTCACTTTATTTTAGTAAAAATGTTAATAAATAGAGCCAAAGTGTCCCTCAAGATAAAAAATTACATATGAAGCATATGCATAGAGTATCCAGAATAATAGTAAAAGTCTTCATTTAAATGGAAACAAAATGACAAGCAGTGTCTTTATCTCCATATAAAGTGAAGAGTAGCCGCACAGTATCCAGATAATAATTAGAGCACATGTAAAGGATTTTGTTACCACATGCTGGCATAACTGGAGCCGGGATAGTGAAATCAATGTCCCAGATATCTGTGTATCCTGGTGGGTATCGTCACCGCTGTTGCTCCTTATAGATTCACCGTTAGCGGCTCCTGTGACTCAGATGTGCCTGTGGTCCATAGGAAAGATATACCCGTGGTATTTGGATTTTTTGCAGCTCAGTGTAGAAGGCGGCAGGCTTATCATGAGAGGAGCAATCTGGTCTTGACTGGATAAACGTCTATATATAAAAAGACAGGTCCCGTGCATAAAATTTTCTAACGCATTTCTCTATCTTGTTATAGACACTTACCCTCTGAGGAAACCGTCACTATAACAAGACTCCCACACTGCGCACTGCTCTGCTGAAAGTGGCTGTGTGCAGAGACTCACAAGTGGCTGTGCTGGAAAAGTGACTGTGTAAGGGGGCTCACTGCGCGCTGATGTATGCTGCGTTGTACTCTGCTAAAGTGGCTGTATCCAGACTTACAAGTGGCTGTGCTGGCAAAGTGACTGTGTAAGGGGGCACACTGCACGCTGAAGTATGCTGCACTATACTCTGCTGATTAAAGTGGCTGTGTCCAAGTGGCTGTATGTACAAAAAAAAGTTTAAAAAAGTAAAAAAATACTTTCAAGAAAGTTAAAAGTTTAAAAAGTAAAAAAAAAAAAACTTATTTTTTTGGTGCTGTACCCCACTGTGTATACAGGCACTGTGACTCCTTGGACTGTACCCCACTGTGTATACAACTACTGTGATTCCTTGGGCTGTAGCCCACTGCGTATACAAGTACTGTGACTCTGTTGACCATAGCCCACTGTGTATACAAGAACTGTGACTCCTTGGGCCTTAGCCCACTGCGTATACCAGTACTGTGACTCTGCAGGCCGTAGCCCTCTGTGCATACATGCCTACCCTCCCGGAACTCACGGGAGGCTCCCGATTTTTCGGGTAACCCCCCACACCCTCGGAAGGGTAGGCATTTCTCTCCGCATTTTTGCCAATTTCTTAGTGAAGTGGGCAGAATGGGGAGAAATTGCGTGGCGATCGCGGGTCTCCGTATAGGGGGCAGGGTTTAATGAAGCAATTCTTTGTGAATTGCGTCATTGGTCCTGTCCCCTATTTAAATTCGAGCCAATCATGACAATTTACTGCAAGGGGGTGGGGCTTAATTATGTGAATTGTCAGGCCCCGCCCCCATCGCCACCCTCCAGCTTCTCTTACCCATGCTTTTCCCGGGAAGAGACAAAAAAAAGTATAGAAGCACCGTGACTCCTTGGGCCTTAGCCCACTCTGTATACAAGCATCGTAACTCATTGGGTCTTAGCCCACTGTGTATAGAAGCACTGTGACTCCTTGGGCCATAGCCCATTGTGTTTACAAGCACCATGACTCCTTGGGCCTTAGCCCTCTGTGTATACAAGTATGTGACTCGGCAGGCCATAGCCCACTATGTATACAAGCACTGTGACTCCTTGGGCCATAGCCCATTGTGTTTACAAGCACCATGACTCCTTGGGCCTTAGCCCTCTGCGTATAAAACAACCGTGACTCCTTGGACCTTAGCCCTCTGTGTGTCCATAACACACAAGTACTGTGTCTCAGTAGTGAGTGGCAGTGTTTCGTAAATGTGCTTTAAACTGCTGGGTCTGTGCCGCTGCTCTGTCGCTTAGTAACTAACCACATGATTGCAGCCTTTGGCCGATAATGGTAAAAACAATATTGTGAGCTGTGAGGTAGTCTAAATTGACTGTAAATTACTGGAAATTAATGTTATTTAGAAAATGTGATTTTATCTTTTTTTGCCAATTTTTGTAAAAAAAAATCCAAATCCAAAACCAGCAACGGCGGTTTGGCAAATCCAAAGCGTGATGACGAATCAGAGCCAAATCCAAATCCAGCAAAAATGGTCCGGCGCACATCCCTAGTTTTAGCACAGTGAGTGAAAAAGTGAGGTCATGGCACACAGGCATAGTCAAAAGGCCAGGGATCAAGGAAGACAGCACAGTGTTATACAGATGTGTCCTTACACATCTTTGCTGCAGTCACACTAAAAAAAAACTTCAGCACGCCCGGTCTTGCGAGACTTAGATAGCATTGGGCATTTTTTTTGCATCTTCATTTGGCGAGAATGCATCTAATACGCAATGTGATATGACTAGGATGCACCAGCAGACTGTGTTGATTAATATTATATGCATGTCTGTCTGTTTGAACGCTGTTGCATGGGCGTACATAAATTTGCCACTGCAATGGCATATGCAGTTTGAGTACTCACTACGTGCGACGAGGTTAGCAATTTCTGAGTAAGGTCTGACCTGTTGTAATTGTGCGTGATGGGATGATTACTCAATGGGCCTGATTCAGAGCCACTCACTAGATGCGATCACTCGCACGATGTGTGTGCAAATTGCGTAGGCAGTGTTATCGCACAGCAATGCATTAGCACGCCCAGTTTTTCTTAGAGAGCGATCACATAGTGTATGCAGACACCCACCAGCCTGTCTTAAGACGCCCACTTGTGCACGTCATGTCCAGGAAGTGTATACAACCATTGGTACATCTGATGCTATCACAGCGCTTGAGGTTGACCATACCCTGCCGCAAGCACTGCGAGCACTTCAGTGTAAAAACATGCCAGGTGACGTGTACTATGATGCTGTCTTTTAATTATGCACACCTCTAATACGCCGTTGAGATGCTCAGGCACGTCTGCATTTGCACCTCCACTCCCCCGTTTTTAATGGCCAACCCCTGTTACCACCTACAAACGGCTTCCTCGGTCACTCATTCTGCTGGGCTGTCTATGCGCAGCGAGCTAATTAATTGTGATCATTCGTTAAGGTATGCACATGCACACTGCAATGCATACGCATGCGCACACTGCATACCATCGACAACAGCGAGAGTATGCATCTTAGCGAGCGGCTCTGCATCAGGCCCAATGTTCCTGATGTAAATGCAGGACTGCAAGGTATTGTGAGATAGCGGTAGTGGGCGCCTCTATACTGGCTGTGCGAAGTCATTCATTAGCATATTTTTTGCAGCGGGTCTGTGTGTGTTATCGTAGCTGTGATCTCAATAGCAAACCGTGGTGAATCAGGCCTACAGTACGAATTGCTACAATGTAGCGGCTGCAGCTTTTTTCATTCCAAGTTTCGTTGTGCACACAGATATACAAGTGTTACATATGAAATTATTCAGGACAGTCTGTTGCTGCGTCTTTATGGCAAGTTGCCCTGCGTGGTGTATTGAGGATAGATGTACTGTATTAGTACACATCTGTAGTTAGTGAATAAGCGAGGCCTGTGGAGGAGGGGGGCAGAAAAAAATGGAGATCATTGACTATATATCATGTACAGAGTATTTAAGACTGTTCACTATGTGCTGTACTAGGGACATCATACTAGTCTTTATTTGCTGGACTTAGAATTTAAATACTACATGGTGTGTGACATAATGGGGCCTTTTGACTAGAGGTTAGTGTGTAATGTCCTGAGTGTGTGGAATGGTCAGTCTGTGATGTCCTGAGTGTGTGGAATGGTCAGCGTGTGATGTCCTGAGTGTGTGGACTGGTCAGCGTGTGATGTCCTGAGTGTGTGGACTGGTCAGTGAGTGATGTCCTGAGTGTGTGGACTGGTCAGCGTGTGATGTCATGAGTGTGTGGACGGGTCAGCGTGTGATGTCCTGAGTGTGTGGACTGGTCAGCGTGTGATGTCCTGAGTGTGTGGTCTGGTTAGCGTGTGATGTCCTGAGTGTGTGGTCTGGCCAGCATGTGATGTCCTGAGTGTGTGGACTGGTCAGCGTGTGATGTCCTGAGTGTGTGGACTGATCAGCGTGTGATGTCATGAGTGTGTGGACTGGTCAGCGTGTGATGTCCTGAGTGTGTGGAATGGTCAGCGTGTGATGTCCTGAGTGTGTGGACTGGTCAGCGTGTGATGTCCCGAGTGTGTGGACTGGTCAGCGTGTGATGTCCTGAGTGTATGATCTGGTCAGCGTGTGATGTCCTGAGTGTATGGACTGGTCAGAGTGTGATGTCCTGGGTGTGTGGTCTCGTCAGCGTGTGATGTCCTGAGTGTGTTGTCTCGTCAGCGGGTGATGTCCTGAGTTTGTGGTCTTGTCATCGTGTGATGTCCTGAGTGTGTGGTCACATCAACGTGTGATGTCCTGAGTGTGTGATGTCCTGAGTGTGTGGTGTGATCCACGTTTGATGTCCTCTGTGTGTGGGCTGGTCTGTGTGTGATGTCCTGAGTGTGTGGTCTGGTCCACGTGTGATGTCCTAAGTGTATGGTCAGTGGGCCTGATTCAGAGCCGCTCGTAAGCGGCCGCTCGTTCGCTCCGAGCGATGTTTGCCCAACTGCACATGCGTACGGATCGTAATACGCATGCGCGAACCAGTCAGTGCAGCCGAAAATCGTTTGTTCGCTAAATAGCGAATGCCTGCTATTTTGAGTGACAGGAGGAGGCGTATGTGGGTGGTAACAGGGGAAGGTGCTTGAAAACGGGGAGTGGAGATCCGAACGCAGGCGCGCTTAAAGGTCAAAATGGGCGTTTTATGGGTGTGCATAATTAATACAGCAGCGTCATTGACCACGTCACTGGGTTATTTTATAGCCAGAACTGCTCGCAAAATTGTGGTATCAAAAACCAACCACAAGAATAGCGAGCAGTTCATACGCTGGTCGATGTACTCGATTATACAAAAAGAGATGTACAGAATTGAAATGCGCAACCCAAAAGCAGCTACTGGAGTAGTGTCAAAAAAGAGGTAACCTTCACCCTCCACCAAAAGAACACAAAAACCAAAGTGACACCACTCTACCAGCGCTAATACATGTATATACTTAAAACCAATGGTAGGTAGCTCCAAAGTCCTACAACTTTCATAAATAATGGATGGTCAGATGATTCTTAGATCCAACATGATCCGTTGAAACAAATGGCATATGTCCCCATATAAAAAAAGAGGATGTGGCATATAGTGAAGTACAGTTTAATACATAAAAAACATATAGCACAATAGACAAAAGAATGGTTCCTGATGAACCCGTAGAAATTACTGGCAATAGCACATAGTGACAGGCAGTAGGTTCTTTTTAAATGGAATCCCCCACCAGCCAAAATGGAAACAATTACCAGCTGTTTAAAAAAAACTTGCAGTAGTCAGGTCTTTATGAACGGTGAAAGTGCCACGGTCCAGCGTCTATCCGGAATATAGAATGGATACTAGCCAGCATCCGTCACACGTTCCCTGCAATGTCGCAAGTCCCAGAAACAACCAACGCGTTTCAACCCCTTGCCCGGGGTCTTTTTCAAGGTTCACAGTAAATGGAAGAGGTTGATGAAATGCCCAGAGATGAGCTTTTAGCGGAGAAATCAAGTAATAAATCTAACCATAAACAAAATATTTTTGACTGGGCATTCATCACAACCTACAGTTGTCAACATATGATAATCGAAAAGACTGAAAAAACATTGGAGTATCTTATAGAAGGATCCGGTTATAGGTACTCTAATCCCGGCAAAACCTAAATGTATTTATAGGAAGGCCCCTTCATTAAAAACTGTTCTCGTAAAAAGTGCACTACCAAAAATTAAAAATATGACAACTATTAAATCAAAAGGGTTTTATAGGTACGGTATGTGCATAGCTTGTCGTCATATCAAGAATATTGGAACAGCAAAAATAACAACAATTGAGATAAATGGAAAGATAAATCCCATTCAGGAATTTATAACATGTAATACTAGTAACGTGATATATGCCGTAGAATGTGAATGTGGCCTTTTCTATGTTGGAACGCACCTCAAGACCTTTAAGGGTACGAATAGGAGAGCATTTGCGCAACATAAGAAAGGGCCTTGAGACGCATGCTTTATCAAATCACTTTAAGCAGTGTCATAATTGTAGACCAATGGCTATAAAAAGATTTTTAGGATTAACTTGTATTAAGGGACATTGGAGGCAGAGGGATTTACCTAAGCAGCTAGCTAAGGCTGAGATGAAAAAAATTTATGAATTAGGTACTCTCAAACCAGGAGGGCTGAACCTAGATTTTGAGGTCAAATGGTTTTTATAATACTTTCAATGTGTTTTTTATTGTGTATATTAATTATGGTTTTATTGTGTTTTATATTAATAGGCACAGAGCACTTTAGAATCGAATTACCTCAATCCGCAATTTATATTAAATAATCTATAGATTTATCAGACACGCGATGTGAAACTGAATAGAGAACTAAGTATTGCTCTCAAAAGCGTCCTGTAACTATAGTTACAGCCAAGGAAATTACGTAGCGCTACTATAAGCAGAGGATAACACGCACCCTGGCTGTTAAGCGGAAGGAGAGGAATCACGTGCTTTGTGCTGATGGAAGTGATTGGCCGGACACAGCAAGTGATCATGGGACTTGTAGTTGCCTTATGTATAGAGATCAGCTGTGTCCGGACCGTTCTGATAGGATACACGATGTATTTAATGGACTCACTTTCCTTTGGAATTACTGTGAACCTTGAAAAAGACCCCGGGCAAGGGGTTGAAATGCGTTGGATGTTTCTGGGACTTGCGACATTGCAGGGAACGTGTGACGGATGCCGGCTAGTATCCAGTGTATATTCCGGACAGACGCTGGACCACGGCACTTTCACCGTTCAAAAAGACCTGACTACTGCAAGTTTTTTTCATCCAGCTGGTAATTGTTTCCATTTTGGCTGGTGGGGGATTCCATTTAAAAGAACCTACTGCCTGTCACTATGTGCTATTGCCAGTAATTTCTACGGGTTCATCAGGAACCATTCTTTTGTCTATTGTGCTATATGTTTTTTATGAATAAAAAGTATGTTGTAGCGCTCAACCTTCTCGTTCCGTCCAGTAATATATGAATGGCTAATTGTCAAATGAATGACTAATTATCATTAAATTGAAACAAATAGATTCTGATGGTGTAAATTGAGTACCATGTACCAAGTTATAGTCAATGAAAAAGATAAGATAATGATATCTCATTAGTATGAAAATCCCATTAGGTAGGAATGTACAATGTAACAGAATGGTAACCAGTACGCGTGTGTATCAAAGTATCACAAAAATATTTATTCACTAAACCAAGGATAGTTAAAACTGGTGCACAAATATAAGATGGTCTCTGTATCTTTCAATCATGTAGGATGAGTGGTAAATCAGAAATCTAATGGTTAAATAGTTCCTGTCCAATGTCACTGCATAATCAAAACAGAACAATCTGCGGCGTCCCGCTAATAAAGAAAAAATGGTGATGGTTGATGAACTACGGTGCCCGGGATGATGTTCCTGGGGTCAGGAAGTACGGTGTGGCCTTGATGGGGAGAGGCTAGTTCTCTACAGTGCGTGTAGCTACTTGGCATCAATGTCGGAGGGTGCCCGATATGTCAGGCCACCTCCAACATACAACGCCACAGCGTGCGCTGAGGTCGGGGGCCGGGACACCACGGTCACACCGCTCGTGAGAGTAATGTGCCGTGTGTCTCCCTTTGCCGACCTGGGACTCACCTCTCTACCCTGAAGGGCACCACTCCTAGCCCTGCCGGCTCCGGCTTCCACACTTCTGCAGTGCTGTCTTCCTGGGTTGATCACGTGACTACGACGGTGTTGTACGTTGATGTCTCTTGGAAACAATAGCTGTATCCCATCGTCCAGCAGCAAGAGCTCATATATGGGACTGATAGACATTTGGAATAAAAGGGAGGAGAGAGCCCGAGATGTTTTTGGGTCAATTACCACAACTCAACACCAACAAAGCAAAGGCTTCAAATTTTGTGACACCTTTCTTAAACTCGAGAAATTAGTTAACAAAGACACGAGACTTTGGTGGGATACACACACCCTGCAATGGTATAAAGAAAATAATTTAATACCCAAAGGCCTACGAATTAAAAAACAACCCACATGTAATCTGGAGGACACGATCTTTATGACCAAATGGGATGAAATATTACAAGATTGTTCCAATAAATTGATTCAATTAATTATCTGCCAACAACAGGAACAATTAAAACAATTAGAAGAGGAAATACAGAATTTAAATTCACAATTGGAACCCTATCACAACGAACAGGAGTTCATAACACTCTCAGATTAAACAGCTAATAGAGTACTGAAAATTGAGAACACACTGATAGAAAACAAAAAGAATAAGATCATAAGGGACAAGTTTGGTATCAAAACTGCTAGGAACACTAAGAAACATAAAACACCAATATCGAAACAACCATACAAGACCATACCTGGTAGTCCCATCTACAAAAAACTTAATTTAACTTACCAACAATATATGTCCAAAATACATAGGACAGACCATCAGATTGATTTATTCAAAGATATTGAGAAAGAACTCCCATTAGAGGATTCAGACACAACTGATTCAAACATCTCATTTTCTATTTATGAAATTGGAGACGAACAAGATTATGAGGACCTAGCTAGGTTATCCCTAGAAACAGGATGGATCAATAGTAGTCTACTAAATGACAAACAAGTTACACTGACAGGGACACAAATACAAACCACCTTACAGAGTGAACATCTAGAAGCACCCAACATGCCCTCCAGAGAGGAAGCAACTTCAATTATACCTACACTAAAAGAAGTATCAGTGACAGAATGTGCCAGTCCCCTTTTTTTAGATCAGGGTATAATGGCCAACATGTCAGCAAAACCATCACCAACACAGGGGAAAAGAAAGTTAGAAGTACCAGAAGGGGATGTAGAGGAGGTGAAAAAAGCCAGAAAACACGCAAAAAGAGACAATAGAATTAGGGAAAGGCATATTTAATCTGAGCAACAGCACTCTATCAATAGAACAAATGAAACTATTTGACAAAGGATTAAAATTTGCCCCAGTTAACAAGCTGGATAAATTCCAAACCTATTTAGACCTACACAGTTTCAAAAGGAAACTGTTACTAAAGAAATTCTTTTCTTCCACGCTACCACCACAAATTAAAAACTCGACACAAATGGGAACATTTAAACACACTTCCCTTAAACCTTCCTCTAATTTTTACCCCAGTCACATGCAAGAAGCACAAATTGAAACATTCATCAGGATGGTAGAAAGGGACATTGAGAAATTAGAAGAACCAAGAAGCAAACATAAGGCATTCAATCTGACACGAAAGGAAACATTGGCCATACAGGAATTACAGAATAACCATCACATCATTATAAAACCCGCAGATAAGGGGGGGGGGAATAGTAGTATTGTCCAAACAGGATTATCTCAAAGAGGCCCAAAGAATACTCAATGATGAGACAATGTATCAGAAATTAAAGACAGATCCAACCACAAAATTTCAGGATCTACTCAATATACAACTCCAGAAAGGCTTACAGGTGGGGGTTTTGACAGATAAGGAATTCAGATATATACAGACGCAACATCCCATTATACCGGTATTCTATTACCTGCCCAAATTGCACAAAAACGCAGAATCACCCCCAGGAAGACCAATCATTTCCGGTATAGGAAGCGTAACCTCCAAACTATCAGAATACCTGGACCTGGTACTACAACCGTATGTACAAAAACAACGGGCATATTTGAGAGACACGACATCTACACTTAATTACCTGAAAGACATCACATGGGACAAAGACCTATGGCTAGTAACGGCAGACATAACATCTCTCTATTCAGTAATAGATCACCAACAAGGCACTGCAAGTATTAATTATCACCTAGAACAGGATCCTGACATGCTAGAGACACAACGACACTTTACAATAGAATGCATCCAATTTATCTTGGAACATAACTACGTCTGGTTCGAGAACCAGTTTTACCTTCAACAAGCAGGTACCGCTATGGGCACGAGATTCGCCCCAAGTTATGCCAACCTTTACATGAGTTGGTGGGAGGACCAACATATCTGGAATAATCCGGATCTTGGGGCGAATCTCGTGCTCTGGAAAAGATATATAGACGATATATTAATGGTCTGGAGAGGGGATGAGTCACAACTTAAAGATTTTATAGGATGACTGAATACCAATAATAACAACTTAATATTCACAGCCACTTACAGTAAAACCAATTTAGAATTTTTAGACCTCGAGATCTATATTGAAAATGGTAATATACAAACTAGAACTTTCAAAAAGAAAGTAGATGTCAACAGCTTTATTTTATCCAGCAGCTGGCACCATCCTAATTGGTTAAGCGCAGTACCAAAGAGTCAGTACATCAGGCTGAGGAGAAATTGTTCAAAAAAGGAGGATTTCATTAGACAAGGGAATGAACTGACAACACAATTTATTGAAAAAAATTATGACATTGAAACCCTAGGGAAAGCATTCAAAGAGGTAGAAAATGTAGAGAGAGATACACTTCTACAATACAAAGAAAAAGGTAATGCCCAATTAGAAAATAGAGTTCTTTTTATTACAAATTTCTCTAAACAATACAAAGATATACAAAAGGTTATAAAGAAACATTGGCCTATACTACTAGAAGATGAGACACTGGCGGATCATCTGCCCCCCTTCCCGAAGATTATTTATAGGAAAGCACCAGACCTCAGATCCAAGCTGGTACATAATTACCCCCACCACTACATGACAAATGACAATAAATAATAATAAATAATACCAAACCGACAAACGGATTATTTTACTGTGGGAATTGCCCAGGATGTATGAACATCAGTAAATGTAGCACGAAATCTACAAATACCTTCCAATCAAAACACACAGGCACCACGTACGATATAAAAGACAGACTTACGTGCAATAGCAAGAGAATCATTTATTTATTAGAATGCGGGTGTGGGAAACAATACATAGGCCGCACTATAAGACCACTTAAAATCCGCATCAGTGAACATATACGAAACATCAAGAAAGCCCTGGAAGACCATAATCTGTCGAAACATTTTAAGGAATTCCACAACAGTGATCACAAATCACTGAGATTTATAGGGATAGAAGAAATAAAACCCAACTGGAGAGGAGGTGATTTTACAAATAGAATCAACAAACAAGAACTTAGATGGATGTACGAGCTTAAAACATTTGCAGCTAGGGGTTTGAATAAGGACAAAGAGGTCATGTCTATCATATGTAAAAAGACATGAGAAAACCAACCCGGGTACTTACTGGTTCCCTTATATTAATATACAACAAAAGTGAGAGCTGCCATGAGACACTATAGACATATCCATCAAACATAATTATGTACGTTCCAAACATTTTGATGTTTAGGAACGCCACTAGAATAAGTCAAAATAGACTTGTTATGGTTTTAACTGATAACACTTATTGGTTTGTTCTTTCACAGTTTTGGATTTACTTTTTATATACCAGAATAAGTCGAATTAGACATGTCATGGTTTTAACTGACAATACTTATTGGTTTGCTCTTTCATAGTTTTGGATTCACTTTAATTCCATACTTACTGATAAAGTTATAGGATTGTGCTAATAAATGTAATGCCAGTACACCAGAATGGTTGATTGACAGCAATCAACACCTATTCAGAGTGACTGAACTATCCACCAATCAATTAAGCTATCTTTGAACACTTTTGGACCGCCCTCAGACTACTTATTCAGATGTCATGAACTCTATCACTACAGCATCTCCTTGAAAAAGGCCCTAGAGGCTGAAACGCGTTGGAGTACACTACACGCTAAAGATTCCAAAGTTATCTGCTTTTTTGCCTACACCAAGGACGTAAGACCAAGGTGCACTTCATAGATGATCCGGAACCTTTCTTCAACAGCTATTGTTTCCAAGAGACATCAACGTACAACACCGTCGTAGTCACGTGACCAAGCCAGGAAGACAATGCTGCAGAAGTGTGGAAGCCGGAGCCAGCAGGGCTAGGAGTGGTGCCCTTCAGGGTAGAGAGGTGAGTCCCAGGTCGGCAAAGGGAGACACACGGCACATTACTCTCATGAGCGGTGTGACCGTAGTGTCCCGGCCCCGGACCTCAGCGCACGCTGTGGCGTTGTATGTTGGAGGTGGCGTGACATATCGGGCACCCTCCGACATTGATGCCAAGTAGCTACACGCACTGTAGAGAACTAGCCTCTCCCCATCAAGGCCACACCGTACTTCCTGACCCCAGGAACATTATCCCGGGCACCGTAGTTCATCAACCATCACCATTTTTTCTTTATTAGCGGGACGCCGCAGATTGTTCTGTTTTGATTATGCAGTGACATTGGACAGGAACTATTTAACCATTAGATTTCTGATTTACCACTCATCCTACATGATTGAAAGATACAGAGACCATCTTATATTTGTGCACCAGTTTTAACTATCCTTGGTTTAGTGAATAAATATTTTTGTGATACTTTGATACACACGCGTACTGGTTACCATTCTGTTACATTGTACATTCCTACCTAATGGGATTTTCATACTAATGAGATATCATTATCTTATCTTTTTCATTGACTATAACTTGGTACATGGTACTCAATTTACACCATCAGAATCTATTTGTTTCAATTTAATGATAATTAGTCATTCATTTGACAATTAGCCATTCATATATTACTGGACAGAACGAGAAGGTTGAGCGCTACAACATACTTTTTATTCATGTTTAATATATATAGGTGGGGATACCTATAAGTTGTTAGCAGCTTACCTCCTTTAAAGAGCTCAGTGCGCAGGATCATTTTGTTTCTCTATATGTTTTTTATGTATTAAACTGTACTTCACTATATGCCACATCCTCTTTTTTTATATGGGGACATATGCCATTTGTTTCAACGGATCATGTTGGATCTAAGAGTCATCTGACCATCCATTATTTATGAAAGTTGGAGGACTTTGGAGCTACCTACCATTGGTTTTAAGTATATAGATGTATTAGCGCTGGTAGAGTGGTGTTACTTTGGTTTTTGTGATGTACTTGATTAATCTAATAAATAGCGGACATGACGTAGGATGCGAGCGTCCAGGGGGCTTTTTTTTCAAAATTACGTTCGCATGTTTTGTTCGCTCGTTCAGACCTAGAGGCGTGAACAGACCGCAAAGAGCGAACGGTTCATTTTCTGGACGAGCGAGCGCTAATTGCGTCCGGCTCTGAATCAGGCCCAGTGTGTGATGTCCTGAGTGTATGGTCAGTATGTAATGTCCTGACACAAACACTCTACCCCAGCACTCTATAGGAGCTTATACACATACACAATATAAAAGGCAGTAGAAATATACACCCTAATGCACCACTATGAGAAAGATAATGCTGTAGATGTACAAGTGAAAAAGAGAGATCTAACAATCCAGAACTCAGGACACAGCAGATAGTTTCAGCACAGCAACTTACCCACATACAGGGATCTATAGGTGAAAGCACAGACCTACAGCTTGGGGACACCTTAGTGGTATACACTTGCTACAGCCTGTATACATAGACTTACCATACTATCGCTTTAAACAGGGCCACTCATGAATTATACAGGCTCTGTAGCTGGCTGACTTCAATCCAGGATTTCACCTGATTTTATTCAGCCACAGAACCTGTTGAATTCATGAGTGTCCCGGTTTAAAGGGATAGTATGGTAAGCCTATGTATACACTAACACACAGCTCTATATAAAGGCCAGTACACACTAGACGAGTGTGTCTAGTGTGTACCGACCTCATAAGCGACGGCAACTGGCGGGGTGCCGGCATCGGCAAGTGCATACACACTTGCCGATGCAGGCAGCGATGGGGGCCATGCTGCATTCGGGGTCTGATGGGCGAAAACGCCGACGTGGCTTGGGAGCGGGCATCGTCAGTGACATTGAGGGTACACACTAGACGATGTTCCCAATATGTCGTCCGATCTGGCCAGATCGGACAACATATCGTCTAGTGTGTACCCGGCATAACACTGAAACACCCTATATACAGTACTGACACACAGCTCTCTCTAACACCGCAGCCCCCCTAGATACCGACACACAGATCTATATTACACCGCAGCCCCCTGTATACCAACACACAGCTCTATATAACACCGCAGCCCCCTACAGAGTTGCCTACCTTTAATATTCTCTTCCCGGGAGAAGCCCGGGTAAGAGAAGCAGCAGGGGGCTGACGGGGGCGGGGCTTGATGATTCACGTCATTGCGCCCCGCCCCCTCACGGTAAAATTGCCGCGATTGGGCACAATTTACATAGGGGGTGGGGCCAAATGCTGTGATTCATGCAGAATCACAGCTTAAGCCCCGCCCCCTTCACGGAGACCCGCGATTGCCGCGGGTATTCTCCTAATTCTGCCCACTTCACTAGGAAGTGGGCAGAATGCGGGAGAAATGCCTACCCTTCCGGGGGTGCGGGGGGTTACCCGAAAAATCGGGAGTCTCCCGCGAAAACCGGGAGGGTAGGCATGTATGGCCCCCTATATACCGACACACAGCTTTATATAACACCGCAGCCCCCCTAGATACCGACACACAGATCTATATTACACCGCAGCCTCCTGTATATCAACACACAGCTTTATATAACACCGCAGCCCCCCTAGATACTGACACACAGATCTATATTACACCGCAGCCCCTGTATACCAACACACAGCTCTATAACACCGCAGCCCCTATATACCGACACACAGCTTTATATAACACCACAGCCCCCTGTATACCAACACACAGCTCTATATAACACCGCAGCCCCCATATACTGACACACAGCTCTATATAACACCGCAGCCCCCTGTATACCAACACACAGCTCTATATAACACCGCAGCCCCCCTAGATACCGACACACAGATCTATATTACACCGCAGCCCCCTGAATACCAACACACAGCTCTATATAACACCGCAGCCCCCTATATACCGACACACAGCTTATATAACACCACAGCCCCCTGTATACCAACACACAGCTCTATATAACACCACAGCCCCCTATATACTGACACACAGCTCTATATAACACCGCAGCCCCCTGTATACCAACACACAGCTCTATATAACACCGCAGCCCCCTATATACCGATCCACAGCTTTATATAACAGTACGGCCCCTATATACAGACACACACTCCCCTATAAAAGGTAACACAGCCCCTATATACAGACATGCAGCCCCTTATAGGGTAAAAACAGCCACTATGTACACAAATCCCCCTATAGGGTTAAAATATCCCCTATTTACAGATATACCTATAGGGTAACACAGCTCCTATATACAGACACAGCCCCTCTATAAGGCAACACAACCCTTATATATACACAGCCCCTATATACAAACATTCCCCTACAGGGTAATACAGCTCCTATATATAGACACATAGGACCTCATTCAGACCCAGTCGCAAGCGCTGAGCACTCGCAAGCAGGTCGATGTTAAGGCCCTGCGCACGGCTGCACTGCGCGTGCGCAAGCCCTGGAGCGAGAGAGAATTTCTCTCGCTCCGGAGCTCATTACAAAATCGGCGGCTGTGGATGGTGATCAACAGCTCGACCCGTTTTGTAGACGGGGAGGGGGGGTGGCTCCACAAACGGAGGCGTTCCCAAGCAAACGCCTGCCGTTTTGTGGGCGGCCGCACTGACATCATCAGTGATGTCAGTGGGGAGTTTCCTGCTCGATCAGAGCAGGAAGCTCCCTGGGGCTTGCGGTTGCCGAGACCCAACCTTAGGGTCTCGTCGCAAGCCCCGATGGTCGCGATGGTCTTGACCATTGCGACCATCACCCTGGTCGGTTGCTAAGCTGTGGGTGTAACCCACAGCTTAGCTAGCGACCAGGAGGCCGCACTAAAAAAAAAGAAGCATCCGCCCTCATTCAGAGAGAGCATTCGCTTATTGCGACCGCCTCTAAATGAGGGCCATAGTCCTTATATACATCCACACAATCCCCTCTATAAAAGGTAACACAGCTCCTACAGTATATACAGACACATAGCCCCCATATACAAACAACCCCCTATATGGTAATACAGCTCCTTTATATAGACACACAGCTCTTATATACAGACACACAGCCCCTATACACAGACACACATCTCCCATATACAAACAGTCTCCTATAGGGTAACACAGCCCCTATGTACAGACACACAGTCCCCTGTAAAGTAACACAGCCCCTATGTACAGGCACACAGGGCCTAATTCAGGACGCTCGCAAGCGGGTCGATGGTGCCCTAATGCGCATGCGCACAACGGAGGGAGTCTCGCACCAAAAGGGGGCGTGCTGTCGATGGTGAGTGACAGCACGCCCCCTTTGGTGGGCGTGCCGGGGGCGTGGCTGCCAGACGGAGGCGTTCCCATGGGAACGCCTACCGTCTGGGTCCGGCCGTGGGAGTGATTTTGGGTCTGATAGAGCCAAAATCACTCCAGGGCTTGCGGCAGCGAGACCCTACCGCAGGGTCTCGTCGCAAGCCCGATGGTCGCGATGGTCTTGACCATCGCGACCATCATCATGGACGCTCGCTATAGCTGTGGGTGGTAACCAAGAGGCCGCTCCAAGTTGAGGTAGGAGGGCCGCTCCAAATTGAGGTAGGAGGGCCCTGATTCAGAGCGAGCGCTCTGGTCAGAGCGTCCGGCTCTGAATCAGGCCCACAGTTCTCTATAGGGTAACACAACCCCTATGTACAGGCACACAGTCCTTTATAGGGTAACACAGCCCCTATGTACAGACACACAGTCCCCTGTAAAGTAACACAGTATCTATAAAAAGACACACAGCCCCTATATAACATGAATGAGCAGCTCCTCAGCGTCACCACCCGCCCTAACTGTAGACATGATGCTGCTGTGCTGGGGGTATCAAAGATCCTTCTGTGCTTGGAGTCATTCAGCTCTCACTCCCTGGGCCCAGTAACTGCCAAGCCCCGCCTCTTCCTCTCACACAGGCCCCGCACCCAGACTGAACGCAGCCCTCGATTCAATCTGGAGAGAGGAGAGCAGGAAGCAGTGTGTAGCAGCCTGTCCCCAGGAGACTGTGAAATAGCATTATACACTGGGGACACCCTTGGGGGAGGCAAAGTCATGGTGGCTGAATCCACCCATACAGCGCATCCCCCAGCGTTGTGGGACCCACTAAGCCCTGCCCCCTTTCAGAAAGGGACATGGTCACAACACAGTGGAGCCCACCGGGGAATTACCCGATTCCCCGGCAGCCCAGTCCAAGCCTGCCCTCAGTCCTGAGCAATCAGGCAGTGCAGGCTGTGTCTGTGAAGGGGCAGGGCCACTCTGTATGTCAGTCTAGCAGTCATTGAGAGCTCTGGGGTGGGGGCGGGGCCTCACTGTATGTCAGTTTAGGAGTATGGATGGACATCGGAAGCCCACCATCATATGATGGCAGTGCTTCCACCATTGAATCTTTCGATGCAATGGTAACTAACCATTGCATCAAAAGAATTTGATAGCAAAAACTATTACTATGAATAGTTAAGGGGCAGGATTGGGGGCGGGGCTAAGGGGGGACCGGGCTCAGAGCCGACGCAGAAAAAACCAAGCAGAGCTGGGGAGATAGAAACACTGTCACTCACTTCCCCTGCTGCTCCTGCTATGTCACAGCCGACACTGGGAGTCTGGATCTGTGTGTGTTTCTGAGTGACTGCTGCTGCTGCAGGACCAGGGCTGAACACTGATTGGCTCTCACTGTCTCAGAGAACCAATCATGGCTAGCAGAGAGGGGAGGGACTGAGGGTCACGTCTCAGGCAGTTAGGGACAGCCTCCAACGATCCCAGCAGCAAGAGCCATGGAGATCATCACATGCAGAGACACAGCACACAGCAGACATGGGAAACATAGCTTTTGGTATTTAAAGAAAAGAAGCCACCATCGCAACACCGATTACCATTCGATGGCAGCAAACATCAGAATGCTGCCATCGAATGGTCAAAACAATAACACCGCAAGAAAAACATTGATGGTCGGTAAACATCAACCAACAATGTCCATCCCTATCTAGCAGATAACAAACAATAGTGTCCAGCAATAGCGTATCCACAAGTGTGGCTAGCTCCACCCACAGGGTCGTGGCAGCCATCTTGTGCAGCCAGGCACCGCATGGTGCTCTGCCGCACTCCTCCGACCCCCCCATGCCCCCACTACTTAAGAACAGGGGGGCACCTCCCTGCACAGCCCCCCCCCTGCTCTGCCAGCACCAGAGACCCCCCCCTTGGTGCGGTGTCCCCTAGCGCGCCACCCACCAACTTGTCCCCGCTTCTCCCCCCGCTCCCTTGGGTGGGGGTTACACCCCCCTTGCATTTAGGGGCGGCTGGTGCACAGCACAATAACCCTGCCCCATTCAAGCCTAAAATGACACGCCGCCGGGCTGCCCCCCCCCCTATTTCCCTGCCACCGGGATGCTGCACATAAGCCCAATGCATTTTTCAACCCCTTCTCATCCGCACCACTCCTGCACTACCCCCCACTCTCCTCCAGTTCACCCCCCCACTGCTAACGCGGCTCCCCCCCTTTTTTCCCAGGGATTGGCGCCTCACTACCAGGCGCAATAGCTATGCCCACCCAGCCGCAGGCCACTACAGCTGTTTTCCTGAACCCATACATGTTTCCACCCCCCCCCTCACACCCCTACCCCCCAAAACCTGATCCCGTACCCCCGCTGGCTACAGCATCTCCTGCTCTTTCTTCTGCGGAGGGACTTTGTTGCGTTGGTTTCACTGGATATTTTTTCCGAGCCCCCAGGTCACAGTTTTTTGAGCGTCTAGGCCCATTGTCGAAGTCCTGAGGACAGATGGTGCTGATGTCGAATCAAGTCATGGTGGGCGTGCCGCGCAGCGAGGGACTGTTGGCGAACTCAAAGGAGCCAGTGGCTGGGCCTTCCACGTCAGGATCAGGTGAGCATGGTGTTAATCCATTCGCGCAGCACACATTCCCCTTCCACCAATGATTCTAGCGATTCTTCCAGTTCATTTGTAAGGCCGCGCAAGCTTATGCGTTACTTAGTGCAATTTTAATGGGAAGCAGGGGTGCCCTTAGAGATTTAACACAGTGTCAGCAATTGAGGTACCGGATGAAGCGCGGGTTATGGTTCACTGAGCGAATACGGCTATCCTAAAAGGTTTAAAGTTTTAAAGTAGGGAGCAGTTAGGGAAGAGTAAATTTGTGGATATGTTTTTGATTACGGCTGACGCACGTATGTTTAGTTCAGGCTAAGTCAGCAGGAGTAATGGCAGGGGCCTTCGGGTATGTTATGTATTTTTTTTTTTTTTTTTGCGGCATGCTACCTTGAGTCCAGACACAACAGGAGGGACAAGCAGTGTTTTCAATTTAGGTTTCAAGGATGTTGAGGTTTGGCTTGCTCGACCAACTGCCTAGCTTGCCTGCGGAATCCTCGGTTGGTCGGAAGCAGCCCTTTCTGGCCTGCCCAGATCTGTGGGCATCAGCCGCTGGTAGTGCTACGCGTGTAATAACACGTAGTGTCATATGGGGCAGACTGTGGATACAGTCATATCTGCATGCTCTGCGGGAGTATTCATCCACCCAAGGTGTGCGGGTTGGTCTGCCGCACAGGGTCAAGTAGAATATTGAAGCAGCAGCACAGAGGTGTTCAGAAAAGCACCGTCATTGATTAATTTGGGGGTTTTCGGCATGGGTTTGCATTTACCTTTGACACAGGAATATCCGTGGTTTCTGAGAGGAATCTGAAAGCGGAAGTCGGGTGGGGGCCCATGCGCGGCCCTTTTTGCTCCACCCACTTTTTGTAGGGTTTAGGTGCACCGCCTTCAAGGGGGTGTCGTAAAAAGAATTGGGTAAATTGGGGTTGTTACAGAGTCTCTTACATAAATGGAGGGGTTCGGAAATCACACAAAATATCTGTCAGATCACTGCGTCGTTTAACAAACGGGGGGAGGGCTCTACTAGCTAAGGCAGATATCGCATCTGCTTTTTGACTGCTGCCCATTTCACCCCGAGTCCTTTAAATATTTGGGATTTGGAGTTGCAGGGCTCAATTACGTTTCACAGAGGGAAAGCCCTTATGGCCTTGTGGTTAAGATGACTGTTTTTACATGCCGGCCAATTGGCCTTTTCATTTCTTGTACTTTATTTGAAGGTTTTAGTTACTTTTTGCAGTAGTTGTCCATGCGGGTATTGGGACATACTGTTGTGTCCCGCTACCTGGATGTTTTCATGTTATGGGGCTAGTAGATACCAGAGTTTGCCAGTATTTCATTAATTTCCTTAGTTTAGTCGTTATGGGCGCCCCGATGGCTTGTGACATGTAAGAGGGTTCAGTTATGCGCATTATCTTATTTGCGGATAGAAATCGATACCTTGATAGGATTATGCCGCTTGCCTATGGCGAAGGCGTGGCGTTTTGGGGAGTTGCTAGAAGCATTTCATTTTGGCAGAAGAAAAAAAAAATTCGCTAGTACAGTTGCAGTCGCTGTCGGGCCCCCTCAGTTTGGCATTTAGAGTCATACATAGGGGTCGGTTTTTCAGTAGACGGCTAGAAGGAGCCACAACAGGGGTTAGGAAGCCTCATATGCGTCCCTCTGGAGTGGACATGCTGCGCATTTGTTTGTTTTTTATGCGCAAATTCAACGGAGTACAGTTCTGCATGCGTCACCCGTAGCCAAGTCCGAACTTAGGCCCTCATTCAGAACCGTTCGCTATTTGCGTTCGTTCGTTCAAAAACAAGGGGTGGCTATGCAAATGATCCGTTCGCACATTGCAGTCTGTTCACACCTCTAAGTCTGAACGAGCGAGCAAAACATACGCTCTTTTATTTCTTAAAAACGCCCCCTGGCCGCTCGCACCATACGTCATGTCCGCTATTTATTAGATTAATCGAGTACATCGAACAGGATATGAACTGCTCGCTATTCTTGTGGTTGGTTTTTTCAACCGCTATTTTGCGAGCAGTTCTGAGTTAAAAAAAAACAAGTGACGTGGTCATTGACGCTGCTATATTAATTATGCACACCCATAAAACGCCCGTTTTGACCTTTAAGCACGCCTGCGATCGGATCTCCACTCCCCGTTTTCAAGCACCTTCCCCTGTTACCACCCACATATGCCTCATTCTGTCACTCAAAATAGCAGGCACTCGCTATATTGCGTACAAATGATTTTCGGCCGCATTGACTGGTTCGCGCATGCGTATTAAAAACCGTACGCATACGCATTAAAAACCGTACGCATGCGCAGATGTGCGAACATCGCTCGGAACGAGCGTACTGCCGATAGCGAGTGGCTCTGAATGAGGGCCTTAGACCGTTACATATGCGTCCTGCTCCTTAAGTGGTGCATTTGAAGGGGAGTGTGGCACGGAGCCTTGGCCAGTTTCCTGTGGGGTTCAGGGCCTAGACAGGAACATCCTTATTCTTGAGAATTTTTCAATTGTAGCGGCGGTCTAACTGTGGTCCAGCAAGCTTTGCATTAGGCAAATCCTGTTTGGTGATAACTTAGGTGTGGTATAAG